>OU612060.1:52002658-52415158 GCA_914767635.1 Melanostoma mellinum | reverse complement strand
TTTCAGTCTAATTAACTTTTCTGAACAAGACGTTTTGGATGGTTTAAATGAACTTGATTCAACAAAAAAGGCTGGAGCGGATCTGATTCCTCCACTTTTGTTGTCTAGATGTGCCTCATCTCTCTGCACTGCAATTAGAATAATATTCAATAAATCCTTGGAAACTGGTGATTTTATTGATGATTGGAAAATATCTTTCGTAAATCCAATTTACAAAAGCGGCCTAAAGCACCAGATAATAAGTTACAGGCCGATATCAAAACTGTCAGCAGTGCCAAAACTGTTCGAAAAATTAGTAACTCAGAGGCTTTATTTTGCCGTCAAAGAATCTATAACGCCAAAACAACATGGGTTTGTGAGCGGCCGTTCGACTGCGACTAATTTGTGCCTTTTTCCCATTTCTGTTTAAATGCTTTGGAGAATGGAAAGCAAGTTGATGCTTTATATACGGATTTTGTAAAGGCGTTCGACAGAGTCCATCATGAACTTTTATTACAAAAACTTCAAAAATTGGGACTCAGCTTAAAATTCTTGAAATGGTTGAGGTCTTACTTAACAAACCGTAAGCAGGTTGTTCAGATCGATGGTTTTCGATCGTTTTTTATCAGAGTGGACTCAGGTCTTCCACAAGGAAGTCATTTGGGACCACTTTTATTCGATTTATTTGTAAACGATATCCCTGACGTTCTTCAATATTCGGAATGTTTGATGTTTGCGGACGACGTTAAATTATTTCACGAAGTTACTTCCATTCATGACTGTCTTAAATTCCAGGTAGATATTAATTCCTTTTTAAATTGGTGTAATTATAACCATCTTAAACTGAACATCTCAAAGTGTAAAATCTTTAGTGTCTTCAGAACTTTTTCACCCATAAATTTTAGCTACAAGTTTGGAGTTGAAGCTCTCACAAAAGTCAGTGAGGTCAAAGACCTTGGTGTTATTTTTGATGCCAAACTAACTTTTTCTGCACATATTGATTACATTACATCAAAAGGAAATTCGCTGTTGGGTTTTCTCCGACGGAATTCTGGTGTTTTCAAAGACGTCTACACACTTAAAGCTATTTTTATGTCCTTGGTGCTGCCCATATTAGAGTACTGCTGTGTTGTGTGGTCACCTTTTTATGAAAATAATATTAGTAGAATAGAAAGAATTCAAAGAAGATTTACGCGTTTTGCATTAAGAAATCTGAGATGGTCTGATGAATTGCCTGATTATTTTTCTAGATGCGCACTTATAGACTTAAAAACTCTTGAAAGCCGCAGAAAAACCCAATGCGTTATTTTTATTAAAGATATTCTGAGTAATAATATTAAATCTGAGGAATTGCTCAGGTTAATTTCTTTGTACGCTCCTGAAAGAATTCTTAGAACTAGAAATTATTTGTTCTATGTTCCCACTCATAGAACAAACTATGGCCTAAATGATCCAATAACTCGTTCCTTAATGTTGTACAACTCAATATGCAGTGAAGTCGACCTGTCGATGAATAGGGATATTTTTAAAAAAATAGTTCTTGAATTGTTTAACTCGTAAGCATAAGTTATTTTTATTATAAGTTATTAAATTTGCTATCAAAAGATTGTGTATATCCATTGATGAATGAATAAATAAATAAATAGGAAATGATCTTTCCAGATCCTTAGTAGCGACTGTGACTCCATAACTATGTTTCCCTGCTGGCCTTTACAGGCTTGAGTTCGGGGTTTGCCACCCTGGCAGGATCTTTTTACCTTTTGGTAAAACTTCCGAATCTCATTCCTGTCATGGCACCTCTCTATTTCCTCAAACGAGCGCTTCTTATGCTGCTTCTTTTTCTTTTTGAGAATTCGGTGTTCTTCCCTTCTTTTCTCCTTGTAAATCTCGTTATACTGATCGTAAGCAGCCCTTGTTCGTTTTTGCATCAGCATTTGTCGTGCTTTTTGTTTAGCTGCATTTGCCTGCCTGCATTCTTCATCGAACCATGGGTTTTCGTTTTGGTGGCCGAGTGAAACCCAGAACCTCAGAGGCAGCGGTTCTGATGACTTCTTGGCATTGCTGCCACTGGTCTTCAATGCTTAATGCTGACGGCATGGGATTCAAGGATAATTGAAGGAATACTCGATTGGAAAAGACATTGACAATCTCTTGCGATTGTAGTTTTCCGACGTCATATCTCTTCACAGCGTTAGTTCGTGCGAGTCGTGAGCAAGATATCCTCATTCGTACATTGGCTACAACAAGGTAGTGGTCCGAGTCAAAGGTTCTTTAGGTTCTACTCCAATATAAAATCGTACCAGGAAATTAATGTATAACGGTCACAATGAAATGAGTCATCATCTGAAGATGTGAACTATTCAATATCGCCCTTCTTTATTTGACATCATCTGTGAAAAATGCACTAAAGACTTCAGCTGTCAGCTACTTAATCATTAGATTTTATGACTGCGCCATTAGATGGATGTGGCTCAAAGCAAGATGAAATTCATCCAGCCAATCGTCTTGTTGTATGAACTCGTAACAAGTTTATAACACCATCGCACTCCGCTAACCATAAGTTCCTTATTATGAAAAGCATTTGACAATTAAAACTCTGCTGTTGCATAAGAATTTCTCTTTCGGTTTCAGTTGGCCATAAAACGTATCACAGATTGTTATAAGACTCAACTATGTTGCTTGTACCAAGATGATTGATCAATATTTACTCTACCGATCCGTAATCGAACTTTGCTTTGGCCAAACGCAGTGCTGTAATGTGACTTAATACTCAACCATCCATGCGAATCATAATCCAACAGCATGAATATCACACCAACAATGGCAGTTACCAATTTACCATCAACCAGTGTTGCCAGATTTTTCAGGTAGAATTCCCCATTCGAGGGTAGTACATTCCCCGTTTTCCCCATTTGTGCCAGCCACATTCCCCACGAATTCCCCTCGTTATTTAAAACAATGTAAATGTTCGTTTAAACCGTAAATTGTTTTTATTTTTAACGTCGGTCACTATTGAAAATAATAGTTCTGCATTGGCGTTTGAGTGAGGGAATGTTTTAGTGCATATTGAGACTTAAATCGGGAACTAATAGATTTCCTTCAAAATCTATCATTGTCGTTACTTCTTGCCAATATTGTTCGACTGGCAGCTGCTGAAGCCTTTCTTTTTCGTAAGCAGTCATGGAAACAGGAAGGTCTCTCCATTCAGATGTCAGTTATTCTCCATTACAATTTGGAAATTTTAAGGAAAAAAATGAAATTTGCTTAAAATTTATTCTCTTCGAAGCATTCAAGGCGATTTGTGGAGAGAGAAACTCCATAGGTTAAATTTCATTATTTTGAATTGTAAACATCTTCAAAATTTCATCAATAGCTATGTAAAAAACACATTTCCAGATTAAAGTGTACAAATCAAACGAATGATTTTTTCCAGTTTATGCATAATCTCTCTTTGTGTAAGTATGTGCGTTGTTTGTTTACGCACACCAATTTGTAAATCGGCTGGCTTTGTTAGGTTAGGAAAGTAAGATTCGGTTTTTCCCCATACTTTGTAGTGGATCCCCCTTTTCCCCTTTTACCAAATTTTCAACCTCAATTCCCCACAAAAAGGGGAATTCCCCTCAATCTGGCAACACTGCCATCAACCATCACGCAATCATTCGAATCAAATGTATTCCAATTGCATTCGCAGGCTAGAGACAAAGTTTATTTAAAAGAACTTCGCGCTTGGTTTGGTCTCTGTTGTATTTGTGTGTAGCTAGCTGCCTCTGCCAGTAAAAAAGTCCAACTCGTTGGGGCCAAACGCCAAATGCTTCGGAGCACAATTTAGTTTGGAATCGTCACTTACCACAGTCGGTCGAACGTGTGTATTTGGAATCGCGCGCGTCGCGTCGGTTTGTTTTGTTGAATTGGTTCGTTCAGTGCGAATCACCGTGACCACTACAACGTCGTGGGCTTATGTGGATATCGTGGTGTGATATGGTAGCTAATTATATTAATTATGTGTGGCAATGACTAGAAAAGGGACTTATGTCTTGACATGCTTTCCAGGGGCCAAGAACTTTCACTTGTTTCAGTGCTTAACTAGTCCAAGCTGTTTAGATGCATTTGGTGGTTGTGGTCGGTGTTGTTGTAGTTTTGTATGAGGCATGAGTGTGTTTTTGTGAATGAAAAGTTGACACAATTATGGGTTGATATCCATGCTCCACATGCTGCCTTCGCAGCAAAATACACATGCTGCTCTTTTTTCCCTTTCGCTGGCAAACATCGTGGACGACTTTCGTTTGTGTTTTTGTTTTTTCTTAGTCTTTTTGTGGTTTTCCTGTTTTTTTTTTGTTTTTTGGTTTATCAAAGCGTTGAAATTTCCCAATTGTTGGATACGAAAAGCTAAATGAAAACCCGACCAATGTACTCCGATTATGTCGGGCGACAACTTTCAGAAATAGCGATGTGTAGACACTGTTGTAGTGAACGCTGAACACAGCCTGCAGCAGCTGTTATGGTACATAATAAGTTTTGACGTGTGCTGCATGTTCAATACCGGTTTATTAAATGTTTCAAAATTGTTCATTAATTTATATTACTTTTGTTTTGAAGTGATTTATGATTTGACTAATTGTTGTATTCGCAGAGTTGCTGAAGAACGAACGTTCATTTGACGGGTCTTTGTTCGGTTGATTGTCTTTTCAAAGGAAACGACTTAAATTAAAAAAGTAGTGGCTAGTCTTGGATATTGTCTCAATAAAGGCCCTTAACTGGGCTTTGCCTTTATGAACGCGAAGTTATAAATCAAAGATGTTTATTGTTTAGAGAGTAATTTCGCTTTGAAGCTGTTGTAATTTTTGGCTTCCCACGTTCGTCCGCACGAATTTCCTTGTGTAAGTTGTTGACGAGTATTTTTATACTTACTTAAGTGGCCAGGTCGGGGTTTGAGTGAGCTCTCTTCAGTTTTGCAGTTAAAGTTTGTAAAGCTTGATTATTTTTTAAAGTTTGATTGCACCACCTACCTTCCCTTACCGCGACTTCCCTGTAGGTACAGCCCATACAGTTTGTCATTGGATCTTCTTCGCCACACATTGTCTTCAAAAACAGGGCCAACAATCACTCTGCTTATTATTTTTTTTTTTTTGAAAAGGGCCCTGCAGAACTGGGATGACAAAAAGTAACCCTAGTTTTTCTAGAAGTTTCTAGGGTTTTATTTGTCAATTACCTTTTTGAGCCAAAGCCTTCTTGACCGTGTATATTTTGGATTCTAGGTAGCTGAAATCCTGTACTAACTTGAAGATCTGTTTGTCTACCACAGGGTAGACAAGGACAGCCTTGTTAGAGAATTTGGTGTTCTTCCCTTCTTTTCTCCTTTTAAATTACTGGGCAGCCCTTGTTTTCTTTTTTATCAACATTTATCGTACTTTTACGTACGTTATGCTGCATTTGTCTGCCTGCAATCTTCATAGGACAATGAGTTTCGTTTTGGAGGCCGATTGAAACCTAGTAGATCAGAGTCTGCGGTTCTGAGGGCTTGTTGGCATTGCTCATAATGGGCTTCAGTGCTTAATGCTGGTGGCATATGATTGAAGGATAGTTGGAGTTTTAGATAAGCGAAACTTGTAGGTTAGGTTAGGTGGAAGTGGCTGTCAGCCAATAGTACATTGCCTGACACACTTAGGCCGCACTGGTCCATTGTGATACCACAGAGATCAGCTTTTTTTTACACAGGCTATGCTTGCCGATGGTATTTCCAAAGATGTTCTCTTTAGCTAGTTTATAATTGAAATCGCCAAGGACGATTTACACGAGCATTGCTTATTTTGTTCTTCGAGGAGCTCATAGAAAAAGTCTTTGAAATTATCGTCTTCCTCTTCTGTGGGACGTGATTACAAATCAGGTTAATGTTGGGGAAATCAGCCCTGGTGCGGACTGTCACAATACGCTAAATAACCGTATTTTGGCTGATTACCTTATTACTGAGTTGACCTCTAACGACTTACCCGCCTTGTTTCTTTTCTATCTGTAGCAGTCACCGTAGTTGGTGTCTCATTTTTTTATTTTTTCTTCCCTATGAGACCGGGTATTCCATCGTACTTTTTGAATGGTGATTATACTTGCTTTGCAGCAGTCTATGGCTTCCACTAGTTTTCTGGCTACTCATAGTCCGTTAACGGATGTTAATTTTCAAGTGCAGGTTTTAGTCCTTTTTCCTTTTTCTAGGGTCGCCAAGGTTGAAATCGTTATTGTTATCCGATGTTGTATAATTTTTTCGAATCTAGATTACGTGGTTGGATTGCTAAGCACAATCTCCCGCCTGGAAACCATGTCCTTTTGAATTCCTTTTGGACATAAAAGATTTGATAATCCGGTGTCAGAACCCTACTGCACGGGTTGGAAAGCTGTCGTTGGCTTGTCACGACAATAATGCTTAAGTTTGGTGAATATGGCGGCCATGACAAAAGTTCCACGTCTTCTGATTGAATCCAGCTTCTGACAACCCTGCTAGTGTCGATTGAGGCATTGTCTTGTTGAAAAATCCAAGTCAGAGGTCCAAAAATGTTTTTCATTTTTGGGAATGACCGTTCCAGCAAACATTTGTACCTATTTCCGTTCATTGTTGTAGACGAGAACTCCAATTCGATCGTGCCATAAAATAAGCTTGCCAAAATAAGCTCATCCTCTCTAATATCATGGAAATAAGAATTGTAACCATCAGGACCGTAAAGGTTAAAATTTTTTTCATCCGAAAAGACAACGCGTTTCCATTAACTGCTCCAAGCAACATGCTGTCTTGCAAATTTCATACGATGCTCCTTGTGTACTGGCTTTAAAACAGGTTTCTTTGTTAGTTTCCTCCTTTGAATAGTATCACTTTTTTGTATTATTCTTCGAACTGTTGTTATGCTGGCTGAAACTCCGCTTTTGGCCCTTATCATAGTCGCTGGTAGAGTGGAATTGGAGGCAAGTCGTAGAATCAACCGATTTTCTCTTAGGGTTGTGGCTTTTCCTCTGCGTTCTTTTTGATTTTTGCCATAGTTTTGTGGATCAGCAAGATAATTTTTTACAACTGTCTTGCTCCTGTTAAGTCTCCTTGCTATTTCACGGCATGGGAGTCCTATTTCCTTGAAAGCATCTATTTTTGCTCTTTCTATCGCTCTCACAGTCTTTCCAGAACCCATGTGTGCTTCAAACTGAATAAAACGGTTATTTTTAACACTCTCTTAAGTATTTTATACAAGAATTCGTACATGCGGAAATATTCGCAATGGCCTCTTCCTAGTGGAGCACCTTTTTATACCTATTATCAGTAGTTCATTAATTGATCTTGCGAAATTCCAACGGTCGCGATCGATTTTCGAAACGACCGGTCGTTTCGAAAATCGATTGCAAAATGTGTGGCCTCATCCTAGTGGTTGGCAGTGTATGTCCGATTGACTCATTCAGGGGGTTCTCCTTTATGACTGCTGAGGTTCACATTTGGTTCTGTAAGTCGAATTCATCCGTTTTGGTATTCGATTCTCCATAAGCTTTGTTAGTCATCATTACACGCAGAGCATTATAGTTTTGCGTCTTTGTTAACACTCGCATTTATTAGTTTGGCAGTTCACGTGCGTTTGAACGTGAGCAGTACCCGTAGAGTCTACCACTGTTAGTTACATATAGAAATTACTTTTAGTTGAAGTATCGGAGGACCGCCAAGTTGACACCAAACAGAGCCTTCCAGCATAGTTAACACCCAACCTAGAGCAAATTGATTAGGGTAAACAATTATTTAAATAAATGCTCCTGTAAATTGCTCTGTTAAAAGTCTTGCATAAATTGATGGGCTACTTATGGTTTCGCTTTATTTTTCCATATTTTTAATCTTCAAATTTCCCTTTTTTTAATATCCTATAATGAGCATATATTTTCTATTTTATTCTGAGTCTACTTGTCCCCCTTTTGGCATTTTCGATTGTCGTGAGCCATATGTTTTACAGTTGTTATAAAAAATGGCTTATGTTGAATTTGCAGACAATTTTATGACAGTTACACGTATAGGAACACAGTTTTACTAATTTTACGGAAAAACTTCACAATTCCTTATAGAAGAACAGACGTTATATATCGGGTTTTTTCAATAAGAGCGCTACAAAAGGTTTTTTTTTTTTTTTAAATAAAACAAAAACGGTTTTGGATATCATTATTTTTTATTCCTGTGAAAGTACGTTCAATGCCATTATGTATGAAACTCGATTTCTTTTGCATGGCCACCACGGGCCCGCTTGCAGAGGTCCAAACGCTGAACCCAATTTTCGACGGTTTTCAAGCATAAATCGGCCGATACTGCTGCAATTTTGCGTTCGATATTCGTACGAAGTTCATCAATCGTCGCTGGCTGAATGCAATGATGACTCATGGAGTACGTGTGTATTGCTGCCTTCATTTTCAAGTTGTTGCTCAGCCTAATTCACGAACACACGACGCTTTTGGTGGCCAAGCCGCTTTAGTTCTTGCGTCAATTTAATCTTGTAAGGATATGGGCCAAGATCTTTTCGCAAAATTCGCCACAACGACGTCACAGAGATGCCCAACGCTTGAGAACGACATGTGAGAGACACATTTGGGCTTTTTGCAACTGAAGCCTCAGCGGCAGCAATATTCTCGATACTACTGGCACCGGAACATTTTGTACTGTGCCTGTTGATTCCAATTTTTCCACTAGGACTAGACGTTAAATTGTTGATCTGCTAGGACGATTATGACGACCATGAAATGGACTAGTGTAGTGTCAACGTCCACTGACTCAAATTTTAATAATTTTGGCTAATTGTTGGCTCGCATATCTTTCCATCATGAAATGGCATTCCTTACTGAATGTCAAAAAGAGGCAAGAAATATGGCGTCACTGTTGTTGTAGCGTCCCTATTTAGATTCACAATGTACACTCAACAAAACAAAAGCTCAACCACAAAGTCATGATGGTTTGAGTATTTGAATGGAGTTCACCGCGTTTGCTACTCATACAACTAGGTGAATGTCTTAAGTAGCTGTTAAAGTGTAAAAAACCAATTGTACCTTAATCACTGTGGCGTATGAGTGCTTTTTCTGCCGCTAAAAAAACACAAGATGAAAAATAGAACAATTAATACTCATAGTAAGCTAAGAACGAATATAACAACGCGGCATTCGCTTCAATATGAATCACTTACCGAGTGTGACCACCCGAAAAGCCAAAAAATTAAGTGCGTTTTTGTCGCAAATCAGCAATGTATTTTTCCACTGAAGCACTTTTGCCCAGTAATGATTTTGTGTTCTGTGGTAAAGTGCGTTGCTGAGCTGATTATAGGATTGCTTAGTTGCTACAAAAATGTACCAATTGTTTGCAAACAAGGGAAAATTCATTTGCAAAAGAAACAGAATTGCAATTGGTTTATCAATCAATTAGGTAACGTTTTAACTTACAAAAGTCAAATACTGACCTACACCTCTTGAATACAAGAAAGTGCTAAGAATTTGTTTTAACGAAAATAACAATGGCATCCCGAACCCTGGGAGTCCCAATTTTCCTGTAAAAGCATTCGTATCTTACATCGCACTGCATTTGCAAATGATGTTAGCAACTTTTTTCAAATGTTTGTAAGCTATTTAAATTTTTATCACTGTTTTGTTCCAGAGCCGTTAGCCATCGTGTGATTTAAGTTTAAAAAACTGTCTAAAAGTGTATTATTTATTATTTCTTTTTAATATGCGGCTGCCATTTGAATTTAATCATTATTAGGTTTCTTGGCTCTTGATCTATTCAAATTAATTAAAAACACATACATAACATTTTACCTTGCTTCAATGTTTCTCTTCCACGTTGTTGACAGCAAGGAAAAAGAGAGAAGTAGTACTTGGATCAATATTCAAAATTTAATAGAAACTATAGTTCAGGTCTAGTTCACACAACTTTGCTGGAATGGTTCGTTCTCCTCTAATTGGTGAAGTTTTTTTTAAAGTTTCGTACTTCATAAATATTTATGAAGATTACGTCAGAGAGTTAGAAAAGCTATTTATGTTTCAACTTTGGCGCTGGAAAGAGCACGTAAAAGAATAAAAATACAGGAAAATTACCAACACACAAAAGCTATTGAATCAATTATTGTAATGGCTCGGTCAAATTGCTGATAACAGCGCTGACGAACACCAAAACTCTTCCATACAAAAATATTGACTAGTTTCTATGGAGAAGAATGGGGGTCAAGCGATCAAAAAGGCAAATGTTAAGTCTTGGTTCACAGAGCACGCAAAGCCAAATAACCTTCAATTTGATTAAAAACTTTGTTTTGTGATAATAACAACGATTGGAATGGAACTAATCTGGTGTTCAAACGTCATGGAAGAGGAAAATAAGATAGTGGAGCTATACCTCCACCAAAATCAAGGTCACGCAAAACATCTGGACTCAAAAATATGAATACAATCTGCAACGGAACTGATAGAAGAAAATGTGCTCCGTAATAAAGAGTGATTTCTTAGGAACTATCGGAAACTAAAAAACATAAAATTCGGAATGCATGAAACTTTTCATTGAATCGATGCGATAGTACGGTCGATATAATTTGATGTTTGAAGATTATTTCATGCAAATGTTAACCGCGGCGGACATATTTTTTCTATCATTTCGGCCGGTATTCCAAAAACCATAAATAAATGAAAGGCCTGTTATTTCTAGCTTAATATATATTCGTCAATAGTTCGTTGATGCTGTGGTGGGCTATTTTTTACTTGCGTTTTTCCTTTGGTTTTTTTCTCTCGGCATTCCGAACAAGGTGACCTCGGAGGAATTTCTTCGGGGAGGACTTGCGAATTCCACGCGAAGGGTGGAATTTATTTACTTATTTACTTTGGTGGATACTTCAGTTCAAGGCGAACCTTTACCTTAACCAACGTCTTTCGACAACGAATTCGATTTCGGGCAGACTCTCTTTAGTTTTGCTTCTTCCAATTGATTGTGCCACCTAAGACGAGGTCTTCCCCTCCCGCGATTTCCCTGCAATTTGAAAACCCGTCGAGCCGGAGCGTGGTATCCATGTCCCTTTTAATGTCCCAGTCATCGTATTCTCGCGCGTACTCTTCTACTTATGCCCATGTCGCCGTACAGCTCATACAGTTCGTTGTTGTATATTTTTGTCCACATCACTCCAAGTTTTTGCTCATCTGCCTTAGATAAGGTTCATGATTCTGCGCTGTATAGCAAGGCTGGGATAATCAAGGTCTTTTGAAGCGCTACCTTGGCTTTTCTAGAGAGGGTTTCTAACGGTTGGCAAGAGCTATTCTCCGTTTGATCTCCGCACTGATGTTGTTGTCCGTGTCTATAGCGGAACCTAAGTAGACGAAGTCCTGTACTACCTGGAAGTTGTCGGTCTATTGCGAAATTGTGAAGTTTTGTCCAATTCGTCGATGTTCTGTGTCCTTGTTTGATGACAACATATACTTCATTTTGCCCTCATTAAAGATCAAATCCATTTCTGCCGCCTCTATTTCAATGCTCGCTAAAGTACCTATGACATTACGCTTCCTTCTTCCCTTTACGTCTGTCTGCGTAAGCGAGTAACTGTACAGACTTTTGAAAGATTATTCCTCTGGTGTTGACATTTGCATTTTGTAAAATCTTTACACGTATGATGTTCAAGAAATCGCAAGACAGTTTATCGCCTTGTTGATAGTCTTTTTCGATGTCAAGGGTCTCGGTGAGTTCTTTACCGACTTTGACGAAGCAGCGTGAGTTTTCCACATTCCACATTCCACACTTCCTTTCAAATTGTTGACGTGTGGTTTCAGACGTTTACATATTCAAACAACAATTAAAATAATTGTTTTCAATTTTCAATTTGCGGACATACGATACTTCTGAGTACGTCATGCAGATCCGCTGGTACATGCTCCCTCCCAACTGATCTTCAGATGTCTTGAAAAGTTCGGCATCAAGGCCATCTATACCTGTAGTCTTATTTGATTTAAATTCGCATATGGTCGTGAAGACTGCACTCTTGATCATCGTCCTAGTTGAACGGGACATTCTGCCTGACAGCGAAATTAATGTCTTCATTGCCATCTGCAGAGGTTGTTTTTCCATATCCTCAGTAGCGACTGCAATTTTATTACGATGTTTCAATGCCGGTATTTACCGGCTTGAGTTGGAGGCTTTCCAAATTGGCATTATCTTTTTCCTATAGGTAAATCTTCCGAATCTCATTCCTATCTTGGAATTTACCGAGCACTTCTTTTGCTGCTTCTTTTTCTTTTTGAGAATTCTTTTATGATATCCTTCTAAATCTCGTTATACTGGTCGAAAGGTGATTTTTAGTTTTCTTTTGAGATTCGAACCTCGAACATCCCAGGTAGACATGGTAACCATTGCGCCAAGGAATCACACTTCTACTTTTGATTAGCGAAGTTGAAGTTTTCGTTTCTAGTTTGAGGGACCACAATGTAGCGGTGCGTTGTCCCTTCTGGAAATGTCATGAGTAATGAATGAACAGATCCTGTATCATCTGTAATACATATAAATTCGCCCTCCATAAAAGCACCCTCCCACAAGTTTATGTACATACGCCACTGGCTAAAAAATCCAAATTAAAACTTTGATAGATAAGAAATTTTTTTGAACAAAATGATGTAAAAAATCACCCTTTCTCTTCGCACATTGTATTTAATCATTTTGCTTACTATAGCGTAGAAAATTGACCCTGAATTTACAATCGAAGCCATTTCATCACGACACCCTCTTCAATGTGCAACGTATGACAAAATTATCAGTCCAAGTTGCCGTCCTTATCGCTTGTCAATTGATTTTACTTCGATAGAACGTAAATGTTAACACCGCCATTTGTTTACCAAATGCTTATGACTAAAAGTGAATCGAACTTTCAGCAATAAAATACGTGATTGATATGAAAACTGGAAAGCGAATCGTCTAGCAGACAAATAGAAGCTTATCAGAACATGTGTTATACTTGCTGTTTCATTGATTATGGAATTACTTCTGTTATCGTAATATTGCGAAGTACATTTCATGTGGTGATTTTTTGAGTACCTACGTAATGACACATGTTCAGGATTTACAAACGAAGTCTTTGATTCAGCAACACAGGCGCTGTAGAACAACAATTATAACTGCAAGCCGGCTATGATAACGTAGAGAAATTCAGAACTTCTTCATGACTTAGACAATGGAATACAATTTCCTTGAATTTATTGAAGTTCACATTAATGTTGTAATCATTAAAATGTAATCTTTTTGTTTACATTTGCTGACTAATTTTATACGTTCCTGGCAACTCCTTTTCATGTAAAGTTGAACGAAACTGCAACACTTAACTTTCCAGTCTTACACCACAGCAGTTATAGACACAGAATTTATAAATATTTGATCAAAATGCAATTGCACATTGCAATCAATACAAACTTTCTGCAAGTCATACCCATGCGACTATAGTTATGGCCTGGCTAGGTCCAAGACCAGGCCTTTGTGCCTTTGTAAATAGTTTCTATAGACGCTAGACACGTTTCTATACAAAAATGAATCAATGCTTTACTGCAGCATCATCCAATCGGGTGTGATTAATTGTTTTTTTTTTTTTTTTTTTTTTTATGAATTTTGATAATTCGAGTTTATGCAACCGAGTAGACACTTGATGTATTGTTAATATCATCACTGACAAAAATAATAAATTGAATAAATAAAATAATTTAAGTAGCTATACATAGTTGAAAGCATATTCCGTGTTTGTTAGGCTTCCTTTGTATTACCATATCTTTTTTATTTATTTTGTTCATCGTCGACTCATGTTTGGACTCATGTGATGTTTGTTAAATAGAGACACGGGTAAGTTCAAACTGATTAAGGCAATTTTGAATGATTTTATTTTTTGTGAAGGCTGATGATATGTCATTGAGTTTCGGTGTGAGAAAGCGGAAACTCGAAATGAAATAATCAAGAGACAACTACGCACGGTTGTTTTTGTAGTTTTTTCTTTATTTTTTTATAATTAACGCGCACATCAAGGGATTATGACTACCCTTATAATGTAATAGAACACAGTGCGAGTATTTAGGAAAGTAGGAGAGAGTTTTATAGGAGACACCGATGCACGTTTCTTTTGAATCTTTGTGAATCGTAATGCACGGGAAACACAGAGCCAGGTAAAGCATTCCACATACGGGTGGTGCGGCTAAAGTATGAATCTCTATACTTGACTGTGCGCCCGAAGTTGGGCTCAAGGTAAAACTGATGAGCATTCCTAGCGAGGCGGGTGTTGCGGCTAAATTGTTTCAAGGGAGGAATGTAGCTGGCTATTTCACAAGAGAACTGTTTGTAGAAAAAGCGATAAAAGAAAGAGAGAGAGAGAGGTGACTTTTCGACGATGCTCAAGAGAATCAATCGATTCTACGATTGAACTATCACCTATCAATTTTAACGCTCTATTTTGTACCCTATCAAGTAGGCGCAAAAATGTTTGAGAAGCATTTGACCAGATATGGGAGTTATACTCCAGTTTTGGGCGGATGAAGGCCTTATAAATTGTAGCCAGATCAGAAGGAGTGAAGAATTTCCTGCAACGTCTCAAGAAACCTAAGCATTTAGCAGCGTTTTTGGCGACTTCAAATATGTGGTCATTCCAACGAAGATCATCGTTTACACACATACCAAGTACTCACAGCCTTTCGGTTTCTTGGATGCAGGTACCATTCATGGATAATGGCAATGGGGGAATGTTAAGTTTCAACGACAAGAGACAGAATTGAGTTTTCAAAGCATTGAATTCTGCTCGGTTCTTATAACCCCATATAACAATGCTGTCAAGGTCAGAATTCAATGAGCTTGTCATACGCAAGGTGAATTTGGAAACGAATATGAAAAGCTGAGGGGCGAGTCGTCGACAAAACAATGGAGATGATTAGTTTCAGACAAGAGATCATTTATAAAAATGAGGAAGAGAGTCGGAGACAGAACGGAGCCCTGGGGCACACCAGCATTTATGAAGTGGGTATCAGACTTGAAGCTATCCAACACAACTTGTATTGAACGGTCGGAAAGGTAATTTCTAATCCAACGAAGAAGAGACTCATCGATACAAAAAGCACGCATTTTCGATAAAAGAGCCTGATGTCAAACTCTATCAAATGATTTAGAAATATCAAGTGCAATAATCTTACTTTCTCCGAAACAATGTAAAGATTGGTTCCACTTTTCGGTGAGATAAGCCATCAAATCACCAGTGGACCGTTCTACGAAAGCCGTACTGACGGTCATTTAGCAGCTTTCGTTCTTCAAGATATTTCATAAGTTGACGGTTTATCAACGTTTCCATGACCTTGGAAAGAAGGGATGTAAGTGCAATTGGACGGTAATTGGAAGGGGAGGAAGATTCGCCTTTTTTAGTGACCGGCTGTACAAAAGCAGTTTTCCATCTGCTCGGGAAAATCCCAGCAGAATAGGAAAGATGGAAAAGTTTTCGCAGTGGTTTTGCCAGCGTAGAAGAACACCTCTTCAGAATGACGCGGGGGATACCATCTGGACCAGCGGATTTATGTATGTTGAGATCTTTGAGGACTCTCGCAACCGAGCGAGTTTTTTTTTTTAGTGTAGAGGAACTTCTTAAAAAGCAAGCGGTGAGAATTTTTCTAGTTTTGGTTCTTCTTCTGATGATCCTCTCTGTAGCTTTTGTGTTGCGGTACAGCTGCTTTCCACGAGGATTTCGATTTTTAGTAAGAATGGTTATAAAAGCGATCGATATGGTTGAATTCTGCAACTGTGTTTATTTCGAACAGGGATTTTACCTACAGGCCTCCATGATCCATGACTTTTGGTATCCGTTTCCTGTTTTTCGCTTGCTAATATGAATCTTCCCTAATTCTGTTACAAAATTTATAAAATAAAAGATTTTCAATTGCTCATCAATGGTGAGCCAAATCGTTACTTCCTTACTAAAACTTGCTCTTTTAAGCAAAAACTATAAAATGGACTTTTATTCAGCCTTACAATAAAATTGCTTCCACATCAGAATAACAGATAGGCTATAATTTATCCTCACATTTCAACGGGAATTTTGAAGCAGCTTCACCGTTACGGCGTATTCCCCAAGCGGATCACTAGTGTGAATCACTTAAGTGGGAGATCTATGATCCCTTTGAGATCACGATGTTTGTAACGCCATAAAAGAAAAAAGAAGAAGAAACTGCTGATTCAATCTCGAAAATTCTTTCAACACAACTTAAGAGATCGTATATTAAATTTTTTCTTTTAATGGAAAATCGACTTTTGCCATATTTTGAGCAGTGTAGCAAGATCACGATCCCAAACCTCCAATTTTCAAGTATCATTAGGTATTGTGTGACATACACTTTACTTCGTTTATGAAAGTGCAGTGGCTCTAAATCACAAACTTACTGCTTTAATAAATGGTGCCGTGTGTCGATAGTATACACAAGATCACTACTCGATCGGTGGGCGGGTCAGCTAGGTAAACTAAACCACTCGATTAAAGGTACATATTTTGACTTATCAGTCATTGAGTCGACGATCTTCAGATGATAATCTCCCAAGCAAGGAGTATGTCGATCTTACAGCTTTATTTGGAGAGACCTCCACACCATGGGGTTGTTAAACCAGTCATCAAGATTGTTAAGAATATGAATACAACCTGGATTTACTGGCTGTGGCACATGTTAGGAGTAATTAATCATGAATCATGCTGTGGGTTTCTTGCAGAGAATATAATGTGAGTAGGGGTTTAACAACGAAACATTTCAATAATAGATAAAGCGATCTTAATTTGACAAGGAAAAAGTATTTATAGGCCCAAAATGATTTTATTTTCGTAAATCAAGGCGGTGCACTTTTTTAAGGGGTTTGATATCATGTGTTGTTCTGCTTGGATGTTGAAACAGGACTAAAATAGGACAAATGATTCGAACCCTTCTTTGGCGCAAACCTAGTGTGACGTAGAATGCTTTGGTAACTCCATTTGGACATGTTGTGTTCGTCACTGCTCTTTTAAACATATCCTTGGCCATTTGTTTTGTAGGGACCACCCATATTAGATCCCTCGCTTGTCAACTGAACGCTTTTTCGAAGTCAACCAGTACAACACGCAAATCCTCTAAGAAATCACTATGTATTTCCATTTGGGTCCTTATACTTTAAATTGCATCTTTTGTTGTTCTAGCTGTTCAAAGTGAGGAACATCAGCTTGATCGAACGGTTGTTATTGCAACTTCGACAACTTCTTTCTTCCATTTAAACATTGGTAGAAGGGTACGTTGTACGTTCTCTCCTTTACTGAGGCAGAGCAAAACCTTCAACAATCTTAGAGATGAGAATCATAAGCCATCTAACTCCGATGTTTCCCATCTTTTTTTAAAACTTAAATGGTATCTCGTGTGGCCCCGCACTTTTGCCTTTTTTTTTTGTTAATTCTTAACTGTTCCACTGACTTCTTCAACTGTCCGTATCTCCGTCAAGCAACGTTCAGCTTTTGAAAAGTGCTATCGAGGAATCTGTGTAGGTATTCAAAAAGCCATGAAATTGTCGGCACTTGTGCAAAATCTTATCTTCATTCAAAAGAAGCTTCTTTTTCTTGTTTATTTCCATCAGACGGTTTTTAAAGCTCTCTATGCATTCCTTCTGTGTTCTTTGCTTGGAGCTTGGAGCAGTTCCACTTCGTTCTTTCTTCCAGCTACTTGCTGCATTCCCTTTCCAGGCGATTCCTTTCACTATTTTTTAATTTATTTTGACTATGTTTTGAAAGTAACTTTTTTTCTTGCTAAACATTGCTTTAGCTTCATCATTTTACCCCCATGTTTCTTTGACTTGTTGGTAGTGTCCCTTCGAAACCTTAATCCTCCTTGCTCCCTGTACTTTGAATAGTTGGAGTTTAGAGGTTGATAGTGCTAAACAGATAACTGCATGTTTTAAGGCAATGAATACAAGGTACACGTTGAGTAATGGTTAGCATATCGACCTGTTACGTGGAAAGTTCGAGCATCGAATCCTATGTAACTCTATTCTATTTTCGAATTATTCGAAAGTTATTTTTGATTGTACATGGCAAAAAGAACGAAAGTAGAATCGAAATTCAATTCTTCCAACTTACTTATGGGTAACAGAAGAGGAATTTCAAACAATCGAAAACCTTTATTGTAAAAACGAGTTATATAGAAAGCCCCAGAAATTTTTTTTTTTACTTGTATCGTTTTTGGGGAGGAACAAGCTAGTTCTCCATGAAAAGTACTTTCTTACCAAGCCGTTCGGTATCGGCATAAAATTGTTGGTGCTTGAAATGCGTTAGGCCGGAAGTTTTCCATTGCTTTGCTGTACCACCCGAGACTTAAACAGCAGGGTTTTTTGGTACCGTATCCAATATCTTAGTTGCAGTTTTCATAGTCGACATCTATCTTCCAAACTTTATGTTCAAGTAGCTCTTCTTCGATGCCATTTTTGACTTGATTCGTTATAAAGTAAAACATCTTGTAGACTTTTGTCTTTACATCCAACGAAGAGGCCCTGTTTCCTGTATTCTGCCATTTCGTTTCTTGAACAATGAAATAATGTCTACTCGCCTCCTTCTTGTAATCTTTTCCAGTTCTTTACTTCGACTATTCAACGTTCCAAATCGACACTCTTTAATTTCGTTGAATTCGTCGCATTTTGGTTTTTTTTTTTGCCCCGGAATGCTTACGTTCAGTTCCAGTGGTAGTGCCTGGCGGTGTACAGTGCCGTTATTATTTCAAGTATGTTCTTCCATAAAGCTCGAAACTTTCCCAAATTTCGTGAAAAGCGTTTGCATTTTTCGACACGAGCATGTTTCATTTTTTGAGTTTGATTTCTCTTTTACTATACCGGTGATCTCCATCTCCAGTCTCCTGAATTGGGGAGAATTTTTGACGTATTACGGATGCTTATAACTGATTCCTCCTTTTATCGTCTTTTGTGATGAGGAGTGGGAAGGCGCAGAACTGATATTCTAAGCCGCCACCACACAATGAACTTATTCGAAGCTAGTTCTTTCATGAAAGTGCTTTCCAAACAAGTGGATCGGAAATCACCGGAAATTGTAAAACTACTCCATTCACTAGGTTTTGCGCTTTAATTTTTATTTATTTTTATTTTCTGAATAAAGCCCCATTAACTTCTTCATCACACAACAAGCTTCGTTATTCTAATTTTTTCTGTAGCCATGGCTACATTTTTGTCAGATTTTTTTTTGACATGTTCCGCTTATTGAAAAGAAACCTCCTTTAACTATTCAACTGTCTGAAAGTGTTTTTTTTCTTCATATTTATTTACTCACATAATTGTATTATGTATTATGAACCTGGCAATGCTTCTCATTGAGAGCAACACACTAACCTAATGATAATAATTACACCAACGAGCGTATAGTCTATAACAATTTCCGTGCGGTTGGAGAATTGAATAGCGTGATCATAATTCGTTGTTCGATTAGATAGTACCTACCTACATACTAGTCTATTCCGATCACTAATTAGGTAGAAACACACTTGCAAATGTATAGTACCTGTTGTGGGCATCCAGACTCACCAGTCAGTCACCATAGCAATTTAGTCTTACTTTACACTTTCGGTGCTGAGAACATGTGGAGTGTGTCAAGGGTGGCATAGTGAAGCAACGCGTCGCACATTTGGACAGTGGTGTTACTTTAGTATGAGCTCTCAAATGCTTCCCTCTATTTGTCTAACGATTATTGGTTAGACAACAGTTGTGAGTAATCCCATAGTCTCGTGCACACGAGTATAGAGACGTTTCTTTGTGTCGAGTTTGTTTGAAGTTTGTTTCGTGTGTTCAATCTTGAGACTTTTGTTTCCAGTTTTTGCGTATAAAACAAATAAAATAAAATACAAAAAAAAAAACATGGCTTGTTTGTCTGACATTGATTTGGCGACATTACACAGAAGTCGACTAGAAGAGCGTCTGAACTACAAACTGGCATGGAGTTCAAATCGGAGTGAAAGCTTTCATTATGGATTTAGTGAAATCACTAGAGAGTGTCTTCGTAGAAATGTCAAAAAATGTACAAGTGATAAGTGCTCGGATAAAAATTCAAACTGTGATGATTTATTAAGTGATAAGTTAAGTAAAATAAATTTGGCCAAGCATCAGATGCGCCAGCAAGAGGAACATCGTTCTGCAGATGAAGACAAGAACTCGAATTATTTTACAGCGGAAACACGACGACGGAGATCGGGAACATGGCCGTAAGTTTTTTGTTTTGTTTTAATTTTAAATGCATAGGAAGTTGAGAGAATTGATGTTTGTTTTGGCTTTTTTTAAAATGTGAAGAACATCATTTTTGTGTTTGGATTTGTGCGTCTTAAGGCCCCCGCTAAATAAGTTGTTATCAATGGATTTTTATTGTCTGTGAGTGGCTTCAAAAGTGACGCTGATCTTTCACGTTGGCGGACTTCAAGCCTTTCCTAGGTCATAACACCTTGGCTATGTTTGCGTAATGGGCTTAGTTGGACCATAACATGGACTCATGGGTTCGAGCCATCCGTTATTAAATTTCAACATTTTTTTTACACTTCCTCATCGCCACAGCTTCTTAGAGGTGTTGATCCAGCGAGGCCTCGTTAGATTTTTTGTTTCCAAGGATCCATTATGGCCAGGACATCGGCAGAATATAAAGGTGCGTCCAAACTTTGGCGAACGGTACAATCGGCAATACTGAATTGGTGTGGACGTTCCAGTTGGTCTTTTTACTCACCGAAAGCTGTCCCTAATTTAAACCGAAATGATCCGATTGCCGTCCGTGGCTGTAATTCTATTTTGATGGTGGTAACCACTTTTATCGATAGAGCTGATATCAACCTATTTTTCCCAAATTTGTAGTTCATTACCAACTGTCTTTACGCCTAAGATCTCAGCTTGAACTGCTATCCTGGCTAACGCAAGTACCTCACTGTGATCGATCACTAAAATGAAACCGATAAGTGGAAAAGTTGTGATCTCTTCAATATCCCAATGCTTGTAACGCCGAAGAGGAAGAAATTCGTGAACTTCTATGAAGAATCCCACAACAACAAAATGTTATTTATTCTGTCGATTGCGTGTTATATTTTGTTTGTTTGTTGTTTTTCTACTTTCGCTATTTCAATGCAATGTTCTTTCGAAAACCCGTTGAATCGGAGCTTTGATGTCCATCTGTTCCACATATCCTAGCCATCGTAGTCTTGCGATGGGTACTCTTCAAGATATGCCATTGTATCGGTATAGCTGATACAGTTCGTAGTTGAACCTTCTGCTCCCCATATTGGCATCACATGCGAGATAAAAGATCAATCCGTGTATTTTTGCAAATGTTTGTTCATCGGCTTTAGATAAGGACCATGATTCCGCGCCAGGATTGGGTTGAACAAGATCGTATAAAGGGCTGCCTTGGTTTTCGAGAGAGAGTTTTGTTTATCACTTGTCTTGTTGATCCACTGAACCAACGGTTGCCAGGAGTTATTCTTCGTTTGATCTTCTCACTGGTGTTGTTCTCCGTGTCTATGACAGACCCTAACTAAACAAAGTCCTTTGCTACCTCGAAGTTATGTTTGTCTATTGTGACGTTTTGTCCCATTCGTCGATGTTCGGTGTCCTTGTGTGATGACAACATATACTTTGTTTTATCCTCATTAACCATCGGACCTATTTTTGCCGCTTCTGTTACAATACTCGCAAAAGTACCCATGACATCAAACTTGCTTTTTCCAATTACGTCAACATCGTTTGCATAAGCGAGTCATTGTCCAGACTTTCTAAAGATTATGCATCTAGTGTTGAAGTTTTAGTTTTGTACAATCTTTTCAACTATGATGTTGAGAAAGTCGTATAACAGTTTGCCGCCTTGTCGAAATACGTTTTCAACTTCAAAGGTCTCGGTGAATTTTTTTCACCGACCTTGATGGAGCAGCGTGAATGCCCAAAGGTGGTCCTGTATAGTCGTATGAGTTTTGAAGGGATGCCAAAACCAGACATGGCTTTTCAGCTCGTTTCTGTAAATACTGGCGTACTCTGCCTTGAAATTCGATAAAAGGATGGTGAATATCGAGTCGACATTATATCGCATTGATAAGAACCTTTTGAATTGTTGAGGTAAGGTTTCATATTGTAGCAGACAAGATCTTATATGTAATGTGAAGGAGGCTTATTTCCTTGCAATTGGCGCATATATGAGAATCTCCCTTTTCTAGGATCGGCTATACGATAGTATAGCTATTAAGGATCCATTGATCTGGCATGCTTTCTTCCGACCATATTGTGGAGATCATGCTCTCTGAACCTGCAGTCTTGATCGATATAAGCTTACATAATGTAAATATAAATGGTGGGGCCAGTGGCGTAATGGCTTGCATGTCTGCCTGTAACGCGGGAGGTTCGTTGTTCGAATCCCAGCAGAAACTAAACAATTTTTTATCGCGTGGAATTGGTAAGTCCTCCGATACTGAAGTCGTTGCCATCAAAAGCGTTTTCTTGATGAGTTTTTCGGAACCGGCAGAAAATTTTAGGTCCACTCCATTCTGTTACAAAGCATGGTTGTGCGAAATGCGCTAGTTCCGCGGGCTCTCCGCTCTGTTACGCCATCCTATGTATGTATGAATGGCAAACTTAATTTTTTCTAGGTCGGGAAGACGATACTCTTGGTCATCGTCCAATTAACAGACCGTTCTTCCTGACGGCGGAATGTGTATGTGTGTGTCTTCATCGCCAATAGGCAGTCTTCAGAAGTAATCTTTTCAGGTCCTCAGTAGCGACTGCGAATCTATCAATATGTTTCCTTGCTGGTTTTAGACGCTTGATTCAGAAGTTTGGCACCCTTTGCCTATGTCTTGCGATTTTACCTTTCCGACGTCATACCGGAAAAGTCGGAAAAGGATATCCTTATTCGCCCAACAACGAAGTGGTTCGAGTCAAAGTTGGCGCCCCGGACATCGATAACACTGGAGGAGTGTCTGGCGTCGATCGTAAGATGATCAATTCAGTTGACGGTTGATTGATCTGGGAATGACGACATCTACGTACCTGGTACGACATCTGTACAAGTTCGTACATACTTTGTACTGACAAGGCATCTGGGCTGTTTTGTTTGTTGCCGCGTGTCACCAAAAGGTGCCGTGCTGTTATTGGAGATCATATTCACGTTGCATCGTGGGTATTAAAATTATAATATGAAATGTGTCGCGCAAAAGACGTTCTCTGTGTTTTATTTAAGTTATTGAGTGCATGCTATTAATATCCCCCACCAGTGGTAAGGTGTTAACGGTACATCCTCAACAAGGCTAATGCTGGCGACCTTAGCCCTGATGCGCATTGTCTATTTATTTTACACTTAGTACAAGCAAAACTTAAATCTCAGATAAAAAATAGCAAAATGAAATCAGGTGGGTTCACTGTGAGTAGAAAGCAAATTTACGGAGGGTTGATTTTGAGATGTGGAAATCAAACAGATTAAAGGAATCATTACGTAACATACGTGACATAGGGTTGTAGAAACTTTAGTTCGTACGGTGATAGGGAATTCGGAAAGGAGAAACAGCTAAGATTCCGTGAATTTTCGTTAAAACATATTAAACTCAATAGCGACGGACAATCAATGTTTCCACTTAAAAAATCTTGAACAAATACTATATCTGAGATCTCACGTCTTTTTTAAAGAGACTGAAGATCAATAAGTTATAGACGATCAGCATATGGAGGCAAGTGGTATCTATCTTCCCAGGGAAGTTTACGCAGATCGTAAAGAAGAAATCTGTGAAGGTCAGCTTCGAAGGGTTTAGCTTGTGTTATTTGGTAAAGTGGCCACACACACAAGGATTGGCCTATCGAAAGTAACGTACAGGGATTTGGGAATATACGGATCGGAAAACTCTTTCGACCAACGTTTTATGAATCCGAGCATGCTGTTTGCTTTTTTTGTAACATGTTCAATTTGGGAGTGAAAGTTAAGCTCTTTATCACAAATCACACCTAAGTCACGAACATAAGAAACAACGTGTATTGGTTCGCCTTGTAGATAATAGCATCGAGGGGGCGCGGCGGGGGTAGACGTTTGCGGGAAAAAGTTATAGCGTGGCATTTGCCAACGTTGAGTTCTAAATTATTTTTGTGATACCAAACTGAGAAAATGATTAGATTATCTTGTAAGATATAAGAATCAACGGGGGATAAAATACTTCTAAATATTTTCATATCATCCGCGTATATCAAAACGTTACAATCAAGGATTTTGACAACATCGTTAATCGCTAAAATAAAAATTAGTGGGCCAAGATGGCTGCCTTGAGGGACACCAGAAGGTGCTACGAAAATGCTCGAATAGGTTTTAGGACAATAGCCGGAATTCCGTCTGGTCCACATGAATAATTTTATCCTGGAATTTATCTATTTTATTTTTGATTATGTATGGGAGAATATCCAATGTGTGAAATGAGGCTTGTGGAGAGTTATTTAATTATTGGAAATAATGGATATCCACTTCTACGCAATCACTAAATGACTCGTTAAAAAAGTTTGCGAAAATTAGCAATCGTTTCAGGTTCTGATGATGAGTTGTTGAGGTAAGTGAGGGAGGAAGGGCAGCCTTCAGATTTTCTTTTGATGTTTATAAATTCATAAAAACGTTCAGGATTTAACTCAATTGAAGATTTCATTGATACTTTTTTAGCAGGAGGGAGAAGAGGATCAAGAAAATGTGGATTATTACGATTACGGATTTGGGATTGGTAGGTATAGGTACTTAAGTCGGGATGATCAACTGATATATATGAAATTAGGATAATGAACCTGAGAATTGGTAAGAGGCTTTACACTTTTTAGGGAGTTAGAGAAATTTTTTGGTTCGTTACGTTTAATCGAGTTCGACGCTTAATACTATAGTTATGATTATAATTTGAAGTAAAATTAGAGTTGGATTGAGAAAAGGATGGTCTGACGAATTCGGGAACAATTTTCATCCTCCTGTTTCTAAGTTTAAGAACTTAGAAACCAGAAAACATACATAATCGCTTTGTATAGTGATGTTGAATTTTCCGGGTGAAATGCATTTACAATTTAATGGCATTGTCATTATTCGCTCATTAACGCCATCCTATTTATTTTTATATTTTTATTTTTTTATTTTGTCATTTGGATTGCTATAGCCATCATTGAGTCCGGCTTGTTGTTTGCCTCCTAGTAGTTAGAGAGAAAAATTGTTTCTTGAAGACTATCTTACCCACATCAGCCAATCCTTGTTTTTTGTTTGGCTTGTTTCTAGCAGCCAATACTCCAATACATTTCCACCAAACCAGTCCGAGTCCGAATGACTTTGGCACGTGTACGTTTTTACACACTGCCTTTTATTCCTTTAGTCAGTTGAAAGCTGAACCCCATAGATCGGCTTTCATCAAAAAAGCCTTTAAACCTAGAAGAGCCATACTCTCAAATAAGCGGATAAAACCTCATAAACTGCTTGAGTATCCGAGTAGTAAATTATAAAACCAAACACTTAAATGACTGGTTGTTTGGTTTTCATCGTCACCTCTTGTTGTTCCCACGAAAAAGAATAATTTCATTGGCTTGTGAGTTGCCGAATTCGGAATGTTTTCATTAATCTCGTACCAGTCAGAGCAGAGATACAGAGTTCCGCTTCTGAGGCAATTATGTCCAAAATCATGTAAAAAAAAAACAATAAAAAGAAACATTCAACAAGAACTGTTTGCAAACATTCACTCATCATGCCGACTTACATCGCTTCGCGCGAGATGACTCCATGCTACGACACCTGAAAACAATGAAACCATCAAAACCGGACTTATGGCTTCATTTTCTCTTACATAATCACCACGGCTCGTGTTTTATCTCTAACTTACTTCAAATCTTTACACTTGCTTGGAATTGGTAATTGTTTTTCGTTTTATCTGAATTTTGAGCACCTGGTGCTGCTTTCAAAAAGCACCTTACTCAGTCGATTTGTACACACATATCAATCATACTCTCATACTCTTGACAAAGTACTCGTAATGGAAAATTTAAAAAGTTAAAAATTAATAAGAATTGTGACAATTTAATTACACATCCTTGTGGGGTGCAATTAAATATCGATTTTGATAGACCTGCGGGAATGGTGACTCTAGAGACCGAGACGACAGACATGACTTTCCAGACAAGCCAAACAATAAACGTGTCATCAAATCAATTTGAACGGGTAATTTATTTTTATAGATTCATCGGTGGCATTAAATAATGGTGACCACCACGACTCGGTTCACCCGAGTTTGTTGGGTTCGATTGATTGTTTTTTTTTTTTTTTCGTTTTTAATTCAAATGAATTGTTGATTTGAACAGAAAACACAGGCATGTGGTTGTAAACTTTGGCCGAGAAAATTATACGTTTTATATAAAAAAAGGCACTGGACTGAATGGTGAATAAATTTGCTATGTTCCAATTCGATTAAAGTTAAGTTCCGGTATTCGATCGGGTAGTGTAAGTCTAAGATTCAACAGGCTAGGAGGGTTTCCTGGCCCTTTTTTCATTAAAAGTGTTGTCGAGTTAAAGCAGTGAATGAAAAAATGGGCTCATCGGTTTTGAACACTTGTGAATAAAGAAGTTTGTATTTTTTGTGTTATTTTTATTTAAATTTTTTCATTTAAAATTGAACTTGAAAACGGAATCCTTGGAAAAAACTTATCCGGAAGAAGAAGTGCAAATGCGAAATGCAAATGTGTTCTCAATGATTCGAATGAATTAATACTTTTTTGTGGAGACCGAGCAAATGTATGAGATTTTTAGGAAATATAAAAACTGCATTTGAAATTGAAAAGAATACTAACATTCTTTGATTTAAATTAAGAAAAATAAATGTTATTCGATTTAATGAGAATCGACAAGAACAGCAAAATTATTTGAAGAACTATGATGCAGTGGGGACGAAAAAGATTAGTGTTGTTTTCAATTGCAAAACTTAACTCTAAAACTGCGCATCAGATTTGTAGCTAATTGCATAGGATTTGAACACGTGTATTTTTCTATAAATTTGATGTGTCGCAGAACTCAGCTAGGCCCTAAGTCGCAAGAGTTTTTTTGTTTCATTTTCTCGGTGTTTCACCTGAATCTTAATTTATATACCACGGCTGAAATAAGTATGATAATAATTAAATAGCCAGTATTTATAACTCGGAGTGACATGGCACAGTGATTAAGACACAGTTTTTGTCGAGAGACTGGTGCGTGTCTTATTATCTCTGAAAGAATAAACTGAAAATAAAAAGAAATTTAATACACGAATGCAAACGGGCGAATAAGTAGCGTTGCGGGAAACGGGACAGGCTTTAGGTCCCGTCATATTGTTTAAATATGCGCCAAACACCCAACGTTGTCGCTGGAGTGGTAAGTGTGGACCAACTAAGTCTTCAAAACTAAGATCACACCCAGTTTCGCAACACACTTCAAAGGTTTTTCCAAACCAAAGCGATTTTCAGGCTGCGGTAGAAACGCTGTTGACAGGTAGTCGCGATAACTGCAAATGTATGAAACGTGACGTCGTTTTTTTTTGTCGCTTCAGTGTAGGTACTCTCATAGAGTGCTATGAAAACGCAATTTGACAACTGAATTTTTCGCTGCTTTTTTTTATAATTAGCGCACACATCAAGGGTTTATGGCAGCGAGCATTTATGAAAATTGGAGAGGATTTGAAAGGAGACACCGATACACGTTGCTTTTGAATTTTTGTCAATCGTAATGCAGGGGAAACAGAGTCTGGCAGAGCATTCCACATTCGGGTAGTGCAACTAAAGTATGAATCTCTAAACTTTACTGTACGCCCGAAGTTGGGCTCAAGGTAAAACTGATGAGCTTTCTTAGCGAGGCGTGTGTTGCGGCTAAATTGTTTCAGGGGAGGAATGCAGCTGGCTATTTCACTAGAGCAGAGAACAGAGTCTGGCAGAGCATTCCACATTCGGGTAGTGCAACTAAAGTATGAATCTCTAAACTTTACTGTACGCCCGAAGTTGGGCTCAAGGTAAAACTGATGAGCTTTCTTAGCGAGGCGTGTGTTGCGGCTAAATTGTTTCAGGGGAGGAATGCAGCTGGCTATTTCACTAGAGCACTGCGATGAAAAAGAGAGATACAGGTTACGTTTCGACGATGTTCAAGAGAATCAATCGACTCTACGATTGAACTATCACCTATCAATGTCATACGCAACCGCTCCAGTTCCACATCCGAAGAGCAGGGACGTTAATTTGTAAACGAATATTATAAGCTGAAGGTCGAGTCGTCAGCAAAACAGTTAAGTGGATTAGAAGTTTCAGACAAGAGATCATTAATGAAAATGAGGAAGAGAGTCGGAGACAAAACGGAGCCCTGGGGCACACCAGCATTTATGAAGTGGGTATCAGACTTGAAGCCATCCAACACAACTTGTATTGAACGGTCGGAAAGGTAATTTCTAATCCAACGAAGAAGAGACTCATCGATACCAAAAGCACGCATTTTCGATAAAAGAGCCTGATGCCAAACTCTATCAAATGCTTTAGACATATTAAGTGCAATAAAATATTACGTTCTGCAAAACAATGTAAAGATTGGTTCCACTTTTCGGTGAGATAAGCCATCAAATCACCAGTGAACCTTTTGCTACGAAAGCCGTACTGACGGTCATTAAGAAGCTTTCGTTCTTCAAGATATTTCATAAGTTGACGGTTTATCAACGTTTCCATGACCTTGGAAAGAAGGGACGTTAGTGCAATTGGACGGTAATTGGACGGGGAGGAAGATTCGCCTTTTTTAGGGACCGGCTGTACAAAAGCAGTTTTCCATCTGCTCGGGAAAATCTCAGCAGAATAGGAAAGATGGAAAAGTTTTCGCAGTGGTTTTGCCAGCATAGAAGAACACCTCTTCAGAATGACGCGAGGGATACCATCTGGACCAGCGGATTTATGTATGTTGAGATCTTTGATGACTCTCGCAACCGAGCGTGTTTTAAAAATATCTGCTTCATCACAGAATTTACTGTCTCAAGCTCAGGTGGCGCCAATGTGCTATCAGGAAGTGTCGAGTTGGCAGAAAATTAAGCTGCCAGTAAATTGGCTTTATCGATGAAGCTGACATACGGAGAGTCATTGAAGACGAGCGTTGGGACCGATGACGTGGTCGAGTTCTTAACGTTCTTAACAAAAGACCAAAAGTTTTTCCTTCCTTTTGGACACAACAGTTTTTTACTGCCTTACTTTTTGGTCATGCAAAAACTTAGCCTTTTGTATTTGAGCATTACAGACATTTCTGGCCCGTTTGAACAAATTTCGATTTTCCACAGTAGGGTTTTATTTAAATCTTCGAAAACTACTTTCTCTATCCCTTCTCTGGGGATGATACTTTTTGTTCTGTGAGGAACAAAATTTCGAAAGAAATTTCTTAGGCCGTTCCAATTGGCTTTCTCGTATTGTCACACAGTTCTTTTAGGGACATTATCTTTTTTTACTGTGACGGAAAACGAAAAATCTACCGATATGACACAAAGGTCCGTTTTGCCTAGAGGAGACATCAGTGCGAAGACCCAATGGAGATTAATTCTTGACAATCGCTTCTGCTTTGTGTTAAGAAGGCAATTGAGAAATTAAAAATGCAAATGCAAATGCAAGTCGCTTTGGTCTTGATTAGCCTTAATACTCCAAGCTGATGTTTGTTTTCGCCTAATTTATCTGTCGCTGATATCTCTTTTTTGCCAGGATATTGTCACTGGTCATCCTGTACCACTTTGTTCAACTTTGTGTCGTTTGCTGTTTAAGTTTCCATATTCCTCTTCTGTGGGTATATAGTAGTAGTAGGTCATATTGATGTTAGTGCCCACCAATATCCTGGAAACCAGAAGCTTATTGTCTGGTTGTTCCAACTCATTAACGATGTAACTCATGTTATGTAAATATGTTCTGTACAAGGCTTATTAGCTTTTCTGCGTTTACAAATGCTTTGATGATGTTTTACAATTTAAATTGCGTTTATGATAGCGAAACATATTCTGTAATAATGTTTGACCTTTTCAAACTTTGACTACTGACGTAAGTACTGACTGATTTATTCGACCAGCAAAATAGTAATTAGCAGAGTAAACGCCTTAATTATACCGAGTTGACGTATTAATTTTACGCTTTACTTTGAACTACTTTGTAGTACATGGTACTTTCCATGTGAATGTTCATACTTAAAGGTTAAGGTTCCTATTCAAAAAGCAAAGCAAACAAAAAAATTAATGTGCATTACAAATTTCGACTTGAATTGGTTATATTAAGGGAATAATTTTCTTTTTATTCGAAATTGCGATTTTAGAAATAAATATACAGACAAATTTAATTGGGAATTATAAATACTACATTACGGAATGTGTTGCCGGTATGCTTTTCACGCAGCTTCAGAAATTTATTTAGAAAAAAAGGACATCCGGGAGAGCATTCTTGAATCAAACAAATTTTCATAAGCACTGCAAAAGGCAGGGGAATTTTTCGTAGTTGCAATTTTTAATATCTAAAATGTATGTAATATCTACGTACATTGCCTGACACACTAAGACTGCAAGGGTCCATTGTGAAACCACAGAGATCAGCAAGTTAATCACCTACTAATCTCAGAAACCCGATGTAAGATTAACAAGCTGATCACCCATTAATCTTTCATTTCGGGACTAGCCGGTTAATCACCTGCTAGTCGAGCCACGTGGCGTAATGGTTAGCATGTCCACCTGCTAACCCAGAGGTTCGAGGTTCGAATCCCAGCAGAGGCAAAATGCAAAAATGTTTTTCCACGGGTATCGCCTTTCGCGAGAAATTGGCAAGTCCTCCGTTAGTAAAATTCATTGCCATGAAAAGCGCATTCTCAATTAGCCGTTCGGAACCGGCGAAAAACTGTAGGTCCCCTCCATTCCCTCACAAGGCATGGTTGTGAGAAATGCGCTAGGCCCAGGGGCTCCTCGCTCTGTTGCGCCACCCTATTTTTTTTTTTTTTTTATTTATTTAGTCGAACCACGCGGAACTTTTAATGTATTTCGAAAGACTTTTAGGGTCTATGTAAGCTAAGTCGCTAGTATCATCGAAGAAGAATTCACCGATATGAGTTTTCCTCCTATGAAGTAGTGCAGGGCATGAACAAAGAAGGTGTTGAACGGTTTCCTCCTCCTCTTCGTCCATGCAGCTTCTGCAGAAATCATTGGAAAACACACCAAGTCTTTTGGCGTGTCTTCCTATTAGACAGTGTCCCGTCAGAACATCTATGCTACCTAAACAGGCTGTTCAGTGCTAACAAACTCTTCGAGCGTTTAGAGTCTACACACGGCCAAACTTTTTTGATTGCAAGGCAGTTGTTACTCTCAGTCCATCTAGTGTTTGTTATCCTTGAAGCGTCTTGTCTAAGTAGAAGTTTACATGCAGCGATAGGTACACCTTTGTTGTTCCATTCTGAGCGTAGGGAAGTGGTCGTGCCCTTTTTGGCTAGTTCGTCTGCCATACAGTTGCCTGGTATGTCCCTGTGCCCTGGCACCCATGAAAGGTGAATGTTAAACTGATTTGACATCTCCCTCAGAGACATCTGACAATTTTGGACCGTGATGGATTTTGTAGAGACAGAGGCAAGAGATTTAAGGGCAGCTTGGCTGTCTGAGAAGATCCGAATATCCGTGGAGGATATGACGTTTTCTTTGAGCCAAGACAGCACCTCCTTAATCGCCAGAATTTCCGCTTGGAACACACTACAATGATCGGGTAGTCGGAAAAAAGACTGAGAGTTTTTCTGAGTAGATTCCACTTTTCACACCTTCGCTGGTTTTTGAACCATCGGTGTAAAAGTGTATTGCTTCATTTTCCAAAAGAGTGCCATTTTCCCAAGCTTCTCTTGAAGGTATGGTTACTTGGAAATTATTGTCAAACACCAACTGGGGGTGGTGTAGTCGGATCGATTCGGTAAGAATCTTAAGTTATCTAGAATGATAGTGTGACCGATTTGATTTGGTTCACTGTGATGTAGCTCTGAGTAGCTGGACAAATCAATTGATCTGGCTAATGTCACCACAGTTGGATGTCTTCTCGATTTGGCTGCAGGTGGCATGCTTAAAATGGAATTTTGTTCGCAAAGTCTGGACGTATTTTGGATGAAAAGAAAACACGAATATCCAGAGCTGGCAAGGGAAGCTCTTAAATTTGTTGGTGCCATTCGCCACTTCATACCTATGTGAACTGACGTTTTTTTTTCAGTGGTAGGCATTAAAACTAATAAGAGGTATAGGCTGCAACTAGAAAATGATTTAATTATTAACTTTTCAAAAATAGCACCACAATTCGATAAACTTTTGAAAAATAAACAAGCCCATCCTTGTCACTAAAACTGTGATTTTGTTGTGTAAGAACCTCTACTTTTTTTTAGCCCGCGACTCCCGAATAAGGTTTCGAGACCCCCCTAGGGGTCGCGACCCACAGATTGAAAACCACTGTCCATTAAAAAATCTTATGGGAGCTAAAAGTTAAGTGAGAAATACCTTTATTGACTTAAAAAAATGGTCTTGGTTCTCATAAGAAAGGGGACATAGTTCCCCCTCCAATGGAAAATAACCGACTTTAAGCAAATGTACTCAATTCTCACCCAGTGGACTTATTTCCATGCAGCTGGCTTTATTTATACTTTTTCATTGTGATGGTTGCATGCACTTTTTTTTACTAGCTAATAGTAAATTAAAGTGGAGAATGGCGCTGGTAATCAAGGCAACCATTTCATAACAGCGTATCGGCTCAAGTTCAAAGAGCTAGTTCGATTTGTTAAAGCCAAGCAAGCGCACCAGGACAACGACCAACGTGAGTCACTAATAAGCCGAATTCATATTTTATGAGTCAATGAAGATTTCTTTTATCATCTTTACCTTTTTAAAGAGCTTTTTGAACTGAAGTGACTGTTCACGGCACTTTCATCTCTAAATAATGTGAACTCGTCATCAGATGTCTGAGATTTTTTAACACAAAGTTTTTTGTTTATGTCACTTCCTTCTAAAAAGATTTCAAGGACCAAAGAAGTCAGTGTAGAATCTATCCTCATATGTCCACCAACTAATCTCCAAAGAAAATTAAAAAAAAACTCTTAACTTTCTTGAATACTCCCTTTTTCTTTGGTATCTGGAGCAACCATGTCCCAAACTGATATGAATTCCCATACGAGAGTCTTTGAAAATGGATATATGTACATTCGTTTAAATTACTAAACACTTAGTTCATTCTTCGTTATTTTAGTGAAATGCTTTCTTAATTACAACCTCCAGTTTGTCTTCATAACATGAATGGTAAATTTAAGTTTCTCTCATAATTTAATCATATTCTAGGGGCCTGTCATCCACGCAACAACAGTAAACACATCACTAGAACGAAAAAGAATGTAAACAACTTCTGATGACGTTTTCCTTCAAATGCAATACAAATTGAGTACGACCATGGTATTGCCTCAAGTGAGTCAATTCTCCAAAGAAAAAACTAAAAAAAAATGTGGTTTCACTTGTTCAACTATACAAACACTTCTGCTCCCACACGAAATCGAGAGTTCTCACTTCTCAGTCTCACAAGTCGCTTAACTCATAAATGGTCTCTGGATATGGTTGTCTCTGTTTAAATTTGTGACTTTTGCTCATCACAATAATGTCGTCATCGTTGTAGTGTAACCTTCAACATAATATTCAAACAACAACAAACTCGTTTTCATCTCCTCTTGCAACCGCTGAGTGAGAATCGTTAAGTTTCCAGCTTTTTATTTTGTTGGCGAACATGATTTTCCATTTAAGTTGGCGCAAAGCTCAAGTAACGTTCGTGCGGTCAATGTCTGTCACGTTTCATTGGTAACACTCCAATTCAGATCATAGAAGTTGGTCAGCTTACAAAAAAAAAAAAAAAAAATACACTTGTCGTTAAGTGGATATCATTTCGTATCAATATTAGCGGCGCGTCTGTTTACGATTGCAGTTCTAATTAACACTCCGTAGAACTAAGTTCGCAGTGTTTCTCAACAAAAAGAAAAACCCTGTTGCCTGTATTCGACTCCCTGTCGTCTTGTCTATAGTGAATTTAACATAAATGACTCAGAGTTCAAAGATGGCTCATGTCTTTGACAATAAGTACCGCAACAGCAGTAATAAAGTTAACAGTGATGCACTTGCCAAGTACATCATCAAACAACAACAGCGAAGAGCTAATGGAGGCCATCAAAGTTTCGATTTGGATGAGAACTCGTTTTTGACCGATCTGGATTCAGAAAATGTTCCCGTTCATCCATCATTAAGGATACTGAGGTGCAGTGAGTTTTAATCATAAGAAAATTATGTGCATGTTTCAAAAATAGGAAAAGTTGTAAGTCTGAAGATTCTAACAAAAGTGTTAACAAAGCAGCATCAAAAAAAATATTTTAGATTTTGCGACATCATACGTTGCAACTCATTTGTTGTTGAGAAACTGAATAACTTTTAAGTTGTTTCCTTTTTTGGAAAATCGAAAATCGCATTCAAATTACTGACATCAGCTTAAGCCGATTTAGTAAACACATTTCCTGTTATGGTCTGTTGAATTTTGTTTTGTTTAGTTTTTGGCTATACGAAGTCCAATCATATTGTTCAATGGTTTGTTTGAGTGGGGGTTTAGAAATTTGTTTTTTTTTTTTTTTTGCTAATTCTTAGATTGACTTCGGGACCAGAAATGATATCCCGGTTTCTTTTATAATATTCCATAGAACATCTCTGCGTTTATTGCTCACCTTTATTGTTTAGTCGTAATGACGCCAATTTTTTTTTCGTATATTTTGTTTGCATTTAGGTTGTTCTTTCATTGACTTCTTATTTGACTTATTTATCATCACTTGCCATTTCATGTTCATTGATTCATGGCTTCTTTGATGCTTTGATGCTTCTTCAGCGGATATATTGGTATAATGATCACCAAGAAAGGCCAAATCTTAACTATTCTGGTTTCTGGATTCCTATCCTAGCTATTTGAGTCAAATACAAATCATATAACTTTTTCTTTTAAAAAACAACTGAGTTCGGCTTAGAGTTTTTCATTTGTTTTAGCTGATTTGGTAATATTGCATTTTTCTCCTTTGTTTTGAGGTTTGGTTGGGGTCAGGATTTCCTGCTTTTCTGACTCTTTCTTGCAAGATATTAACAAGTAGTCTCTTCATAAGTACCTGAAAACGCGAACTGATAATGTAATTTTTTTGTAATTCTAAGTCTTTCTTTTTTCTTCTTCTTTTTCTTATTCTTTAACCAGTATCGTGATCTAGAAGGGATTACAACTCTCCTACTTATCTGTTTCACACTAGTTGTTCGCCTTTGGGGTACACCACGCTGACCTCTCAGGAGGCCTACACAGGCAAGGCGATTTAATGTGAAGCAGTTTACCTGCTTTGATTGCATGGTTAATCCTACATTTGTTCGTGTTATACTGTTGATTCTATGGTAAATTCCATCCCGTAGTTTTTGATGATGAAGACATTGTAGTTCTTGAGTTTCGTCGATGATGATCTATTCTGAGTCTGATATGGTGTTTAAATAAATAAACAGCCAAACAAACAGCGCAACAGAGCGAGAAACCCCGGGTCCTAGCGCATTTCTAAAAACCCTACCTTGCGAGGGAATGGAAAGTACTCCTAACAATTCTGTCGTTTCCGAACGGCTAATCGAGAAAGCGGTTTTCATTGTAATGAAATATCATGCACGGGCCTTGTTTCCACTTTAAAGAGGCAAAAAGACCCACCAAAGAAAAGAATTAAGATTCATGGCTTTTATTGCCATTTTGAAGCAGCAATTATAAGAGTCTGATGCACATGACAGCTCAAAATTAATTATCCTTCTTAGAAAGTATTGAGAACATATAGATGCGCTAAATGCATATATGTATTCTAGTTTTTCCAAAATTTGGGCACTCATTTCAGCTTTCCATACCTCACGTTGTCTCCCACTTCGTGACATGGGATGATGGAAGCTAAGTCCACTTTCGTGTGCGTACACCGTACATAATAACTAAACTTACTTTCTTAATGTTTGTTTTGCTCTTAGCTACTTTCTCCTGGTAATTTCGCGCGAATTTTCGTTCCCTTCGCTTTTTACTAACGGATAGAATAACAAAGCTTAAAGCGAAGCGAAATAACTTTTCCAGGGGAGTATGGATGTATATTTTTACACCACACAATGAACACGTTCAAGAACCTATCGGATACCCGTATTTTAGATACCTTTGTAAACCTTTTAGCTATTGTCCCATTTACAAAAAGAAGAAAACTAAATCTTCTAATACCCCCCAGTCTCTATGGGGAAACAATACCATTCTCCAAGGAATCAAAGTACCTTGGGATAATCCTAGACAGCAAAATGTCATGGAACCCTCAACTAGAACGCATTTCCAGCAGAGCAACCAAGTCTCTATGGACTTGTAGAAGCATATGCGGGAAAAACTGGGGTCTAAAACCTAAAATGGTATACGACCTATATACGCTGGTAGTCAGACCAACAATTACGTACGCAGCTGTTGTATGGTGGACAAAAATAGAAGAAGTAACGGCAGTCCAAAAACTAGAAATGATTCAAAGATTGGCAACAACATGCATTACGGGATGCATGCGTACAACACCAACATACGCTCTAAACGTCATTACAGGACTACCTCCAATCCACCTTTTCATAAAAAAGGAAGCAAGACTGGCGACACACCGTCTTTCTCATCAAGGACACATAAAATCACATCCATACCCGAAAGGACATCTGTCGATAATGGAAAGTTTAGAAAAACTTAATACCTTTAGTATGTGCTTGGATGCTACTATTCCCATGTACAACTTCAAACTCAACTTCTCCATTGTCATACCCCCAAGGGAAGACTGGGAGAACACAAAACCTCATCCTTCAAGGCAAGATATGGTCTGGTATACGGACGGCTCAAAAATGGAAACTGGTACAGGTTCCGGCATTTTTAGCGACTGTCCCAGAACGAACTTCTCAGTAAGTATGGGCAGTCACTCGTCCATTTTCCAAGCCGAAGTCTTTGCCATCAACGAATGTTCGAGAATAATATGTTCATCGAACACGAAAAATAAAACAATATTCATTTTTTCAGACAGCCAAGCTGCACTAAAGGCGTTAAGCTCACCTGTCATAAGATCCAAACTAGTCCAAGAGACAGTCATGTCGCTCTCTGAACTAGCAAGGAAAAACACTCTAATCCTCCACTGGATCCCAGCACACAGAGGCTATGATGGTAACGAGAAGGCAGACATCTTAGCTAAAGACGGCGCATCTAAACCATTCGTCGGTCCTGAACCCTTCTGCGGTGTAAATAAAAGCACCTTCAAACATACTGCCAAGAACATCCTACTGGAGGAATCAAATAAAGCTTGGAGTAACTCATCAGGCCAAATTTGTTCAAAATACTTTTTGCCAGAATATACCGAAAAAACATCAAAATTCCTACTGAACCTCAATAGGAAAACCCTAAAAATTTACACTGGACTACTAACCGGTCACTGTTCCTTAAACAAACATCTTCATCAAATGAGGCTGGTAGCGGATCCCATCTGTAGACTATGCCTCGAAAATGAAGAAACATCTCTGCACATTATTACAGAATGTCCAGCACTTTTCCGCCTTAGAAAGCAAATACTTGACTATGAGATTATCCCCTTAGATAAACTCAAACTCATTCACCCACAGAAGATTGCTAACTTCTGGTTCAATTCAGGAGCTGGAGAACTGCTCTGAAACCTCACATGGGCTGGCACAATAGGTATCATTCAGACACCGCAGTGCCCGGAGCTGAGCAAGCTCTACCCGTCCCCCAAATCTAAATCTAAACCTTTTAGCTATCTTTTTCCAGCTTGCTGCAGATAAAAAAAAAACAGCACGAAAAGAAATAAAAACATATTTTCTATCAGCTGATCACTTAACTATAAAGGTATACCAAAAATACTCGGATACCTTTAGATAACTATTTAGTACAAATGGGTTTGTGACTCTGATAAACGCTTAAAACGTTAACAACAACAAAAGCCTATACAGATACGATTGTTGAACCCCCAGTTTTATTATTCTATCCGTGAGTAAAAAGTGAAGCGAACAAAATTTTCCTCCGGGTAGTAAGGTTTGTGGTGTTCAACCACGGAATGGTATTTGAGTTGACAGAAAATGGAACTAAGGCCCGTGGCTCTTACTGCTATTTCGTTTAGGAATAACGCCTGTAAGTCCCACTTCCAAAACACAAACAAAATAAGACGGGTCTTATTGCCGCTGGGCTTATTGCATTACATCGAATTTACATCAGAAAACATATCGATAAAACCCGTGGGAAAATTTTTTTTGTTTTTCTGTTGGGATATGTATGGTACGGTGTTTGTTGTTTTTATTAACATACCAAAATCTATAAGACTTGACGGTTCTCTGAGCTGTTACGGGGGTACGTATCCCAATTTGACCCTCTCCTAGATGTGTTTGCTGTGACTCTTTTACTTTAAAACTACTTCAAAGCGAGAGTACTCACATATTGTCTAAGAAGCATGACTTGGAAAGGTTTGTTCACGGGAGGCAGTAAGACATAGATCTAAAATTTTATGTCTGTGCATGATTATTAAGGTTTCTTTTTGATATTTGTTTTTACTTTTTACGACTTCTACTTAAGCAGGGGTCACACTCGGCTGGTTGCCAGCGGCGAGTCGAGTAGCTGCTACTGCCAGCCGCTGATCAGCTTTGTGCGACCACAAAATTCACCACAACTTGCTGGCAGCCGGCGCCGGCGAGTAATTAGCAGCGGCTGACAAAATAAAAAAAATAGTGATACACATTCTATTTATCAGTATTCAACCTAAACCCTATACTTTTTCTAAAAGTTACTCTTAAATACTTCTCTCTTTGTAAATTATTTTTAATTCATTATATGGCCCACAGGCCACAGCATGAGCAGCGAATCGAGGGTTCAACTGGAGGCAAACGTTTTAACCAACCTCATATGGGTCATTATCAATTTCATTCTCTTCAAAAGAAAAGCAAACTCTACAAAAAGTTTGGTTCTAAAATCTATAAGACCGTTTTAAACAGCAATAACCTTTCTTTAAGTCGAAAAATCGATTGGTTACTCATAATAAGGACTTAGCCATCAGCTCTAGTAGTGCCCATGGCGTGATGGTTAGCATGTCTGCCAGTCAATAGGTGTCCAACATTCAATTCCTAGAAACATAAAATAGTATTCTCAAGGTTATCGCCTCGAATAGTAACTATTACACTGCCATGAAAAGAGCTTTCGCACTTCGCCGTTTGGGTTCGGAAACATTTTGTAGGACCCTCCTTTTTTCACAGGGTATAGTTGAGAGAAATGTAGTTTGCTCCTATTTCCCTGAGCTCTGTTGTGCCACGTTTCTTATTTAATATTATTTTCGTTCCAAAGTTTTTGGTAAACTTGAATCGGTTATTGAAATTGTCTGTGCCCTTATAAATATTTCATCTGTATTTTCCCTCAATATGAATAGCGCTCCGTTTATAAAATTGAACCTTAATCCATCTGACTTATGAATTTCTTACACAACAAATCGAATTGCTTCAATGACTCCTTCGTTGCTTAAATTTTCAGCACCTTGTTCATAAAACGGTGCAGCGGCATTTTGCTGTCTCGAAAGCTGGATTACCAAAATTATCGTTCTAATTGCATCTTGCCAACGAAATTCACGACCTTTATTTTCTATTTATATATATATAAAAAATGAAAAATCCCAACAGTGTTGGTCTAACACCAGTCCGCACAAATATACAAATCAATTGCAGCAAGTCTACACTTTCCATGCTAGATGTGACGGCACTTTTATTATCTTTTAAACCGTTTCCTGTGCAATTGACATATTTTTAACAAATTTTGTCTTTTTTTTATTTTCAGGCGAACAAGAAGTTTAAATGCACCTTCGCCTTTTCAGCAGTTTGGACCATGTGGAAGGATTATGAAAAACTCAGCCATGGTAATGTAAGTATGACTTTTAAAAACACTTTTAATTTTGGTTCGTTGAAGTTCTATTGAGTCTTGATAACACTTACGGTTGTTGTCTTGGAGTATCCATTATTGACTAATCGCTACTTCTACTTCTTTTCCAAGAAAAGGTATCTGGGACATCGGGTGTTGAAGTCACAAACTTAAACATGATTAAGTGTTTCCATATTTATGACCAAATTTAGAGTAGTTTGGCTAGTAACTTCATAAACGTTACTATACTTCCCACAGGTACAGCTTCTTTCAACTGGTACATTAGAATAGCTTTCGTATCTGCTTGAAAAACAAGCTCGTTAATATCTTAAGATGTTTCCAGTCTAAAGCTATAGGCATTAATATAGACAAAAACTCAAAACAAATGTTATTTGTAGAATAATCCTTTAAGTTTCGATGAGAGTCATATCCTGGTTCAGGGTTCTCAATTATTTATTACGTCTGAACGGATGGAAAGCTATACACCAAAGCATCTATCTCTTCGACGAAAAGAAGGTAAAAACTTAATGTTGATGTTATAGAAGGGAAAACAAACACAAAAAAGTTGAGATTACAACACGTTCTATGTAAGTGGAAGTTGCAGTTAGCCTTCACAGTGGACCGACATCATTGCGAAGACAAAATGTTCGTTTCAATTTGAATTTTTCACACAGTATAAAGCTGCAACAATTTTGCTATCCCTTACGAGAAATTATCTTAGAAGACTTGGGGCCTGTAACACATACAAATTGTAATACAAGCAGATTATGACAAGTGTAAGAAATTTCTTCAACAAAAAGTTGCAAGATTGCTTGCTCTTCAACAAGTGTAATGGACACAATCCAACAGGTGGTTCTTCACTTGTAGACTTGCAGCTTTGTGTTACATGCTCTTGTTGGTGATGCCACTCAAAATTAAAACGATACTATCCTCTGTGAATCCTTTAGAGAAAATGATGGCACCGCAAAACACGTCCTCTGCTATTGTCCAGTGTTTTCTCGAATCAGGTAACATACACTGAGCGTAGATTTGGTGAATGGTAGTAACTTAGGTTCCTCTTCAAGGCAGCGTGCGTTTTCTGGCTTTTCTACAAAGATTTGAAAAGCTATAAGAAAGCAAGTTTGTTACCGAGCCCTGCAATGACCCAGTATCTAGGTTTGAGTGCTTCAGCTGGTACTTGAAAATCCTCCTACATACAACCAACTATACAACTGATGCCATAGAATCTTTTGATCGACAGGTCCCGTTTCTTGTCTAAAAACTTCTTTACTCTGGCAAATCGACTTTGTGGTCTTCCAAGGTATATTCTCTGCTATCCGTTCGTAGTCAACAGTTTTTTTGCCTGGAATTTGAAAAAAAAAAAAATTACGTAGATTTTCATGCCCCCAAACTATTCAGCTTTGGGTTCAAAATGTTCCAGATTCCAAGCGGGTCCAGGAAAAGACACATGATTCAATTTTATCTACCTAAAACCCAGCTAGATACTTACTTACTTACTTAGGTGGGCATTACAGTTTGGGGGTGAACCTGGGCCTCAACCAACATCCTTCTATAAAGACTTAGATTTCGGGCGATCTCTCTCCAGTTTCGCAATCCAAGTCGGTTGAGCTCTTCATCCACTTGATTACGCCACCTAAGACCAGGTCTTCCGCGATTTCCCTGCAATGTGCTTTCGAAAACCCGTCGAGCCTCGCGATGCGTACTCTTCTGGCTATGCCCATGTCGCGGTACAGCTCATACAGCTCGTTGTTTTATCTTCTTCTCCACACATTGTCACCCAGCCAGATAAGCCTTCCATTAATTCAGCTTGAAAGTGGTTAACTGTCGTAAATGATATAGCTTATTTTGCCTGTTCCTTAGGCAACGATTCAGTTGTACCAGTGGACGCAACGTAACATAATCCTAGTCAATATAAAGTGAAGTCTATCATTTTAGTTCCCCCAAACTCATTTTGCTGTTTTAAATATTTGACTTCATTCTTCCTTCGTTTTTCATTGCTTAGCTAAAGCGTATCTTGGATTGAGTCCAAATTTAAGATGGATCTAGGAAGAGCCATATCTAGTGCCGTTAGCCTTGAGGAATGAGTGAAATCGTTGCTTCAAAACAATCACTGTTAAGATTTCTTCCTCCCTCTGTTAAGGATCATAATACGTGTACAAATAAAAGCGTTGTTTGGCCTTGAATGGGTTAATATTTTATTGTAACGTTCTTCGTTCAGCACTTTTGATATTATTCATTGCCACAGCCTAAGAGTAGTTCAATCAATACCGGGATAACCTACGCATTACGAGCCAGCATGTTTTCGTCTGGTGTTCAATAACATCTTCTACTTTTCATTAACAATTCAGAAACATATCCTTACTTCATATATTTTGTGTTTCCCCTTTACTTCTACAGGCAAATCCAGGATCCCGCCAGTCAGAGACTCACATGGTACAAACCCCCTCTAACCGTGCTCGTCATAAAAAAAGTTCGAGACTCAACTGTGATGCAACCGTTTGTTCAGCTAGTTGATTGGCTAGTGCAGGTAAGATCTTCAAATCTCATACATCATGGCAAATATTCATTGTTCAAATTTTTTCTCAGGAAAAACACATGGTTGTTTGGGTTGAATCAGCTGTTCTAGAAGATCCTTCCCTCCGCGAAGACAAAAAGTTCCAAGGGATCAAAGAGAAACTTGTGACATTCAAGTGAGTTCCAAATAGTGATCATTTTAGACTTTTACTCATTATAATTCTTTTATATTCTCCAGAGATGGACGGGATGACCTTACCGATCGAATTGATTTCATTGTGTGTTTAGGAGGAGATGGCACACTACTGTATGCATCGCTTCTCTTTCAACAATCGGTGCCACCTGTAATGGCTTTTCATTTGGGTTCATTGGGCTTTTTAACCCCATTCCAATTTGATAATTTCCAAGAGCAAGTCACTAACGTATTGGAAGGCCATGCCGCACTGACCTTACGTAGTCGTTTACGATGTGTGATCTTTCGTAAGTCTGATCGTCACCATAAGGATAGCACAAATGAGCAAAATCATTACAATAGTATATCGACTGGTGGAGCTGCTGCAACAATCGACTCCAACAACGACAACAACATACAATACCCGAATGCTTCACCGAACAAAGCATCGACAAATATTTTGGTAGTAACTTTATGGACCTTTGAGTTGTTTGTCATTTAACTATCCTCTTTTGTTTGCAGGTTCTCAATGAAGTTGTAATCGATCGAGGACCATCGCCGTACCTGAGCAATATTGATCTCTTCCTTGATGGAAAGTATATAACATCGGTGCAAGGAGATGGCTTGATTGTGTCCACACCAACGGGTAGTACTGCGTATGCTGTGGCAGCTGGTGCTTCTATGATTCATCCGTCCGTACCTGCTATAATGGTTACACCTATTTGTCCACATTCGTTGAGCTTTAGACCGATTGTTGTTCCAGCTGGTGTAGAATTGAAGGTATAGATAGGTGGACATATTGTTTCTAAATTAAATAACGTGCGAAACTATGAATTGGATGGTGTATATCGTGGTACCCCTGGCGTGATGGTTATCATGTCTGCCTGTTTACCTAGAGTTTCGTGGTTTGAATCCCAACAGAGTTTTTTCCACGGGTATCACCTTTCGCGAGAAATTGGCAAGTCCTTGTCATGAAAAGCGCTTTCTCGATTAGCCTTTCGGAACCGGCAGAAAATTATATGTCCCCTCCACTGTCTCACAAGGCATGGTTGTGAGAAATTCGCTAGGCTGTGGAGCGCCACCCTGTTTGTATATTTTTTATATCGATAATACGTTGAAGCCCTAGGGTCGCCCTGGGATCGCCACAAAGCGTTTCTTGAGAAACCTAAAATCGCCCTCAATGTCAAATCGAGTGTTTTTTGAGCCCTAGGGTTGACCTAGGCCATCAACTCGCCCTAGCTTTTTGCTGTGGCGAGTTGAGGGCTGTCAAATGGCATGTATTTTTTTTTTAATGACAGGGATGTGTGGTGATTTGTGGCTTAGCGTTTTTTTGACAACTCATAGGGTTGTTAAGAAAACCTTGGTCAACCCTGGGGAAAGTTCAACGAACGGACCTAAAATATTCCTAGTTTTTTTTCCAAGACTTGTCGCAATATGAGAATGTAGTCGATTGTGGACTTTTCTCGTCTAAAACCGCATTGATAAGCACCTGTTCAACGTCATATCGTTTGACAGCGTTATTTCGCATGGGTCTAGGTCGTGTAGCCTAGTAGCTTCCTCATTCGGCAGCTACTAGGTAGTGGTTTGAGTCGCAGAATTTAGACTTCCATAACACTGGAAGAGTGTCTTGTGTCGATGGCAATATGATCAATTGGGTTGACGATGAATTGAGCAGAGGATGGCAATGTACTTTTTTAAATTTTGAGATGGGAAAGCGTGTGCTACGAGCAATTAGTTAGGCCCGCGCCCGCAGCAAAAGCAATAAGCTTGAGCTAAATCAAATTAAAATCGACAATAGTGCACTGTCTTTTAGAGGAGCTCGTAGAAAAAATCTTTGGAGTGCTCGTCTTTCACTCCACAGATGACTATGGAGGTGTGGACACGTATCAGACTTATGTTGAAAAATTTAGCCCTGAGGCGGATTGTCATGATGCGCTTAGCATCCGGATATTGCTACTATAACAAAGCAATAGCTAAAGAATATCTTTTGCTAGTTGGATAAAACTGTTACCTAAGATCTTTGTTTTGCTTAAGAATCAAATTTTAAATTTGAGCATATTTTTCTGTGATTTGGAGGCCGTAGCATAAAAGTTAGCATGTCTGTTTGTTACGTGTCAGGTTCGAGGTTCGAATTCATTCCCTCACATGGTATGGTTGTGAGAAATGCACCAGGCATCGGGGCTCCCCCTCTGTTGTGCAACCCTGCTTATTTATTTAATTGTTTTCCAATTTAGAACCAATATCCTCAACCTCATGTTTTCACCATGCTAGAGCTTGGTGTTCGTTAGAGTGAGTCATGTTTAAAGCATTCATCGTCTTCCCAGGTATATTGTATACTACCCATTGTCGATTGTTAAACCTTTTTCCTACTTTTTTGAAGTTTACTTCAGAATTCATAAATAATAATATAATTTACATACTTAAGGTTTGTCTTTAATGTACATTTATAAAAAACAAAAAAACAAAAAATACATTCAAGATTCCTTTATAATGTCGTTCCCTTTACCTTGCAGATTTCAGTATCGCCCGATAGTCGCAACACATCATGGGTCTCATTCGACGGACGAAATCGTCAGGAACTATTTCACGGTGATAGCCTCCGAGTAACAACATCCATCTACCCCGTTCCCAGTATCTGTGCTCAAGATCAAATCTCCGATTGGTTCGACTCACTTGCCGAATGTCTACATTGGAATGTTCGCAAGAAGCAAAAATGTCTTGAAGAACTCTCTGACTTAACAACATCGGGTTCAGAAGACACCCTGGACGAGTTGGAACGTGGTAATGATCCTCTTCTCGACAGCTAAACAAATGTAGTTGTTTATATTTTTACTCTTTTTATAATCCTTTTTCAAAGGAATGATAAATCATAGTTGTAGGTCTTTCTTTTTTGAAAAAGAAAACTGTTTGATGAGTGTATAAATTGTGTTTCTATATAAAATTGCAAACACCAACAGTTTGTAAGAAAAATTAAAAGAAAAATAAAATAAATAAATTAATTGCCAAACGCACTGAGGGCCGAGGAGTGTCAACTTGTTGTTAAAAAAAAAAAATATATATAATATATATATAAAAAAAGAGATGTTTATAAAGCTGTACATGTGTTTTCTGGTTGCACTCCTTGCTCAATATGTTCATAGAACAAAAAAACTAAAAAATAAAAATAAAAACCAAAATAACGTGAAACATTCGACTTAGAAGTTACTTAGGATAAATTCTTGTTCTTTATGTTATTGGTTTCTTAACCTATGCAATTTTATTTTAACTTTCCTCCCTTCGATTCTTTTTTTAATTGTTTTATTTTTTAAAATGGTTGTAGTAAATATATATATATATACAAATATAGTATCCTTTTTTAATATTTTCAAACCATAAGCTATTGCTCTTAAATGATGTATTAAAGAAAAAACAGTAATATCTTCGTAAAATAAAAGAAAAAGAAGCAATCCTAAAGTATGGAGAAGAGAAATAAAATATGTACTACTTTTAACCCGGTTATATAAATCATCTTTCTATCTATTGACATGGTTTTGCGTGTAAAAAGTGGAAAAGTTATCTTGAAGGGAACTCCACAATTGTTTTGTTGATTACCCAATGTAGTCTCGTGAAGGTTTGAAGATTCTTTAGTTTTATGATCGTCTACTAACTGTATTACTTTTGTTATCTAAACTAGATGTGTATCTACGTTCTGAGGTGACAATCCTTTCCTACGTCAACGAATTTGAGCAGGTAAGCGGCAACATTCGAATCCTCCTATACTCTTACGATCCAAAACTCCTTTTCAATAGATTTACTCGCTTTTGGAAATGGGGATCGAGCTCAGCAAGAATATAAAACGTCTGAAATTGAAGAAGGTAAACTGTTCTATTCCATTCAGTTCAAGCTTAGTTACATAGAGCTCGATAGAAAAATCTTCAGAGTTTTATTCGTAGTACGAAATTGTTATGACAGGCCTTGTGATAGGGGTGAATGTTTTTCTTTGTTTTGTTTTATCGATGTACTTCATTTATGTTAATTGTTAAATGTTCTGTCGTTCTTCATATACGTTGCTTTGTGCTTTCACTAACTAACCACTAACACTTGCATTCATGATGGAGAGCGTAGATAAGTGTTTACATATGAGCTTGCTCTAAGCTCGTACCACTTAAGTCTCTGAAATGCAAAAAAAAAAAATGAAAATTATTATTTTTGATACAACTTTTAAATGCCATTAAGTATGAAATTGAAATCATATTTTAATTCTTCCAAATGCTTTCGACAAAAGTTTCTGAGCTTCATATTTAATCTTACGTTCTTAAAATTTTCGGAGAAGGAATTTGAGGCATTCGAACGCTTTTATTGTAGAACCACAGCACAGGAAGTATTTATAATTACTCAATATTTGATCTCAACTTTCGTCATAAGCAACAGTTCTATGAAATATCGAGGTATATCTGTTTTCACAAACAGATTGCTTAGCTATGGGCTTGCCTTTGTCTGATTTGGTTGCATATCTGGGGAATATTTTGAAGGCAAAGAGTTGAATAGCCCAATAGATCAATTGGGTTGTCAAAACTTTATACTACAATTAGAATAAACCGTTAATAGAAAAAGTTGCACCACTGTTGATTTATTGATTTATGCCCGATACTTCTTGGTACCATCCAGCTCTGTCGTTTCCAAACTGTTTGGTCGCGCCTGCCCAGGCATCACAAAAGTAAATCTGGGAGACAATGTCTTGCAATTTTCAAGCGGATAGTTACAACAAGAAACATATAAATCATCAGGTTAATAAGAAATACCCTGCAGGTGCAGATTATAACATAGTGAGCAATATGAGAGGAGTTTTGCCTTTTCAAAGAAGATTTAATTGCTGTTAGAAAAAATTAACGGAAACTACTACCCAGATGAACATCGTTGGATTCGCGACAAAAATAGCAAGAAGCAGAACTCCTCAAATCTCAAATTACTATTGCTGACGAAGCTCAAAACGCTGCAACATTTTACAAGCAGATGTCCTGTTACCAAACTCATAACAACTTCAGTGTAACGTTCGGGATGCTGACAAATGCAACAACATATTCCTTTCGTTAGCCTCAAATATTTAAAATTCAAAACCGGCACACTTGCAGATAACAACGCAGCTTACCTCACGGGCGCAGCACTAGTGTAAGGCAGATAAGTGGGAGAGTTGTGATCACTTAGTCTCATTGCTAGTATCCCTGAAAAGCAAGAATAAGAAGAAGGAGTTCAACATTTGGGGTGAGTTCAAAAGTATTTTAAATTATTTTTACCGCATTTATAAGGTTAGTAAGCTAGTAGCATGCTATTGCGAAAAAAAAAATCAAATCACGTTTTTCCTTACAATTAAGTTGAAGTGTCGACAAGGTTCCTTACGATGTACCTTGTCTTAATGGGACCTGTTAAGAACCAAATATCTGTTTGAATATTGAGTGGAAAGTTCTGACTTGTGAGGTATCAGTAATGTCGGGCCGAGTCGGCTGGTATAGAATTGCCGTACAACTCTGATACACTAAGCTGAATATAACAAACATAACACAAGTGAGATGACCCAAAGAGGGCCCATTTTAAGATTTTCTCGAAATATATCTGACATCTTATTAAATAGAAAGTCGAACTAAACGCATTCGGCCTTATCGAGTCAACCGTCGCGTCGGAGCGGAGTTTTCTCTAAAACGCATCCTTTTTCGTTGATTCAATATTGCTTCGAAGTAGTTGTCATCTTAAGAAATTTTCCACAAATTTCGTAGAAAATCGGAGAGAATTCCGCTCCTACGGTTACCTTGATAGAGCTGATTATTATACATAAATCTGCGTTATTTTTATTGTAAAAATTAGAGCCACTCATTTTTCACTAAGATAACTTTTGATACTTTTGCAACCTCCTCCTAAGGCTTAGTTGGTGCAGAGATTTTGTGTTTTGTCTCAACTTTCTCGTAGATCTTTTCCCGCTTGGGCTAGACATCGGAAACAATGGTTTTTTGAGACCATTTTTTTTGACAAACAACCCGTACTTTTATCGACTCCGGCAGGGGCACGGATTCTTATATTCAAACCACCGCCTGAAATCGCTGAATCGTTCAGCTCTTTCCATGAAGTACTTCGTGGATTTAGCTGGAAAGAACGCAGCTCGGATGTTTAGCCTTCGATGCTAAACTCTCATCCCAGTTCAGCTGTTGATCTGAGTGGTATTACCGCATTATTTGGTGAAGCTGAACAAGTCGATCCCGATCGTGTGTAGTCGTAGCATTCTCTCGAGGACAGCATACCAAGCGTCATTCCTTCTGAAAGAGGACACCAAGAACTTTGATACCAATCGCTTCTTTACGCAACACAAAGTTATAAGCAGCAGTTTCGGCATAGTCGTTATATAGGTCACGAGATTGGATATACTCTTCGCCTGATTCCATGTTGAAACGGTACACACTGTAGCACACAGAACTGACAGCTTATCCTCCGGTCACTTTGTAAAGAAGAGATTCATCTTCGTCGATACTGTAACAACTTTCTCGGTATAGAATTCACAGCGACTTGGCATCGAAGTTGAAACGATTCTGAAATCTGAACTAACAACAATTATTTTCTAATAATTTTCTTTGGAAGATTAGGTTAGGTTAGGAAGAATGGGCTTACGGTTGATCTTATTACCGTCACACTTAGATCAATGTAGATCCATTGTGATACCCTAGAGTATTGTAACGTCCTGGAAACCTATGAGTTTATGTCTGGTCAGTTTTTAACCATTTTGTGGCCTTAGTGAAGTTTAACAGGCTGCTTTTTGAAGTGTCTGATAATTCTTCTAGTTCATTGAAAAAGTAATTGCCTAGAAAATTTTTCCTAATGTGGCAGATGCCTGGGCATTGACAAAAGAAGTGAGTTGTATCCTCGTGTTCATCTTCGTCATTGCATCCTCTGCACAGGTCATCGGTACAAAGACCCATTTTCTTTTTGTGGTAACCTAGTAGGTTATGTCCAGTTATGATACTGATAAGCATTCGTAATGAAGGTCTATTCAATGATAGCAGCTTTTCAGATCCGTTCTTATTGTATTTCGGCCATAGTTTCCTGGAAGTAACACAGGAGTCTAGGCATTCCCATCTTTCATTGGATTTTCGCATTATTTTGTTACCAATGATCTGTTCAATTTCACAGGGTGGAATCCTGATTGATTGATCAATGAGAGAAGGGTCAAGTGCTGATCCTTTCCTCGCCAGTTCGTCCGCTTTTTCGTTTCCCGATATACCACTATGACCAGGAACCCAGCAGAGTCTAACGTTATGCTGTGTGCCAAGAACCCTCCGCTCTTCGCGACAGCAAGAAACAAGCTTTGATTTGACAAGAGTGTCAGAAATCGCTTTTATTGCTGCTTGGCCATCAATGAAAAAAGGTGATATCAGCATGTGATAGCGCCATCATGGACACCTGTTTTACAGCGTTTGTAACTGCCAAGATCTCGGCTTGGAAGACGCTGCTGTGATTTGGAAGTCTGAATGAACTGGCTAGGTTTAGACTTTCTAAAAAGAAACCTACCCCTGTTCCAACTTCCATTTTTGAACCGTCGGTATAGATTGATATAGACGTCTCGTTCAGGTAAGGTGTTTCATTCTCCCAATCCTGTCTATTGGGGAAGCTGGTTGTGAAGGATTTCTTAAAGTCCAGGTATGGAGTTATGTAATCCGTGCAGATATTATTATCTGCGTATCGTGATAAAATCTATGCGTGTCCTGTTTGGCTGATTTTCCAGACATTACACTGATTTAGTCTAAGTGCGCTGTTTGCTGCCGATTCTTGAACATAGAGATCAAGGGGTGTGAGATTGAGGATTACTTCCAAGCTCGCGGTTGGTGTGGTTCTCATTGCACCAGTTACGCAAATACAGGCTGATTTTTGTACTTTGGTTAGGGTTTTTAAATGCGTGGATTTTTCTATCGCCTTCCACCAGACCAAATTGCCATAAGATAGGATAGATCTAACAATGGCAGTATACATCCACAGGATGATTTTGAGATTTGGTCCCCAGTTTTTGCCAAAAATCCTGCTGCACGAATACAGTACTATCAAAGATTTTTTGTGTCTTTCTTGTATATTGGGACCCCAATTTAGTATTTTGTCTAAGATCACTCCCAAGTATCTGGCTTGATCAGAGATCTTAAGAGGGTTCCCATTTAGTCTTGGTAACTCAAAAGTAGGTATTTTTCTTCTATTTGTAAAGAGTACCAGCTCTGTTTTGAGGCGGTTAACTGCAAGGCCGCACCTTTTTGTCCAAGCGCTTACCTTGGTTAGTGTATAATCTAATCTTTGGATGATTTCTTTCTGAAATGATATATATATGTAGTGTGTCATAGAAAACATGAAATTTGCTTAAGAAACTTGAACCGAGCTACTGGGAGGTTTTAGTGTGTGTAAGTTTGTAATGAACTCTTTTCTGTATACAGAATATAAGATCTTTGCAAACGAAGATGGACTCGCCTACGCCCACTTTACTCTCACCTCACCTTGCTGGGCATAAGCCATAAGGAGTACCAGGAAATGTTCAAGTGGGCAATCTTGCTAGATTTTGCTCTTAACTTTATTCAACAACCGCTGATCTTTGTGTATGTTATTTCTATCAGTGAACTGAAAACGCCATTATATTATAAGAACATGATTACTGTTGATTTAACTTCCACCTATATTTATTTTTATGATACAAAGTGTGAATAAGAAGGGAAACACATGAGCTTGGTTTAAGACTGTGCCTTCTGCCCTTGAAAACAATAAATAGAACTTGCTTATAAACGTACAACGACATCCAGCGATATTGTGTTCGAGCAAAGTCCTTTTTCCTTGCCAGCATCCCTCATTTTATCTGGAATCCTTTTTTCCTTGACTTAGGTTTATCATCTTACATGCTAACGAAAATGTATAAAACTAACTTACTAACCCTTAACAGGTACTCGAAATTTATGTAGAATGTATAACTAATATCCTTTGGCCTACGGATAACTCATGAATTCAATGAAACGACCGGCAGCCCTTCTGCAAAACCAATGCAACCTTTTTCCTTACTACCTTAATAGTCTCATCCCTTAACTAGTCTGCAGTGTCAATCTGCTCTATGTGTTTGTGGTGATTAAACAATTAGCTTATTTTAAAATCAAATAATGAGGTGGATTTGGTGAAATGACTAACATTTTTCCACCTCTATAAGTATTTTTATCAAATGTCCAAACCAAACCGCCATGTTGGATTCTATACACACACCAAACCCGCGTCTTTTGATTCACTGTTGCAACCACTGGTTGACGTCCGAATGTGTAATCCTAAAACACAAGATAAAGTTCGTTTTGATAGAGTTCACAGTATTTTATTTTTGAATGAGACAATATAAATACAACATAAAACTAACTGTACTTCGGAAGTGTGTGTCTTCTGTTTGTGATGGCACGTAGCTGAACATTGATCGCTAGAACCGTATTTCAGTGTTTGCAGATCTGCTCAGTGGCAACCGTCACACTCTTGTTCCCAGTAATTCTCTGGTAGATTTACTTGAGAGCGTTTCGTCGAACTCCCGTTGCATGGCGGCGGGCTAACGCACGGTCGCAGGCGTCTGAGGTTTCCCATACTCGGTGTTTGCACGAGGTCAGCGACGCTCCCAAGTTCTACCACTTTCAAAATTTCTTGGTTAAGTAAATTGTAGCTTAGCTTCGGATTTTCAATAAATTTGCTGTTCAGAACACTTCCATAACCGTGGCATTGCCGAGCAAATTGCCCATTTTTTTTTTTTCAAATCGTTTATTTAAATTTGGCTTGTTGTTTCTTCTGTTTTATTGCATATTTTAGCGTTATAATAGGAAAGTAGTTGCTGAAAGAAGAATGAACCTTGTCGTTTGAGAGATTGTGTGTTGTGAGTAGGTATGATTTGTCTGGACGATAGGTTAAAAAATAAGAAGGACTTTGTCGTTAAGGGTGTGCAATTGTGTTTTTCTTTTTTTATTGAAATTACATCTTATATTGAAAGGTTATAATAGCTAGAAAAGATTGATAGACCTTGTCCTGTCAATGCGTTAATTTTCGATTGAATACAGAGTTCCAAAAGGACTTAGAATGGGCTACATGCTGATGAGAGTCTATTAATTGATATCGATGTCATAGTAAGATATATGGCGAGCAGTATTTGGGGTCTTTGGCATGGAATGAAAAGTGTATTTAGCAGCTATAGGTAGTTTGTATATAATTTCTTTTTTAAAAATATGTAGGTATAGCAATGAAGTATTTTTAGCTTAAGAAAGCATCAAGCACGTATTCAACCGATTTTAAGTAGGTGTACATTTGCTAAAAGCCTTAGGATTGCCAGGATTTGCCTTTAAGCATATCTTTGGGTTGCTCAAGGTTGACATTGATTCCCTTTACAACCTCACTCCTCACGTGTATCTAGTCGAATAAACTTCTGATAGGTATATCCGGTTGTTTTTTAAAAATCGAACACATTATAACACGATGGTCAACAAGGGGCTCGGTTAGTTTTTAATGGAGGCGATTTTTTGAAGGCGTAAAAAAAACTATAGCTTCAAATATTCTGTAATCTTAGGAGTTTATTATACATATATTCATGTAAATTGTTAGGAAACTTCGAGTTGAAATATTGAAATCCAAGAGATATGGACCATGTCTTGAACTCCTTGAAATTAGAAGACGTCAATTTGCCTCATTTTTTTTGAATTTTTCTGGTACCTGTAACAGAATAATAAAAAGATGGCGTTAAAGTAGACCCTTTTCCCCATTCAGCCATCTGTAATTAGAGTGAAAATTTGGAAATTGACAAAATGGACGCAATTTAAAAAAGAGGTCCAAATTTCGTCAAAAAATCGTCTTTCCATGGCTGCCAAATTAACAATTTTCATCCGATCGTAAAAGTTGTAGATGGCTGTATGTAAGAACATATGGAGAGTTTGCAGTTAAGATTTCAAAACGATTCGTTAATATTTTCGTGAGTTACAGTTTCAGAAAAACACTTTAAAAGTTTTCAGAGCAGTTTTCGATTCAACTAACAGGAAGGGAGTGCAAAGGATCTAGATGTCCTTGAGCATTCAAAAATTTAAGCTGCAGGCAATACAAGGAGGCAGCTGTCGGGCGCCCCGCCGCGTTGGGATGGGTGGAGTTTGAGCGCCCGGGATGCTTCTCTTCTATAATCTGCCATTTCAAAATTATCCAGGGTTAGGTTAGGTTAGATATCATTCCAATATTTTAGGACATCATTTTTGAGAAAAATTAAAAAAATCGATTTTTTGAAAATGAGAAACTAGCCGAGCCCCTTAAGAAGAATAAGACCTTTGTCAGCAAACACTTATGCCGTATTCGTTCGGTGGTCCGGAATAGTTCTCCGAGTGGCAATTTATTGATTTCTGTTTATTTTTCTAGGCTCCTAAAGAATTATGACTTGATTATGAATTGTTGTGTACTATAAAACTTTTCCTACTCAAATGTGGCGTTTGACTCTCATTTGATTATGTGGCTGCTTCTTTTTTCGATTCACTAAGGTGAAGCTACGAATACTAAGCTGATTTTTCTACATTTTAAGAGAAATGCCATTTTTTTTTAGCTTTTTGGTTTATAATTAATCAAATTTCAGGAAGCGTGTGATGAATGAGTGGGAAGCTTTAGTTTATTGGGTAAATAGAGGCGTAAGATTGTCTTTTGTCCTTTTCAGGCACGTTTTCTTTAGATAGAATTGAATACATGTTTTAGTTGAAGTCATAGTTCGATGTATGATGTGGTTTGAGAAAAACAAAACCCTGAATGTTGACTATCATTTGCGCAATCAACAGTATTTTTCAAAAAAGTTTATTTTTTATTGAATTGAATCCCAAAAATATTGTAACTTTTCTCATGGGTGGAAGCAACGCACTCTCAAACTATCAAAAATTGCATTTTTGGACATTGCGCCCTTATTAGCAATGTACCTACTTTTGTCCAAAAACGAAGAAAAACCAAGTCAGCAAGATTTGTTTGTACACGTTTTGAACGGTTTAGTACAAAAGAGATACCATAAGAGTTTTGGAAGAGAGATGGTAGAAATAGGCAGTCGTATTTTATTCCAAAGTTGTCAAACAGCTCTTAGAACAGTGTCCAACTCCAAATCGTATTCATAAACAACATCGCTGTCCAAGGAATGTCTAACTTTAGACACCGAAAATGGTTGTCTAAACTGTGGTTGAAGTGAGATTTTATGTAATAAACAACATATTAGGTTCGTTCGTTGAAGCCCTGTGGTACCCTCTTAGATCGCCACAAAGCGTTTTGTGAAAAACATAAACTCGTCCTGAACGTCAAATTGATTTTTTTCTTAAGCCCTGGGTTTGCCCTCAACTCGCTCTTTGCTGTTACGAGTTTAGGTAATGAACAGGGCTATAAAATGGCATTTTTTTGTTCAAATGACAGAGATGTTTCGCGATTTTGTGGTTCTCGTTTTTTGAGGACTGTTAAGCCCAGGTTTTTGAAACTGGGTCAACCCGAGATAAAGTTCAACGAACGAAGCTTTTGTAACACACGATTGGGAGTGTTGAGAACGATGAAGTAGTTTGAGGGTCAAAAACATATTTTTTCTAGTTTCAAGAAAACTTGGAAAAGTTATAACCCATAAAGTCAAATCAGCTGTTTTCCGTTCCCCAGGGTTCACCCAGGTTTTCTTGACAACCCTATAAGTTGTCAAAAAACCTAGGTTTTCCTGTTCTCAAAAAACACTAAACCACAAATCACCACACACATCCCTGTCATTAAAAAAAAGTATATGCCATTTGACAGCACTCAACTCGCCACACTAAAAACCTATGGCGAGTTGAGGGAAAATCTAGATCAACCTTAGGCCTCAAAAGACACTCTTTTTGACATTCAGGGCGACTTTAGGTTTCTCAAAAAACGCTTTGTGGCAGCCCTAGGGCTTCAACGAACAAACCTACTGTTTCAAGGAATTTAAGTTTTGGCACTCGCATATCAAAACACAAATGATGGAACTGTACGGATACCTCATAGACACCACCATTCAGTTGATCACTGTCTAAGTGTCCTAAGCAAATTTTATAAATACGACTGGGGCTTTATAAGGCTCACGGTTCTCATTTCATATCGGAAGTGATAAATCTGCCTAAGAAATGAAGGGAAAGATAGCTACCGTCTTTTTCCATAACTATTTTCACCCCTTAAGTCTGCTATTATACGGAGAAATTTGTTTCATGAAACTGTTCGAACACTATAAGTGCAAAAGAGAACGAAAGTTCGAAAAAGAGAGATGGACAATGAGCTACCCTGTGTCGCATGGGCTATTGGTTTGGTGAAACAGCTTTGACGTTTCTCTTTTAGTGATGTGCCAAACCGTAAAATTTACAAACCGAGTTAACCCGAGTTGGATTTTGATTAACCCGAGTTGTAACTCGAGTTAGCTAACTCGGTTTACAAAAATAAATTTGCGCTTTTTCCTTCAATACTATGTTTTGAAAAATAGAAACAAAGCAAAATTTTCAATCAAAATGAATTAAAAAAAAAGTCACAAGAAAGAAATTAACGCAATGCGCAGTCCAACTCGGTTTGACTTGACTCTGGATATTTTACAGACAATTAATTCCTAACTCGAGTAGCAATATGTACCCAAAACTTTCAAACCGTTTACCTATTAACAGACGACAATCAAAAAAACAAAAAACATCTAGTTTAACAGATGTGTGTGTTTCTGTATGCCTGCGCAAGAAACTCACTTGCTTTGATGCTTTATATACTACTACCGGTCGACTATGGACTTTATAATGTATAAGTGCATTGTGTTTGGCACAGACCGCAACTAAAGGAGGGTAGTTTTGATTATGTTCAAGTTAACTCGGTCTGCTTGCATTCATTTCCTTTTAATTATTTGGTTGACGGTTCGGTTTTTTCTTCGGTTTGCCAACTCGGTTTAAAAAAATGTAAACCGAGTCAACTCGGTTTGGGTTCAACTCGGTTTGACTCAGTTTATGATACCGACACATCACTATTCTCTTTTGTCTTTGTTCGTGTTTTTGTTTATTCTGTTTCATTTGGTTCAAAAATAAGTAATAATACTAATAATAATGACTTCTTTGTTTTTCAATTGCCAATAGAAGAGGTTTTGAAGCAACCAGGCACTACTTGATAACTATTTTTCCCCAAAAATAAAAACAGCGAATGAAAGATAAAGAGAAATGTGAAACTAGTTTCATGAAACTGGATTTCATCGTATAATAACACTTGCGACACGGGATGACAGAACAAAGAAGAATTCGAAGTTGTTTCATGAAACAAATTTCTCCGTATAATAGCAGACTTATTATACGATGAAATCCAGTTTCATGAAACTAGTTTCACATTTCTCTTTATCTTTCATTCGCTGTTTTTATTTTTGGGGAAAAATAGTTATCTAGTAGTGCCTGGTTGCTTCAAAACCTCTTCTATTGGCAATTGAAAAACAAAGAAGTCATTATTATTAGTATTATTACTTATTTTTGAACCAAATGAAACAGAATAAACAAAAACACGAACAAAGACAAAGAGAATAGTGATGTGTCGGTATCATAAAACGAGTCAAACCGAGTTGAACCCAAACCGAGTTGACTCGGTTTACATTTTTCCAAACCGAGTTGGCAAACCGAAGAAAAAACCGAACCGTCAACCAAATAATTAAAATGAAATGAATGCAAGCAGACCGAGTTAACTTGAACATAATCAAAACTACCCTCCTTTAGTTGCGGTCTGTGCCAAACACAATGCACTTATACATAAAGTCCATAGTCGACCGGTAGTAGTATATAAAGCATCAAAGCAAGTGAGTTACTTGCGCAGGCATACAGTAACACACACATCTGTTAAACTAGATGTTTTTCTGTTTTTTTGATTTCGTCTGTTAATAGGTAGAAGGTTTGAATGTTTTGGGTACATATTGCTACTCGAGTTAGGAATTAAATGTCTGTAAAATATCCAGAGTCAAGTCAAACCGAGTTGGACTGCGCATTGCGTTAATTTCTTTCTTGTGTGATTTTTTTTTTTAATTCATTTTGATTAAATCCGTTCATTTTGATTAAAAATTTTGCTTCGTTTCTATTTTTCAAAACATAGTATTGAAGGAAAAAGCGCAAATTTATTTTTGTAAACCGAGTTAGCTAACTCGAGTTACAACTCGGGTTAATCAAAATCCAACTCGGGTTAACTCGGTTTGTAAATTTTACGGTTTGGCACATCACTAAAAGAGAAACGTCAAAGCTGTTTCACCAAACCATAGCCCATGCGACACAGGGTAGCTCATTGTCCATCTCTCTTTTTCGAATTTTCGTTCTCTTTTGCACTTATGGTGTTCGAACAGTTTCATGAAACAAATTTCTCCGTATAATAGCAGACTATGTATGTTCTTTTCTACTTTCCTTCTGCATTTGGTAGTTGGTACACGTTCTTTCTTTCGAAGCAGGCAGCTAGCTACCTGTTAGTCATTCTGATCTCCTGATGCTGTATCGATCTTCGACACATAAGCTAAGGTAGTTGTCGGTTTCAGTTGAGAAAACTTTTTCGTGACACTTTTTGTTTCTTTTGTTGCTACCCGTGTGATATTTTCGCGAGAACGAGAAAAGAAAAACTTTCTTTAGTTGTTCAGTTGGGCTGTCATTGTGTTGTAACTTTTTTTTGTCAGTACTAACGATTGTCGGTCCTACTTTTCTGTTGGTTTCTTTTGTTTATTGCGAACGTTGTAGTAGACGTAGATGTCTCAGCTAACCTCGATAATGTTAAAAAATTGTGCTCAATAATGAATTATGCTACAGATCCCTTTTTTGGTTTTGTCGAAGCAAAATTTATTCTAAAAAGGCTACACTTTAAGATTTAAGGTTGTGTTGAGCCACAGAGTATGTGATCTACTCTATATGAATGATTAGTAACTATTTTTTTTATGTGTATTAATGTGTGAGAACAAAGAAAACTTGATTTTTGATTTTACCACTTTGCCAGGAAAATGACGGGTGGAAAGAAGAATAAGAAACAATAATTAAGAAAAAGGGACAGATTAAGCAATATGTGAGCGGGACAGAAGCTCAGTTAAAGAATTCAGTGTTCTGTGGAAGAGCGTTATGGAGGAGATAGAGCTCTTAACTCAATGAAAAATTGTTTTTAACAAAAAAAAAATTATGGTACAACAGACCCCAAAAAGAAGAAAAATTTTATTCCTTTAGGTTGTGTCAATTACATTTATGAATTGGTAAATTACTCTGCGCAGTTTAGAATTTTCTTGAAAAGGTACTAATCAAAACTGAATAAATACATATATTTTGTATTCCGTAAGGTTCCTGAAAAATTGAGTATTTTCTGAAAATTTTACGTCCAACATTCATCCATAGTAAATAACAAACCAAGGTATTGAACCGTCATTATACATTTTTGTTTCTTTCTAGATGTTCGATATTTGAAAGCCAAAAATAAAAACTTTCCTCTTTGTCAGGAAAATAACGAGCGAAGCAGAACAAGAAACAAGAACTACAAAAAAAATTAATCAGAACAGAACACTAGTATTGAGCGGGAGTTCAAGTAGATCAATTCAAAATGGCGAATGGAATATTTCTATAAATAAATAATATCATAATATCATAAATAAAGCTACATATCAGACCATCCTACGAAATCTCACAAAATTAAAATTAATTTAAGAATTGAGATGAACAAAAACTGAGAGATGATTTTATTTTTAAAAGAAATCGCAAGTAAATTGTACATCGATGTACATAGTTATGGCAATGATAATATGTAATTGGAAATATTTTTATTTTCCAAAATAAACGAGAGGGAACAAAATAAAATTGTAGGCGTGAAGTGACTGTCTCTGAAATGTGTAGTCCTATAGAGGTAGATAAATAAGTCAGGTAAAGCGACTCAAAGATTTTACAACACAGATAAAATCGGAACCATTAGTAAAACGTGTGTTGTATTGAACCCAATGGAAAAGAGCTTGCGTTTGTGATTCGCAAAAATAATTCAATAGTTTTTATAAACTGCTCTTGAATTAATGAATATTCTAAATTAAGTTCCTTCGTAAGCGTGCAACTTCTACAAAATGTACAAATCAAATAAAATAACAACGATGTAGAAATCGCCTAGACATTTATAGATAACGATTATTTACTCCATTTTTCAAAGATAGTAGGTACAGTCTTTAGTTTTCCTCTAGGTTTCCTTAAAAACTTCCCAAATTAAAAACAACTTTTGTCCAAGAGAATGATTTGTTAGCAAATCTTCATTTAAATATATTCAAAAATTAACTTAATTGACAGTAATTGTCTTAAAGATAAGCATTAGAATTTTGTTTTTTTTTTTTTTGATTTATGTATTCTAGAGAGTATTATTAGAGTTTTTAGAGTTTGATTTATGTATTCGACTCAAAAACATTCAAAACCAACATGAATGCATTTAAGAAAAGAGAAAACATCGATCTTCCTGCAATTCACAAAAACAAACTTTAATTTAAATTGCACATCACTACTCGTTTGTCTGAGTGACACATCTCTAGCAAGTTCTTCTTTATTCTCTTTTGACTTGAAAATTTGGCGCCAAACTACTGATGGTAATGGGAGAAAATGTATACCTGCTGTGTTTTATGATCGCCTGGTATCATGCTGGCCCAGAAAGCACTACTGTCGTTGGTTGGTTGATAAAAGAAGAAATAAACACATGTCCATAGACATGCATGCGCATGTAGAAACTCTCAACCTTAACACAATTCACTCTTTACTCTTGCTTTAGTTAATGAAAGAAGAAAGACATACATGTAAATCTTCAGACACACACAGTGTTGATCTTCTTTATTCATTTTTGCTTTGAACATTTGGCGCCAACCTGCTGATGGGAATGGGAGAGTGGGTAATGGGTATACCTGCTGTGTTGAAGAAAGACACACATGTAAATCTTCAGACACACACAAATTCACACACAGCGTTGAACTTTTTTGTTCCTCTTTGCTTTGAACATTTGGCGCCAACCTGCTGATGGTAATAGGAGAATGGGTATACCTGCTGTGTTTCATGATCGCCTGGTATCGTGCTGGCCCAGAAAGCATTGGCGAAATAGAACTTTACTTACTTCTCACACAATTTATTTTTCTTTTGGTTAATGAAAGAAGAAAGACACACATGCATGTACATGTACATGTGCACACAAGTATACAGTGTAGCTCGCATAGGAAACAGAAAATTGTTTCAGCAGACCCCTTGCTGAGAATTCTGATCGCCTGGTACAAAACCAATTTTTCTTCGTTTTTAGGACAATTTTCGGTGATTTGCGCTGTTTGCTTAGGATTGGGGTTGCATACTTCAAGGGATTTTTTGCTATGGGGCTTTTGCTTACATATTTTCCTCTACATCTATCAGCTTTGTAATAAATTAATCGGGCAAAATTGATGCTTGTACCGGAGATCAATTAATAGAATATGCTTTGATTTATTTTATGTTTTCTCAAGAAAATTTGGTGTCTTGTAGAATACTTACTTTTATATATATATATATATATTATAACTTAATCAGGATTTTAAAGTCGTATAGATTTAAGAATTACTGAAAAACGGTTAATTCAACAATAAAACAAATATTTATTTTATTACTTTATATATTTTATATTTCAATTTTTTAGAAATATGTTTTTTTCTATTCCATTCAATTGGATTGCCTTTGACAGAAAAATAACATTTATTTGTGAATATTCTATGAATAGTTTTTCATTTTGGGGAAAAAAATATATATAGAAAGTATATTTGTAGAAGCAGGTACAAAAAGTAGACATGTTTTTTGGTTTATTTGAGACAGGTTGAAAGTTCTTATATGTAAAACCCTTATAAGCTTGATTGCTCTTGTATTTGTTTGAAAGTTAAAGCATGATGAAAAGGGATTGAGAATTTGGCTGTCTTCCCTTAGCGATTTGAAATTTTCGATGAGGCCTACAACCAAAAAACAAATTCTTTGCAATGGACCTTCTTGTTAACACATCCCTTCATAGAGTTTCGGGGTTTTATTTTTCCTATGAAAAAAAAAAAAATGTATTTAAATGTTGAATTGAATAGCCCACAGGAAGTTAAATTTACCTTCCCAGTTAGAGATTCACTGTGGGATTGGTATGGTACAGGACGAGTAGAACTGGAGTTGATGTAAGACTTACTCGGCTTGGTAGTATCTTTTCCATTGTCCACCCAAGGCGCGACTTCTGCAAATGAAATTAAAACTTTGTGGTGATAGGAGATAATAAATATAATATACATATTATATATATATATAAATATCAAATTGCCAATTATAAATTTTTATAAATAAGGCATAAGCTTGGTTTTGTGATAATGCAGCCTGTTTTTTTTCACTTTTGACTCTCATCTGAAACATTTCGTATTTAATTTGGCGATTTAATTTTTTTTCACTCGAAGTTCATTAGAAGTATTCTGTAAGTTGATTGAAATTGGCTGATTTCTCAACTTCACAAAAAAAAGATCAAAAGCTGAAAATGCTGAAGACAGTTCTATGAAATTAAAGAAAATACTTTTAACAGCTATAATTAGAGCTACGGAAAGACTAGTTGTTGTTTGCCGAATAATTACATTGGTTAACAAAATTTTGCGTTTCTTATGAAGAAGAGAGCTAACCATATTTTTCTGAAAGATTTTTGCCCTGAATCCGAATCTGGTTTCAGAATTGAAAGAAATAGTTTTTGCTATTTTGAACCTGTTTTACAAATTGTCAAAACTGAACAGAAATAATTTTAGGTGATCCATTGGTTCTTCAAATGAGTGCTTCCCCGAGTGCCACCTTACCATGTACATTAGACCGGTTCAAAAAAAGTGACTTTTTTCTTTTTCTCGATGCACATCGATTTTTACCTTCGAGTAGGTGTAAAAACAAGCCTGTTAAAATTTGAGCTCGAAAAATTTATATTTACAGGTCGCTCATAGCAGATTTCCGTTTCCCATACAAATTGTATGTGCTAGAGCTGTAAAAGTAACGATCAAATGACTACCCGTATGTATACGTTACTTTTGATCTGAGTACTCGGTATAAAAATGTCGTTACTTTCGTTACTTTTCAGTCATATGCCTAGCGTTGTCATATAATTATAGAACTGTATTTAAAGGAAGAAATGGTGAAGATACCCTCAAATTTCTGCTAGAAATGCAAACTACCCACACATACCGATTTGATTGATTAACAAGACTTTTCAGTTTACATCGTTGCAGAAATTTTACTCAATGAAAATTACACAACCCATGGGAATTCAACTTTTTTTCATTGATATGCAAATTTTCTACTAAGTTCAAAAGTTAAATAATTAACCATAGAAACCTATCGCCGAAATAATAATATGTCATAAATGTTTAAAAATTTAAGATAGATCAATAGTTCTCCACAGTTTTCCAAACATCTTTTTTATCATGTTATCTTAACATGCCATTGCTTAGTTTTATTAACAGACCTGACCAAAAATTTGCCATTTTTAAAACTCAGAAAAAGCAATAATACCCGCACAATCGTTAAAATAAATTAAATAAAGAAAGATACAATAAAAGATACAAGTAATTCCAATAACAGCACCACATAAGAAAAAGATGTGGTTTCATCTACATTATTACAAACGCAAATTTAGCTCCATTTAATTGTCTCATTCAAAAAGATATACAAACCTGAAACAATAGAAAAAAGAAATACATTTGTTTCCCAATCAGACACACAAATAAGTCTGTTTGTTGCACCCTTCATCTCCATAGAAGGCATACAATACACTGACTATACATATACACATTACACAGTCCATACACAAGGTACAGGTACTGGTAACTGGTACTGATATCGATACCAACTCGACTACCCACCCGAGTACCAAACTACCCAAAGTAACTAAACATACGAAATGCCGATACCGATACCGAGTAACGAAAGTAACTAAACATGCGAAATACCAACCCGAGTACCTAACTACCCAAAGTAACTAAACATACGAAATGCCGATACCGATACCGAGTAACGAAAGTAACTAAACATGCGAAATACCAATCCGAGTACCAAACTACCCAAAGTAACTAAACATACCAAATGCCGATCCGATACCTAACTACCCAAAGTAACTAAACATACGAAATGCCGATACCGATACCGAGTAACAAAAGTAACTAAACATGCGAAATACCAACCCGAGTATCAAACTACCCAAAGTAACTAAACATACGAAATGCCGATACCGATACCGAGTAACGAAAGTAACGTAAGTAACGTAAGTAACGAAAGTAACGAAAGTAACGAAAGTAACGAAAGTAACGAAAGTAACGAAAGTAACGACAGTAACGACATCGTAAAAGTAACGACATTTTTTTGCGAGTAACGTTTCGCTATTCGGTACAAAAGAGAATACTTGTTACTGAGTAACGAATACATACCATTTGCTACAGCACTAGTATGTGCCGAGATGAGCGATGCATATTCTTATAAAAAATTTGTTGTTCTACAAAAAAGGTTTCTTTTCATTTTTCAACAAATTCACTCCTTCAAAAGTTATACAGGGTTAAAGTTTGAACAAATATTTTTTTTCTTGATATCTGACAAAATGTTAAAATGCATCACTTAAAATCAAAAAATCATTCGCTTATGACAAATATTTTTATAGAAAATTAGCTGTTCTACAAAAAAGGTGTTTTATCATTTTTCGGCAAATTCACTCCTTCAAAAGTTATTCGAAATATTTGACCAGCATTTTTCGAATGCCACTGTAGTATGTACATTACATACTACAGTGGCATTCGAAAAATGCTGTTCAAATATTTTGTTACACTTTACCGGTTTTTTTTTGAAGAGATAACAAATATCGTTTTAAAAGTGCATACAAACTGATTATTATAGCTTATCAAATTCAACTGCAAGCGGCAGCTAACTTCAAAATGCCACTTCGAGCGGTAAATTTGAAATGAAAACATTAAATGTTTATTATTAATTATTAATTAATTATTATATATAAATATTAATTATACATTTTATTTTCCTCACAAATTTATTGCATTTACATTTATATACATTAAAAACAAAACGAAAATTTCAATAATATTAACAATAAAGAGAAACAAATTAATGTTAAAATGGGAATATGGGATGCATGATAGCAGTTGAAAACTGAAGTAATTGAATTTAAAAAAAATTATTAAATTAGTTCGAAGTGCAAAGCTAATATTTTGGGTTTGCAGGTCTCAATTTGATAATACATGAAATTTCTAAAGGATCAAATATTGTAACTGTGGCCTAGAGTTAAAAAAAAAATGGTGAAACCGATTCTACGAATTAAAACTCCGTTTAGCTCGGGGAGGCTAAAAATCCCAGTGGATAATCGATCGGTTCAACACTTGAATGAACCTTAAAAAGGTTGTGTCTAGAACAACAGAAATAGTCTGTTCTTCAAGTTCAGTGAGAAAAAGGCCCGTGAAAGTTGGACTTAGAGAACTTCAGTTAGTACTGAAACCATGAAAGAGTCGCCCTTATTGTAACAGTCGTTTCACTTAAAAACTTGGAAAATGACAGAGCTAAAAGTGTTAGTGAAATTGAAGTTCATCCTTTCGCAAATTTTTTTACTTAAAAGGTTACATGACATTACGACCTCAAAAAATAAAAATTTTTCTTAGTCTTATTCTATTCTACAATATCTCTCAAATATTGTCCTTTGTTTTCAAGTCGACCCGAGTATTTAAAAGTTTTGAAAATACAGCTTTCGATGTCAGCTAGGCTTAGTGCTCAAAGTTTGAAAAACGTTTTTTTCGAAACTGTGTTTTTGAAATTATTCGCCAAGGCCTTCGAAAGAAAATTTATAAGGACGAAGGAGTTTTTTCTTTCGATTACAATTTGTTTGCAGAAAAAATGAAGAAGACCGAATTTTAATTTTTTTTTTTTTTTTTTTTTCATAAAAATGTCAAACAAAAATGTAATTTTCATTTTTTCTTTTCCTTGGCCCAAGTTTTGGTTTATAGTCTTTACTAAAACATGTTTTTTCGTTCACTTCAGATAACCCTGTAAAAAGTTTTGCTGTTATCAGAGACGCATCTTTTTTCCGAGGTGTCCCAGGAAATGACATCGAAATAGCAGAGTTTTGAATATTTATTTAATAAATTTCAAGTACTGTTTAGTAAATGCTTGTCTTTAAGACTGTAAAATGTTTAAATAAAATATTTTCTTTATTATATAAAAAACTAGCTGAGCCGGCCACGCGTTGCTGTGGGTAACGTAACATAAATTGGGATGTAAGCTATCCTGTCTTTCAAGTTGGATCAAACTGCACGCGGTGTGCAAATTTGATTAAAATCGGTTATGTAGTTTAGGAGTCCATCGCGGACAAACATCGTGACACGTAATTTATATATTGGCAGGGTATTGGAAAAGGGCATTGGCTAAGGCTATAAGCCATCAGGGATCATCTTTCTAACAAATGGAACGCCTAATTTTTCTTGCACCGTAACGGGGCCCGTATTTCAAGAAATGATACTTTAAAAAAATCCTCAGTAATGTTTACGTTGCGACGATGTTTCACGATACTCATTAACATTTGAATTTTGTGGTTGTGTGGTTATTGTTTTGACATTTTCATGAATCCAATCTCGTAATTCATTACGGTTCTATACCGTGCGGCTTTAGAAATTTGTATTTTTCAATTCATACTTCAAAAACCACATTATTGTGGTCTGCACTTTCTTAAAAGAATGTTAAGCTCCATATTAACCTATTCGTACAACAGGTAAGAACTATTTGTGGGCCTTTTTTAATCTACATAGAAAAATAACTTCAATTCTTCTCCTTTTACTTTTCTCAAAGCTAAGATGCTCCCATCAATTACTTACAAAGTAAATCTCCACAACGAGGTACACACTTAACAACGGAAAGCACTTAACACAATGATAGAATTAACTCGTGTGTCTCTTAGGTCCGTAAAATGACAGCGGAATTGCTTGCAATAAATCAAAAGATATACGATGAATAAGAAACCAAAAAACAAATTCTTTCTGTAAGGCCATCCCGTGAATGGAGGACCACCGCATTTGTTGCTCGACTTTTATACTAACACTATACACACCTACCTCAATCTTCTCGTACAAGGTAAAATTGTGGGTTTTTTTTTGAACTAACTAAAGGATAGACACTAACTTTATCTTTAAATAGCAAATAGGTACGTTTAGTTTCTCCTTCGGATAAATTTGATTTCTCCTGATGGAGGTTGGTACATTTCTACACATTCGGACGGTCCTTTTCTAGGAACGCCCAGTCTACAAAAGTGCGCAGGATTTAGATTTGATAACGTAAACGAGTACTAAGCATCCTTCTAGGAAATTCGAGATAGATGCGTCAGTTAACATTTGATCCCATTGAGGGAGGACTAATCTGCTCTAATCAGAATGAGACTGCAGCTTATAATGGATTAGAGATGAAATGCGAATATTGTTCACAGTTGAAGCAAATACATAATTCTCTAAGTCTAAGCACGGGAAGCAGTTCTTAAACAATTAAACAATTCCATGGACAAAATTGAATGGCAAAAGAGAATCGGCTTTCTAATAGTAAATAATAAGAATAACAAAAATGGTATAGAAGACAGTCTTGATATTCAGATTCAGCTAAAAAACCCATGAGAAAAGAATCAGTTCTCTGATTGTTTTGGTCCTGGAACTGACTCTTTATCCGCTGTAGCATGAAGCAACCTAAACTGAATCACTGAATCTTTTTGAAAATATGTGATCATCAAAAAAACCCTCGTAGTGAGTGTTTTGTAACGAAATTTGTCAATGTTGATAAAATTGTTCAAATCATTCTAAATATCTGAAAATATTTATGACGAATACGTCTTTAGTCCTTTCTATTTGGAATTCGTTGTCTTAAATTGTGAAAGGGGTCTTGAGCGATAAGGATACTTTATTTATTTTTTTTCTGTGACTACAACCTTTAAAGTAAGCCAAAAGAAGTCATCCGATGTTGTGTGGCTCTCTTTCTTTCTCTGAATGAAAAACTTCGATTCTGTTTTTTGATTATGTTTATTTGAACATTTAGAATTTTACTGGTCAAGTCGAGAAGATTATATCGGCCAGATGGGCGCCGTCAAAATTGTATGCAATACGAGCTCCTTTTTTTTTTGTCTTTTTTCACCACTTCGGCGAGAGCTCAGGCGACATATTCTCGCACTCGTATCGAATGATTGTTGCCCTTGAGGGCTTCCAGAGTCTTGGCCTTGTTCACGTAAGTGAAGGACTTAAAAAAAGCCCACAAAAAGCTCTGGAACGCTCCAATCGGGCCAGTGCAAATCTCCAAAACGAGAGATTAGTCGACCCGGGAAAGCCGCCTTCAGAATATCGGTTATGGCTCACGCAGTATGTGCCGTTGCTCTGTCCTGCTGGAACTACATGTTCTTTAGTTCTAATTTCTCCAATTGTAGCAGAAAGAACTCGGTCAACATGGTCCTATAGCGCGCACCGTCCACTGTTGGCGTTTGGCCAGCGGCATTCTCGAAAAAAAATGGCCTTATGACTTCTCCAGCGTGAACAGCGCACCATGCCTTCGCCTTGAGCGGGTCTAATAGCTCCTCGTATATCACTCGTAGATTTTCGGTGCCCCAGAAAGAAGTTAAAGTTTTACTTGTTCACGTACCCGCTAAGGTGGAAATGAGCCTCATCGCTCATTATGATTCTAGTCGAAAAATCGTGTACTTCTTTTTCGAGATTGAAGATGGCTTAGGCGTAGCGCGTTTGGCCGTCGGTAGACAGCAGCTGATGCTCGGACTGGACTTTGTACGGGAACATACGCCTTTTTTACCAAAATTTGCCTTGGGGACGCCCGAACGATGCCTAAATGCGTGGCACTGCGTCTGATCAATGTTTTCGGCGACAGCTCGAAATCCTCGGCAAAAGCGGCAAACGGCTGCTCCCGGCCGGCCACTCTTGGCAAAGTCTCTTGTGGTCCCCTACTCTACAAGGTTGGTGGTCAAACGGCACAGTGTTTTCGCCGTCGCGTCGGTTCGGACGGAATTCGCTCTGCGCCAACACCACAGACGTATTGTTACGCCAAAAATAGATACGATTATACTGCGATCATGTGGAGCGTATCGCTCCATGGCTTGTTTATTTGTGTTCTGCATCTGTCAAGTCTACAAGTGTCAAAACAAATTTGATTGGCGCAAAAATTAGAGTACCTTTCAATAGGACGATTTCTTTTGGCCCACCTCGTATAAGCCTATTGGCCCACTGACGTTTTGTGAAAAAACCAAGTACGTAGTGTGGTTCCTACTGCACTACAATTCATACAACCGAGTAAGAAAGAGTTTTTGAAATCGTTTAACTTAAATTATAACAGCCTGAAAAGTCACAAAAAATTAAGACATTAAAGTAACTATTTTTCAATCGCCGACAGTTGAGTTTCATTTATGAAATAATATTTTGACAATATCTCAAAGCAAATCCTTTCTGTTGTAAGCGAAATTCCAGAAATCATTAGCATAGAGTCGAACTGTGGAGTCCTCACTCCTGGTAAAAGGCACAAGTCTCTTAAAATGGAAAAAGCATTGACACAAGTCATTTCAAAAAGTCTAGTGTAAGTTTAGTAATATTTAAGAACAGAAAAGATTGCGCAAATATTAACCGTCAATATCAAAGATTTAAGCTTTCAAAAGTGGAACGTTGGAAGGAATAGCGTTATGTCACAGACGTTTGTTAGTATTAAAACAGAAGCGGCAAAAATGGTTGTAATGGCTGATGAGGTCTGCATTTATTTTCAATCCTTCGCAGTCGTATAGTGTTTTTTGACGGGGTTCTCTTCATTTCTTCTTTGAATATGACAATAGCAACTGAGCCGGTAGTGTTAAATTTTTTTCAAAGTGAAATTTTTGACGTGAAAGGTTCCACGGATCTTTGTATTTCTAATACGAACAAGGTTTGTTACTCTTGCTGTCTTAGGAACTATCTTCATTTCATCTGCCACCCACTTTCATACTTTTTGTACATTGACTTTATCAGACATTGTGAACCAATGTGAGTTGTGATTTGTGAGAACGGGCAAGGCAAGTACTCAGTCGTTTTTAGATTAATAAGGTGCCTACAACCTTCTAAAACATGTACCTATAAGCAAAGTCATCGCTACAGGGACATTTGATCCTCGCATATGATGGCGCCATCGTCAGCAGAGAATAGTTAATGTGCTTTGGTGTTCTGCACTTTGCCTGTCAGCAGGTATTACAGTACGGAGAATTACTCTTACCAATCGCTGCTTCTTTGGCGATTCTAAAAAAAACAAGATAACTCTTTATAAGACTTTGATTATCCCTGTCCTGATGTACGGCGCGGAGGCATTAACTTTATCTAAAGCGGAAACCCTTGGTCGTTTCGAAAGAAACATACATACTCCAAATAATTTTTGATACCGTATGTGAAAAAAATGCGTGGAGAAGGCAACCAGCTGTACCTACCGCGAGATGGGCATATCTATAGTAGAGTACGCATCGCGAGACTGAAATGGCTTGGACACGTAGAAGGGATGTATATCTGGCTCGACGTCTTATCGAAAGTACATTGCAAAAGAAAAACCTCGTCTTAGGTAGCGCAATCAAGTTTAGGAAGACTTCAACTTAAAGTAAAAAACTAAAGATGATTTTTCGCAGCCGGATACTCAATACCAGCTCAACGATCTTCAAAGTGTGGGACTTCAACTTTATCGAACGGTATTTATCGATACTTCGTGTATCTTCTTTTCCTATAGCTATTTTTTTTTTATAACTCATATGGTATTTCATCTGACCCCGCACCTTTTTTGGAGTTCTTAACTGCTTCACTAACTTCTTCGATTATAATGTTAGGCATTTCCGTTCAGTTTTTGGAAAGTGCTTTCGAGGAAATTGTTTTTGCTACAGACCACCTGTGCCGGATTTTGTTGTCTCAAAAAAAAAACTGTCCTTGAGCACCGTTAATAAACTTCGGCGAGGGAATATTCTAAACATCTCTTCTTCTTTGAACGGCCATTTTGAGTTTTTCCAGCTTCCTTGGTACTAACTCTCTTCTTGGAGCTGGAGTTCGCTTCTTTATTGTAGCTTTTGTATTCCGCTCCTAGGCGAGTCTTTGTTTTCATTTCTCTAATTTGAAAAGCAATTTATCTTTTCACAGTTATTACTGAATTCACCACCATGTCTTTTTTTCAAAAAGCTTAGGTCCTGCCTTGATCGTATTTAAAATAAGTAAATTAGTTTTCAAGTTTCCATTCCAGTGGGAAAATGGGAATTGGATATATTCTATGCTACTCAGGGGCAATTAAGCACTCTAACGATAACAACACTTTTGGAATCAGTCTAGTATTTTCGAAGTTCCCGGTTACGTTCCAGTTCCCGGTCCGTTCCCGTTGGAATATGGGGATGAAATATAGTCTATGTAACTTCGGTATAACGCAGTATTGTAATAGTGAGAATTTTTGAAATCGGTACAATTCTTTTTTAATTCCCGTTCTTGTTCCTGTAGGAAAATGGAGATGAGATAAAGTCAATATTACTTAGGGACAGTGAAGAACTCAAGGAGTAAAAAAATTTTTTGGTATCGTTCCAGTGCTTTCCAGGTTCCCGGTTATGTCACCATTCCCTTTTCCATTCCGACTGAATATAGAAATACATAGTCTTTGTTACTCAGGAGCATTGAAGCACTCTAAGGTTGAAACATTTTTTGGAATAGGTAGGTACAGTATTTTCCAAGTTTCCTGTTATGTTATTGTTCCCATCCCGTTCCCGTGGGAATGTGGGGATGAAATTTTGAAAAAAATTTGAAATCAGTCAATAAGTTATTAAGTTCTCGTATATGTTCCTGTTTCTGTTCTCGTGGGAATACACAGATAAATATACATATAAACTACTTGGATCACTTTATCTATTGAAAAAAGAACCGCATCAAAATCCGTTGAGTAGTTCAAACATCTAAGCATACAGACAGACAGCGGAAAGGGACTTTGTTTTATACTATGTAATGATAATGATGATCTTGCTATATGGCGCACAAACATGGAATCTATCTAAAAAAATGAAGATGTCAGTCGGTTCGGAACTTAAATACTTCGAGCTATCATTGGTTGGATCTGAGATGACCTCTTTCACAAGGCCCGTCGCCGTTGCGTCGAGGTCGTACCCATTTCGGCCAGCGAATGATAAAAAGAATTGTCAAGAAACATCTTCTCAGAGTGGTTTCTGCATATACTCAAATAGTAATTATTTCAAAAGTAACATATTTCGTGGCAAAGCTTTCAATACGGGGGTGTCTATGATGCTTCCTATTTGTCATTCGCAGAAATTGCTATAACGGGCATGGTGATAAGGCAATTGTGAAGACTTACTCAGAAGACAAAATTCAAAACTGGCTTCAAGCAACATACAGTCGTGTACTTTAGCGGGTAAACATATTTTTTTGCATCGTTACAGGTTCATAGACTCTTTAAAGAAAGGAAAAAGAAATTAAGTCACCATCTTTGCAGAAATTACCTTAAATATAAAATCATTCGTCTGCCCTTCAATTCCAATTGAAGTTCCTTGTTTGCTTTTAATCGATTTTCAATAACCACACTTCAACAATAAAAATAAAGTCACAAAAAAAAACTTTCAAATGCCTTAGCAAATATCTTAAATCTGAAACACAAAATTCTACTCAATCAGTTTTTTAACAATCCGAAGCAAGTATTTGGCGACGGTACATTGGTCAATCAAAAGAAAACTCAAGTGGACTTCGTGAATTTATCCTGCGAAGGCTCTTAACAAAAGTGTTACCCTTCTGTCGCAAATATACCAAATCGACTTTAAAGAAGCTAACCCTCAAGGAGACTGTCGAGAAGAGGCCTTTATTGCCTTTTAAGTGACATTCAACACTAAGTTGTGCCCTTTAAATGGAAAGGCGGAATTTTCGGAATGTTCTTACTTTATTGTTGACTCACTTTCGGTTTGAGAATAAAAGGGGATTGTTACTCCCATTACAGCACGTTCATTTGGTTTCCTTTTGTTAAACCAATTGCGGCAGCGTTTCTATCTGAGTTTTCCTTTTTCATTGTTATCTCGCCTAGTAGACTGCTTTCTACTCCATTAACTTCTTATAGCAGCAACGTCACGAATGTGATTTTCTGTGTGACCTTTTGTCATTTATTTTTTTTTCATTTTATTTTTGCTGAAGAAGTTTTGTGTGTTTGTGTTGGATTATTCCATATGATAATTACTCAGACTCGTATGGTTTTACTCGGGAATAGTGAGGCCAAGATGAGGCTCGATAAGTAGGACGATGTTTTAAGATAACAATTCATGGCTCTTAAGTTAAAACTTAATTAAGTTAAAACTTAAGGGAAAAAGAAAGATTGCTGTTGTTGTAGAACCAAAAATAGAATTTTTGATTTACAAATTATTCATTTAGTCTTTTGCCTGGTACCGAGGAAAAACATATCAATTCTTGAACTGGAATCGACTCGAGTTTTTGGCTCAAGAGTCTATTTTATTTGAATTTTTTAAAGAAAAATAACAACTTTTCAGGTTTTCAACTAAAATAGTGAGGCATATAAGCCTGGCATGCACATCAGCGTGGTTATGTTCATGACGTTATATCGTTCATTTTTTTGTCTAGCAACGAACTATATAAATTACAAAGTAATGATCATAACGACGTGTAGACAGGGGCTTAGTATGAAGAAGATTAATTGTATGTAGCTACATACACATCTACAAAAAACTACTATTCAATTTACAAGCTTCTCTTTTGCATTCAACGGCTTCCGAAGTGCTAAGTGACCTCATTCATAAGTGTGTGATAGAAAACATATTTCTTAGGATGAGGAGTTTATCTAAATTGCTTCTTAGTTTTCTACAAAACTATTTTCGAATTGAGTTTCCTTATTAAAAAAACCTTTTGGGAAATTTCAATTTAATTGAAAATCATCGACATGCTTTTGACGTTGCAATTCTTCTTAAACATGGCCGGTTTTTGGACATAAAGGCAAACGGGTTTGAATAAAACTTTCGCATACACTTGGTACCCGTGGCCGTGGCGTGATGGTTAACATGTCTGCCTACGCGTTCAGAATTTTAAAACATCAGGTTATGAGCCTTATCACGAACACGAACTAAATACAAAATAATAAGGAAATTTGTATTGAGAAAAGATGTCTTAAACGAAATTCAGTATTGAAAAGCTTCGGAGAAGCGAAAACTTCGAAGACTGGAAATTTTCCGTTGAAGCTTATTTCCAAATGAAAGACTTTGGACGGCTGTTTCTGATGGTAGTGAGACGGAGAAGGATGCAAGAAAGCCCTTAAACGCAAAATCGGAGCTTATATTGCTTGTTGAAATATCCATTTATCCTCATATAAGACATTGCAAAAGCGCTAAGGAGATTTGGGATTCTCTTCAGAAAAGTTTTCAAGAGACTGGAAAAAAAGCAATGAACGATGAATATACAGCTCTGAAAAGTGACACTTGGGAAATAGTTTCATTACCAAAAGGAAAGAATGCCATAAATTCCAAATGGACATTCAAGACGAAAAAAGACGGTAATGTCGAAAAATATAAAGCTAGATTGGTCGTAAAGGGGTATTCGAAACGTCAAGGGATCGATTATCAAGAAACATTTTCTACCGTCGTAAGGTACACGTCCATAAGGGTACCTGTACGATATGATTTGGATGTCGATCAAATGGATGTTGTGACTGCTTTCCTGCAAAGTGAACTTTCAAATTCAAATTTTATTTTTATTTTTGGATATATAACATTGGCAGATAATTATTTTGTATAGAGATTAGAATATAAAGATTCTTAGCAACTAAGGATTTTTTGTAAAGAGATAATTCGAATGGTAGTGTAATTTGTTATGAGAAAAGTTTAAAAAAAACTCAATAGATACAAAAAAAAAAATTTATACAAATATGTGTGTGTATTATAGTAAAACCTAAATATAAACTAAGCAACTTATGATATAAGATACTTTATTATAAAACTCTCATGCATTGAACATCTATATTCAAAATTTTCAGTAAGAAAACTTATGTTGGCTTTAATGGTTTTAATATTAGATATATCATGCAATGCTAAGGTAGAAAAATGCCAAGGGAGGTTTAAGATCATTTTTAAGGTTTTATTTTGACAAATTTGGAGTTTTTGAACATGACATTTTGCACATTTGCTCCAGCAAGGAGAAGCATATAAAAGTCTTGGAAGTATGACAACTTTATAAAGAAGAATTTTGTTTTCCTTGCTTAGATGTGAATTTTTGTGTAAGAGTGGATAAAGAATCTTAACTAATAGATTTACTTTTTTTATACTGTCTGTTATATGATTTGCAAACGTTAGTGTTTTATCTAAGGTTACACCCAAATACTTTATGGTTGTTGACCATTCTATTGGTGTGTTGCAGATCGATAGGTTATGTTGCGGTAGATTAGAAGATTTTCTTTTCCTAGAGAAGAATAAGGCTTGCGTCTTGGTTGGGTTTATTTTAATTTTCCATCGATGGAAGTATTTCTCGATGTGGTTTAAGGCATTTTGTAATTTACAAAGTATCGTCTGGCAATCAGAAGACGCACAGTATATGGCTGTGTCGTCTGCAAAGAAAGCGTTTTCACAGTCTAAGTTTACTGGGAAGTCGGCCGTATATAAGTTATATAACAGTGGAGATAAGGTTGATCCTTGGGGGACGCCCGCTTTTATAGGAAATAGGGGAGATGAATCAAAGTGAAGCTTAACATAAAAAAGTCTTTCTGAAAGAAAACTTTGGATTATTTTAACTATATACATTGGAAAGTTGTTTGTGAATAGCTTGTGAAGCAAGCCGTTATGCCAAACACTGTCGAAAGCTTTTTGTATGTCAAAAGAAACCATACCTATAGATTGTTTGTTTGTTAGTGATTCTTTTACTTTTTTTGTTATTCTTTTTAGCTGATGAGTAGATGAATGGTTTCTTTTGAATCCAAACTGTTCTGATGGGACTAGATTTCGATTTTCACCAAACTCGTTCATTAGATTAAATATAATTTTTTCGAAAAGCTTTCCCAAACAACTAAGTAAGCTAATCGGTCGATAACTTGAGGTTTCCATAGCTGGTTGAGATGGTTTCAGTATCGGGATTATCCTAGCTACTTTCCATCTTTTTGGAAAATAACCTTCTTTGAGACAACTTTCGAACAACGAAGTCAAATATTGGTGAGCTTTTTTTGGCAAGTTTTTGATAACCCTGTTGGTGATATTGTCAATACCTGCAGCTTTTTTTGTACGCAAGGAAGTGATTATTTCTTTTACACAGGATACTGATATCGATGGAATATTGGTTTCGATTGAAGATGAATTTATGATAGCAATACTGTTTTGAACTGATTGATTGGTTTGAATGTCATTGAAGTTATCTGATATTTCATGGTTGGACAGAAAGAAGTTTCCAAATTCAATCGATTTCTCCTCATTTGTATGGAGTGTTTTTCCGTTACTTTTAAGATATGGGATTGTTTTGTTTTTGTTCTTAAATATCTTAGAAAGCTTCCATATTTTTTGGTCGTGTCTATCAATTTGTGATAACATTCTGTTCCATTCCTTGTTCCGAATGTCTTGAATTTTTTTAATTACTAATTTGTTAAGCAAATTCAGTTGAAATTTTAAGAACGTATCTCTTGATCTTTGATAGCGCCTACGAATTATATTTCTATAGTTTATAGTTCTTTTTACATCATCGGTAAGTAATAACCTATTATTGCATTGAAGATGAGATGTAGGATATAAGGGTACAGATGCTCTTATTCCTTCTTCGATTGAATTTTCAAATGCTCTGATTTTGTCGTCAATTTCTTCTATTCTAAAAGTAGAGGGTTGAGAAAAATCAGAGAGTGAGTTTTTGATGCAACATTTGAATTTTTTCCAATCAGCTCGATTATAGTTGAAACGGTCAATCGAGGTTTGGATGATACTTGTTTCGTTGAGGTAGAAAACTACGGGCTTGTGATCAGATGAAAGATCATTAATGACATTCAAACGAGATATACTATCAAGTTTATTTGTTAGTACAAAATCTAAGGTAGATGGGAGACCTCTGCCATTAGAAGGTATATATGTGGGTTCCGATGGAAAAGCAATGTCAAAATTCTCGAAAACCCTAAGATCTGACAGAATGTTTCCCCAGGGATTAGCTCGAGCACAACCCCATGAGGAATGTCTAGAATTGAAATCACCACACAAGAGGTAATTTTCATTAGTTCTTATGAGCTTTAGAGTATCAGCTTTGAATTTTCGTTTTTTTTCGATATTTACTCTACCCCCTGGAAAATAAGCTGCTGTAATTCTAAATTTGTTTGATGGGCTGCAATCAACTTCTATTGATAATGTTTCTATTAGAAAAGTTTTTGTACTTGTAATATGTTTATGCTTTACCGACTTGTTTACGAAAATGCAGACTCCTCCTCCTCTCTCTAATAACCTATCAGATCTGTAACAGCTGTAATTAACTATATGAATATTAATCCTTGGCTTTAGCCAAGTTTCAGTAACGATTGCAATATCAATATTGTTTACAGTAAGAAAATTGACAAATTCTAGTTCTTTGATCTTTAAGCTTTTAGCATTCCATAACATAATTTTTAATTTATTGGCCATGGTTAGTATACAAATATTTGAAGCTTAATTCAGCTATAACGTTAAATTGATCTTGTTTACATTTACATACAGATAATTTAGACAACATTTCATTTTTGAGAGACATAAGTTCATCGAAACTAAATAAATTGTTGTTCTCGTTGCCGAGTGATCGTGGAGCTGTTGACATCTGGGTGCTGGCGCTGGTGTTCACAGACAAAGAGTTCATTGTTTTTGGGGCATTGTAGCAGCTGTTGTTGGTTGACATCGAGTTGGTGGTGAGATGGGAGCTTTTGTTTGCAGATGAGCTTTGGAGAATCATAGAGTTTCGTTTTACTTGGGATAGGCTCGGGAAGTCAGCAGTATTTAAGTTAAATGCTGTGAACTTTCTCAACGGTGGGTCTTGAAAACCGTTCTCTGATCCCAAGCGGTTTCTTTTATTTCGAGACTTGAGCCTATTTTGAATTTCGATGTATTCTAACCTTTTTTTACACGTGGCGTCGTTGGCTGTGTGTTGCTCATTACAATTGACACATTTTGGTGGTTTATTTTTGTTGCGGCATTCGATTAAGCTGTGGGCTTCAGAGCAGTGAGAGCATGCTATTTTTACATTGCAAAATGAGGAACCATGGCCAAACATTAAGCACTGATGGCATTGCGGTACGAAGTGGGGATGTTTTCTGTAGAAATCCCAATAAACTGACACGTTCCCGACAAGCCTAGCTTGTTTTTTTAGATCGTTCATTTTTATACTTTTGTTTTTAAGGTAAACTAAGTAGTTACACTGGTCTTTGAATTTAGGGTTTTTTATATTCATAAGAGATATATGTTGAACTTCGAGTTTAAGATTGGAACATAATTCAGTTTTGAGATCAGTAGGATTCATTTTATGTAAGCCGTATAACACTACACCGAAAGAAAAACCTTGGTAAAATCAAACAGGAAACTTGTTTGTTTTTGCGTCAAGCAGGAACATAGTTAAATTAAACAAGCTGGCATTGTCATTTTATTTACTGAAATGCTACAATTTTCATTGGTTAAATCAACAACGCCATTTTCAATTTCATTGTTAACCAATAACGGTTGTGATACTAGAAACATACATGTCCATGATACTTTAACAACGTTTGTGTTTCGTCAACAATTCTGAATTGTTGGTAAAATATGAACATTGTTGATCAAGTATGTTCGTGAGAATTCAGCCACGTTTTTATTTGCTCAACAGATTCAATGCAAAATTTCTATGATAAATACCTGAATTGAAGTTTGACCTATACATTTGATAGGTCAAACTTCAATTCAGGCATTTATCATAGAAATTTGACATTAAAACTGTTGAGCAACTAAAAACGTGGCTGAATTCTCACGAACATACTTGATCAACAATAAAGAATAATTAATTATCTCTTAAGATAAAATGGTCACGAAACTTATCATATTGAATTGAAGTTCCGTTATGCGACTTCACGTTTTCTGTGGGCTTAAGTATGAAAAATATTGGAATTCAAAATGTTACTGATACTTTAACTATTCTTTATTGATTAAAGAAGTATGAGCATTGTTGATCAAACATATTGGTAATAGTTCAACAATGTATTTGATATTTCAATCACAAACGTGATGGTTTTTTGTTATTTCAGCCTTAATTGTTAGTTAAATATGTTTGTTGTTGATCAACTATGAAATCAACAATCACGTTGTTGGTTAAAAATTATAACATATTCAAATCAACTACGAACATACTTAATTTAAACATTTTTATGATACTTACCTGAAAAAAAATTGATCACGGCAGCATACTTGATTTGAACATGCGTTCTTATTTGAATTCATCACGAAACTTGGTTAATTTCACAATTTTAGACGAATTGTTGATTAACAATGAAACATGTTTAAATCAACCAAGGTTTTTTCTTTCGGTGTACTTTAAATGGTATCTGATCTTTAGTATTGTGTGAAAAAAACTGTACTTTTTTTTCGCGAAGGGCATTTGCTATTTTTTTGCTATCGTTTTCATTAAAGAGTTTAATACGGCACCCAATTGAAATGTTTTTGGTCTCGAATTTGGTTATATCACATTCTTTCATGCACTCAAACACAAACGAACTATTGTTACCTATCACATTGATAGGAGGGATTTCTTCGGCTTTTGGCAGATTCTCACGTGGTAATGATTCCGACATAGGTTCTTCGTTATCAGAAAGATCCGAGAGGTCACTGAAGCGATTATATGATGATAATTTACTGTGGGAACTTCCCGGTTTCTTAGTCATTTTTTTAGATTGATTCATTTTTGCAGCTAGGGAATTCTCATCAGACGATGATGAGTCCCGTAACCGTTTGCGATTTTGCGGAATTATTAAGTGTACTGTTAGAATTTGTACAAGAGAGAAAAGAGCATTTGCTAGAGTAGCGAACGATGTGCACGGCTTGGCTCACTTACACAGAATGCAAAGTGAACTTAACGAAGAGATTTACATGAATTCTCCTGAAGGTTTTGATAATGTTCAAAATAAAGTATGTAAACTCAAGAAATCACTGTACGGCCTGAAACAAGCTAGCAGAGTTTGGAATAAGAAATTGGATGAAACTTTAAAGAAAATTGGACTTAAACAATCCAAAACCAAAACTAACTATCTTATCTACGTAGACGACATACTGATTTTTACAAACAACAAAGATGAAAAAAGAATTATCAAAGAAAATTTGACTAAATCATTCGAGATGAAAGATTTTGGAGAAGCTAAATTTGTGCTTGGTATGCAAATAATAACTCGCGTTCAAGAAAAGGGAAAGTTATGGATAGACCGACGGACATACTTAAAGAACATTCTGAAGCGATTTAATATGGAGGATTGTAAACCGGTATCCACACCCTTAGATATTAACCAAAAGCTTATAAAAAAAACACATCAACAAAGCAAAGACGAAACTGACTACATGAAAACCGTTCCATATCAAGAAGCTATTGGAAGTATTTTATATGCAGCACAAGTAAGTCGTTCAGATTTATCCTTTGCAGTGGGGGCTTTATCAAGATTTAATAATAATCTTTCAAAATCTCACTGGATAGCGGTTAAACGACTTTTCCGTTATATTAAAGGAACAATAATTTACAAGCTAGAATACACTCGAGACATTGAAGGACGTTTAGAAGGATTTTCGGATGCTGACTGGGCTAGTGACTCAGATAACAGAAAATCAACTGCAGGTTATCTCTTTGAATACCAAGGAGGACCTATTTCGTGGTATTCAAAGAAACAACCTACTGTCGCTCTCTCCACCACAGAGGCTGAGTATATGGCTTTAGCCTCAACATTTCAAGAAGCACTTTGGCTTCAATCTTTATTGTAAGAACTAATTCATTGAAATCAAGAACTTATATTGCAATGCGATAACAAGAGCGCAATAAACATAATATCTAAAAACAACGTTTATCACGCACGTTCAAAGCACATCGATATAAAGCATCATCTCATTCGAGATGATGCTGAAGTTCTAACCAAAGGACTCCCTGCTACAAAACACAACAACTGTTGTACTCTCATTGGCATTAAAGTATAAAAATCTAGTGGGGGTGTTGACAGTGGAGATTTGATACTTTGTTTTTAAATACTTTGTTTATTTTATTGCTATCAAATTGTCCTAATTTCTATATGTTTGATTTATGAAAATAAATTTTATTACTGTTCAGAATCTTAAAACATCACCATCAAATGATTTTAGTAAAACCTTGGATAGAGTCTCCAATAAACTCATTATTTTTAAAGTATCAGATGGATATGTAGGTACGCTTACCACCTGCAGTACCTTTAAGTTTAAGGTTTAAGTTATCCATGAGAGACATTAAACAAAATAGAAAAAGGTCAGTTATCTAAGAGGTGTGGCAATTTGAAACCCGGAATTGACCGATATCTCCCGAGCTAATAACACCAGCTGATTGTTGTCTTGTTCGAAAGAAGGGACTCTCCTCTAGTACCAGTTAAATTTTGAAAGCGGTAGCACGTTTAGTTTGTGTTTCAAGTGTGTTTTTGTAAGGAATGGTTTTTTTCGGCAAGGTTTTAACGTCGCGAAAATGAGTGACGTAATTAAGAAGCAACGTGCGGTTATCGAATTGTTGCTTAAAAGAAACGAAACATCCGCGGAAATCTGTCGTATGCTCAATGAAGTGTATTTAGATTATTCTCTGTCGAAAATCGCCATGTTTGAGTGGGCAAAGCGGTTCAGGGAGGGGCGTGTTTCGATAGAGGTCGATCCGAGGTCTGGCGCGAACGTTACCTCTCAAACCTCCACCAATGTCGATCGTACCCGCTCGTTAGTAACATCAGACCGTCGGTTAACAATCCGGAAGTTGTCATACAAGTTGAACAACAATAAAGAAACGGTTAGGAAGATTTTACACGAGGAGCTGGACATGAGAAAGATTTGTGCCAAGATGGTCCCGAAAGTGCTCACGTTGGACCAAAAACACCATCGAATGTCCATCTGTAGTGACCTTTTATCGAAAATTGAGACGGATGGAAAGGACTGGATGAGTACTAACTATGGTAACAGGAGATAAAGTAGCAGCGTTACCGCTGTGCCACTTTAGTGTCAAATTGACACTTTTTTTCAGGCTGTGCCACCGAGCCACCACTTTTCAGTCTGTGCCACTTTTTTAACATTGTTTCTATTTTTAGTAATTTTATTAAAACTCCCGAAAAGGTAATCGAACAATGTCATTTTTAGAAATTAAATCCGTCCACGCAGATTTTAAATCAATTTTTGAAATTGACAAGGGTTAGGTGTAGTCAGGAGCGTGAAAAAATGCCATTTTCTAGTATTTTTTTTACTACATAGTAATTAAGTTTATTTCAATAAGTAAAAACATAATAAGTATCATTTCATCATACTTCAACATTACTTCACTAAAATTTAAAAAAAAAAATTAGTTATTTTACAAGTTATGGCGGTCTAAGTTGAACAGTTTTTAATAATAGGTTCTTGCGGTGCCCACTGTAACTCAAAAACCGTTTGACAGATTTGAATGAAACTTATTCAGGTCTTAGAAAACATAAAAAGCTCAGCATGATCGAAGCTTTTTTTTTCAAAATTAGCAAAACGGCCGGCGGCATCAGAATTTTTTTTCTGATTTTCGGGAAGAAACCAACAATTAATTGTTTATAAAAAATCGAATTTAAAAAAAAATTCTTCCATCAGTCACTAGATTTTTATGTTTTCTTAGCTGTATAAGCTTCATTCAAATCTATCGAGCGGTTTTTGAGTTACAGTGGTCACCAGTTCATAAAACATAGTTTTGAGAAAAACGCATTTAAAATTTTACATACCATACCAAACCGCTCGAAAGCTTCTTATTCTTCACTGAATAACTCGAAAGAAATTTGTCGGATTCACTTCAAACTTTCAGAGAATAGTTTTAAGACACTATACTTTAAGAAAATGCATTCTGACTACTCCTTACCCCTTAATTGGGTAACACGAAAAATAGCTTGAATGGATACCTATTTTCCGACTTATGTATATGAATTTGTTCCAAAAATATTAACCTTGACTTAAAGCAGTGCCTGCGCTGATAGGATTTTTCCGAGCTAATTATGATGCAAAATAAACTCACCAACCGACTAAAAACTGAAACTTGCGAGAATATGTTGACTTCCTTAAATTTAGTAAGCAAATGTGACATTGCTGAATTGAGTCCTGATGAGCTCCTTATATAAAAACATAGGCAAACCATCACAAGAAAGTAAAATAAATTGTGATACGAACTCTTTTAAATAAATTATTTTTCATCTCATATTTATTATTTCTTGATATTTTTATTTATTTATTTATGTTGAGCTAGCAATACAAAATGAACTGTTAAATTTTTAGTTTTTATCTTACGTTGCAATAACCCTTAAAAAGAGTGTTATGATTAGGCATGTGTCTTCTTCAACTCCTATGAATTCGTTGAGACGTGTGACGTGTTTGTTTTAAGTCAATTTTCATACATACATATATGGTGTTCTTTCGTTTTCAATTTCTAGTGCCACCTTTTTTTCTCGAGTGCCACTTTTTTTGCAACTTTTCCAAAATTTCCAACGGTAACGCTGAGTAGTACCTCAAGGGGACTCACCACGGCGGTGTACTGGAGGCGAAAGAAACTGCGACGCATGCGCTGAACACCCTAACTGCAGACGACTACCGAGGGTGCTTCGAGAGGTGGGAGCAGAGGTGGGAGGTGCGTGGAAATCCAAGGAAACTACTGTGAAGCGTTATGATCGAAATTTCGCCGAAAATTAATTTAGCTGCCCGTCAGAGCTCGATTACGGTTTCAAATTGCCATACCTCGTATATACATCAGTTAAGTTGTCACTTCGCTTTTAGATTTCATTCAATTGTCTTCGCTTCAATTTGAATTGCATACACTGAATGTATTATAATAAATATTTAGTTTGTAAGATAGAAAATTATTCTTGAATTTTAGCCCGGAATGTTTTATTATTTAATTCCATAACAGTATCTAAGCTCCACTTCAAATTTTATTGAGATGGATTTCTTCTTGATTGGAAAATCGCAATTATTATTATCTAACTCCGGTGTTCCAAAGAAGACGTTAAGGTCCTCTTCTCTTCATCTATATATATAAAAATGAATCCCTATATGCCTTGGTCACGCCATCACGCGTGAACGGCTGGACCGATTTCACTTTGTTTTTTTTTGTGTTTGTTATTATATATTGTCAAGAGAAGGTTCTTATGACGGAAAAAATAAAAAACACTGCCACAAGAACGGGGTTCGGAACGAAAACTAAGAAACTACTGGACAGATTTCTAAAATTCTTTCAGCACTAGGATGTCACATAACAATAAACAAATAAAATAAATAAATAGGGTGGCGCACCGGAGCTATTACCCCCGGGGCCTATCGCATTCCTCTCAACTATTTCCTTGTGAGGCAATGGGGGGGGGGGGGCTACAATTTCCTGCCGGTTCCGAACGGATAATCGAGAAAGCGCTTTTCATGGCAAATAAATTTACTAACAGAGGACTTGTAAATTTTTCGAGAAAGGTGATACCCGTGGAAAAACATTTTTGCGGCTGCTGGGATTCGAACCACGAGCCTCTGGGCTTACAGGCAGATACACCGAAAGAAAAACCTTGGTAAAATCAAACATGAAGCTTGGTTGTTTTTGCGTCAAGCACGAACATACTTAAATTGAACAAGCTGGCATTTTCATTTTATTTATTTAAATGCTACAATTTTCACTGCTCAAATCAACAACGTCATTTTCGATTTCATTGTTAACCAACAACGGTTGTGATACTAGAAACAAAAATATGAACATTGTTGATCAAGTATGTTCGGGAGAATTCAGCCACGTTTTTATTTGCTAAACAGTTTTAATGTAAAATTTTTATGATAAATGCCTGAATTGAAGTTTGACCTATCCATTTGATTGTTGATTAACAATGAAACATGTTTAAATCAACCAAGGTTTCTTCTTTCGGTGTACGCTTACCATCCCGCCAAGGGTACCACGATAACGAGAACTGAAACCTGAAAACTACAGACCAGCGTACTTCAGGGTAGCTCAGCTAGTTCTTAATATTAAAGTCCTTGAAGTGGCCTTTTACCATTTCCTGATTTCACTGAACGCAGATGAAGACGAAGTTTTTTAAGACCAGATTTCCTCAATTTTGAACAAAGTTTCGTCAACTTTCACATCTGATGCTCTTGAGAGAATTGAGAGATGCCATGACTAGAATGAAATTCGAAAGTTCTATCTAAAGATGAAAAGAATATGTCAGGGTAACAAATTCCGAACCCAAGCCTATAAAAACCAGCAGAGAAAAATAGTAACAGCAGTTGGTACACATTCAATTTGTACGATGATCAAGAATGCCGTCCTCCCGTCCTACAAAAAACTAAGCTTGCAATACGCAGACTTAAATCGGATAAGACTGCAGGTGCAGCTGATCTTGGTGCCGAACTTTTCAAAGCAGCAGGATATCAGTTGGAAAGGAGCATGAAACAGCTGATCTGCATAATATGGTCGGAAGAAAGTATGCCCGATGAATGGAACCTCAGTCTCGTATGTCCAACCCTAGATCAAAGAGTCCCGTACAATTCCGTCAATGGTAGAGGAATAAGCCTCCTTAACGGTGCTTATAAGATCTTGTCTGCTGTAATATGTGAACGTCTGAAACCCCACGTCAACAACTTGATAGGTCCTTATCAATGTGGTTTTTGAAGAGAAAAATTCAAACTAACTTTTCACATTACGGCAGATCTTGGAAAAAACCCGAGAACATAATATCGATATTCACCACCTCTTTATCGATTTCAAGGCCGCTTATGACAGTATCTACAGAGACGAGCTGTACAGAGCCATGTCTAGTTTCGGCATCCCTGCAAAACTCGTACGACTATGCAGGATGACTTTGGAGAATTCACGCTGCTCCGTCAAGGTCGGTAAAGAACTCACCGAGACCTTGATGTCGAAAAAGGCTTTAGGCAAGGCGACAAACTGTCATGCGATTTCTTCATCATCATACTTGAACAGATTGTAAGAAACTCAAATGTCAACACCAGAGGAACAATCTGTCAAAAGTCTGTACAATTACTCGCCTATGCAGACGATATTGACGTAATGGGAAGAAAAAAGCGTGATGTCATAGGTGCTTTTGCGAGTATTGGAACAGAAGCGGCAAAAATGGGTTTGATGGTTAATGAGGGCAAAACGAAGTATATGCTGTCATCAAACAAGGACACAGAACATCGACGAATTGGACAAAACGTCACAATAGACAGACATAATTCGAGGTAGTACAGGACTTCGTCTACCTAGGATCCGCTGTAGACACGGACAACAACATAAGTGCGGATATCAAACGGAGTATAACACTTGTCAACCGTTGCTTTTTTGGGTTGAGAAAGCAATTGAGAAGCAAAACCTTCTCAAATAAAAAAAACAAAGGTAACCTTGTATAAGACCTTGATCATCCCAGTCCTGCTTTAGGGCGCGGAAGCGTGTACCTTATCGAAAGCGGATGAAGCAATCCATGGTCGTTTCAACAGAAAAAATACTCATAATGATCCCTGGTCCCGTATGTGAAGACATTTTGTGGAGAAGATATAGCAACGAGCTGTATGAGCTTAACCGCGACATCAGCATAACCAGAAGAGTACGCATTGCGAGCCGATGTCAAGGATATGTGAAGCGGATGGATATAAACACCCCGGCTCGACGGGTTTTTTCTAAAGCATACTAAATAGAAATCGCGGCAGGGGTGCAATCAGTATGGAAGAAGAGTTAACCCGGAATCGAAATTGTGGGCGTAAGATGTTGGCTGAAGCTCAGTATCACCCCAAACTGTAATACTTACTTACTTAGGTGGAAGTAAGTAAATAAGTAAGAAAAATATCGAAGGCAGAACAGCCTCAAGTGCGGGTGATCGAGCTTTCTCTTTTCGGCTTTGAAGACCTCAAAACATTAATTATACCGGATTTAAATGGCCGCTGCGAAGAGAAGGACATGTTAAAATTCTGATGGATCTATGAGGCCCAGGAACTACATGTTCGTAAAAAAGTTAACATGTTGCTGTGGAGTTGGTAAGAATTGATTGCAAGTTGATCCATTTTAGGAATGTTTTGAGCTACAATCTTAGGCAAAGCCAAATTTTCTTCTTAAAGCTGAGTCTCTTATTTACTCAGTTGCAATGCAACTATCGGGTTATCTTCTTTTATGAACTGGCCAAGATACACGAAGCACTTGTAAAACACCTCTACACATCATATCAATAAGAAAAAAAAGTCATTTGCTGAGCAAAAACCACACACGTGCTAGTGCGTTTCACCCTGTTCTTTCGTATTTGGTGAGCTTCTTCAACATCAAGGACGTAGAAGAGTCATCACAAAGGGACAAAAATATTTAATTCAACCAAAGACCTAGAAAGAAAAAAAAATAGAACTAATTTTTTTTTATTCTTCTACCCTTTCAACACTTCGATAGACGCCACCGAACTGAAAGGAACATAATGCCTCCTTAACCAGTCGGGTTATTAAATTTTTCAAATTCCATTAGCTCTACAGACTGACTTGACTTTTCGCAGTGTGAGGCATTCGTTCATTGCTTCGTTCCGCATTGGCAGAGGGCCCCGTATAATGGAGAGTGCCATTGAATTTCTAGAAATGCTCATTGCTCACCCTTAAGCATATTTAGTGTGTCATTCGCAGTTCTATGCTCACAAAGTTCTTTCTCTGTGGTTCGCCTACCATTCCCAAACACAAACCCCTGGCAATGATCAATCACACACAAAAGAGCACAAAATCCTGGTCGTAGTTGTTAGACGCAAGGACTTTTTATATATTTTTTTTTCTCTGTTATAGTCGTTGTCTTATTCGTAAGTCGTATCCTTTGCATTTAAAGAACTCACCCACGCACTATATATTTTATCGACCCATCAACGCCCTCATAATCATCCAACTTAAGTTGTGGAATCAAGACGTGAGGGACGTCAAATAGATAAGACAAATTTCCATACCATATATCCGCACACACTCACACTCACACAATATAAGACAATGCTCTAGAGAGAAAAGACTTCATTAAGAAATTCCAGGGTTTTGTGATATTTTTTTTTCTTCTTCTTCCTGCAGCTCCTGTGTAGATTATATTGAAGGACGCGCTGAACATTCCTTACAACAAGTTCGTGAGAAAATTTGATTCGATTATTATTATTCGATTGAGTTTTCGACACAAGGAAGAGCACTTTATTCACACCATGCATTTCTGATGACTGATGGCATCCCATTTACAACAACTATTTACAAAGGCGTTTCCTGAAAAGGCGGACACGGTGAAAGTGAGATATCCTTAAGAAAAGGCATTTAGCAGAGGTTGCGTAGAGTCAATCTACCGGTTGAATGTCAATTTCCTGTTGCCGTGTGTGGGAGAATTATATTCAACAACTTTTTATGGGTATTGGAATCTGGAATTTTTATCGGGAATTCCACAGAACAGTTAAGTTCAAAATGAAAAATGTCATCTACATAGCTAACTTTGTACTCCCTTTGTTTTAAGGATAAATGATTTCAAAGAGTTTAACCGACAACCACCAGAAACTATCAAATAAATGAACGGTAGAATGGATTTCCCCATTTTGGGTTGCAATCTTTTTTCCCGGATCTGATTGTGTCAGTGGCACATATTCCCTTGGAAGGGCTCGTACGTCAACATAAAGTTTTAGATTAAACCTCAATTTAGGTGGCAGTGTGGATGAAAGAGTTCCATTTTTTTTAAAGAACAGATTATAATGTGTTATTGTATTAATGACTTAAGCATCCATCATCCCTAAAGTGAGTTTTTTTTAGTTTAGTTAAGTTTAATTTTGCCAAAGTAAGACAACATTAATTATGAATAAAAACAAAGATTGCACTGCATAGAAAATAAAATAAAGTACATTTGTTGTACTACGTTAAGTTTAAGTTAAGTTTAAGAAACTTTATTTAAATTCATTTGTATATTATAAAAGTGAACAATTTGGATATACTAAAGTTTAATATGGTTTGGCCAAAGGCCGTCTACCAGATTGAATAGTTTTACTACGTATTATATAAAAGTAATTTTTTTCATTAATAAAACGGATTTGCTATATAAAAGATTTGCTATACAAAAGAAAGTCAAAAAGAGTCTTCAAACATCATTAGGATTTTTCTCCCGAAGTTTTCTCTATTCATTAACATTTAACAAGTCAAAATATTTATTAAATGTTTTCGAACATCCATTGAAACATTCATGAAAAGCATGATTAGTCCTTGAGTTGCTCTCCTCTAAAAATTTGGTATATCTTAAAATACGAACGTTAGGATTTACAGATATTTTGGAACACAAAACTGGTGAGTTAATATTTCCATTTAAAAGATCGAACGCAAATAAAGCTTCGGACAACTTTCTACGATTTAATTAACTGTCGGAGTTCCATCCAAGACCTCTCAAGGCGAAAACCAAAAATTGCTTTTGGACAGATTCAAGTTTCTTTATATCAACAGCATACAACAGAAACCATATTACACTACAGTACTCTAACAGTGACCGGACCAGTGAACAATATATAGCTTTAGCGATATATGGATCCAAAATTCCTTGGATCTTCGCTTAACGAAACCAAGCATATCCATACTCTTAGAATGAACTTTATCAATATGATGCTTAAAAGTTAGTTTTTTGTCAATTAAAACTCCTAAGTCTTTTACTACGTCAATTCTAACTAACTTTTGTCCGTCTATGGAGTAGTCAAAATTTATTGCACATGTTTTTCTTAAAAAAGAAATTATATTGCACTTCTCCACTTTTAGCATCATTCCGTTAGCTTTACACCACTTAACTAGGCTGATTAAACATTGCTGTAATAATTGCGTATCCGCAATATTGTTAATTGTATGAAACAACTTTAGGTCGTCGGCATACATCAAAAACCAACAACCATCAAACTGTAAGAGTAATTCATTTATAAAAAGGAGAAATAGAAGTGGGCCAAGAGGCTACCTTGGGGTACACCAGAAGTTACATTAAATTGACGTAAGAAGACATCAAGACACACTGCGTCCTTTGCGACAAATACGAAGAAAGAATAAGGTGTCTTGCATGCCAAATTTTTTCAATTTAAAAATAAGCAGATTGTGATCAACCTTTTCGAAAACTTTGCTAAAGTCAGTATAGATAGCATCAACCTGGTTCCCTTTTTCCATGTCTTGAAGAAGGGGCTTGGAAATAGTTTCAGCGGTCTTTTTTAAAAACAAAGGAGGAATATGCCATCGAGACCACTACCTTTGTTAACATCGATGCTTCTAAGGTTACGGATAAGGTCCGCCCGACCTCTAGGGACAACTTACTTTCGGTAAACTGTTTCAAAACGAAAACGCTGTTGACCCAGATTTTTATAATTTCGAGTTTTAAACCTATGAGTTACCTCTAAGATATATTTATTATGTAAAGTCGCTTGTCTACGCAGATTGAAACCTTGAAAGGGAATATTAGGTGCGTCATTGCTGACATACCGCCCCCAAATGCTGCAAACAGTGGTTGAAAATTGGGCTTCTCGGCTCGAATTTTTTAGAGCCAACCGCGACGGCCACTTTTTTTCTATCGGGGGCTTTTAAAATAGTAACTGGAGCACTCAGACCTAAATACCGGTCCATCGTACCATCGTAACCTTCTTTTATTATAGTTCTCCAGATGTTCCAAGAAAAGCCAGACGCTGCCTTGAAAAACAGCCTAGGTTATCAGCTCTCCCCATGTCTACGTCGAGTATCTGTACATTCACAGAGGAAGTGCTCCGCAGTGTCATCATCTTCTCCACAGTATTCACATACGTGGGTATCACTTGAACTAACACCTTAAAACGCTTAGGAAAAATACGTTTAATTTGCTGCATCCAATGGGGGTATGCCATCAACGATTGTGCTTTTGACAGATCCACTGATCACTGAGCCCGCTTCTATTTGCACTCTTCATTGAGGATATAATAGACTGCTTGCCTGGAGGCATTGAATATGCAGGAACGCTTATAAAAGCATTGATGTTTGCAATTAATGATAAACAGACTTAATGAATACTGCAAACAATGGGGGCTGACTGTTAATGTAGGAAAGACTAAGGCGATGATTTTTAAGAATGGCGGTGGAAGGAATAGATTGAATGAAAAATGGAAATTCGATGGAAATTTGATTGAGGTGGTCAATGAGTTCAAATATCTTGGTGTTCTTTGCACGAAAAATCTCAATATGGAGAAGCACCTGAAAGAAAAATTCGAAAAAGCAAAAATGGCGATCAATCTAACGTGGAGGAGCTGCTTCAACAACAAGGCTGTCAATCATAGTAGCCAATACAAAATTTTTGAAGCAGTAGCAGAATCTATTATGTTTTACGCTGCACCGGTCTGGGGAGGTAACCAATATGAAACTGTTGAAAAGCTTTTGCGATTCTACATCAAGAAAACGTTTCGTCTACCGGCGAATACGCCAAATTATTTGATAATGCTCGAAACAGGACTGTCCCCGTTATTTGTGAAAACGCTCAAACTACAAGTAGATTTTATATGTAGATGTTTAAGCTTGGGAGGCCATCGGCTACCGAAAAAGACAGCCTTGAAGGCAATCCATTCCAAAATTGGGTGGTACAAAGAATGGCTTATGTTGGCAAACACTACTGGCGTGGATATAAGCTACAACGCTGATGATCTAAGCAAATTTAAGATGGACTTGTATCAGCTAATTGCAAAGGTCGATGAACAAGCTAGAAGCAGATACATAGAAGAGGCCACAAACTCCTTGTATCGTACGGTTTACTGTCAGTTAAATCACAATTTGCTCCAGGAGAATTACTTTCGTGATGAACTTAGCATCGAAGAAATATCCATGATGATGCGGCTGCGAGGAGAAATCCTAAATCTTAACTATATACCACACAGGGGAGACTTGCCGATAATCTGCAGTATATGTAACTTGGAGGAGAGGGAGGACGTAGTGCATTTCGTAGGGAAGTGCCCCACATTAAGGGAAACAAGGAGAAGCGTTTTTGGGAGAGATTTTCTGGATGCCGATGAAGTCATAAGCAAATTGAATGAAATGGATGTTTCTAAATTGTTTCAGTTCTGCAAAATTGCTTTAAATTATCGTGAAAGAATCATACTTGGTCAATTTTAATATTAATTATTATCTGTGTTAACTTACAATTTAAAAAGGAATAGTTGTTTAAAAAATTTATATTTTCGGTTAATTATATGTAACATGTAACAGTATATAAAAATTGTCAATCTGGCAGACGGCAGAAGTATTATATAATTCATGTCATAATGAATTTTGTTTGTCAAGTACCTACATATCTTGTAAATAATGTTTTATCTATCTATCTATCAGATCCAATCGTTGATTGAAGTCCTCACTGAGGACCTTGGCAGACCAAGCGCTGGTTCTGGTCCTCAGAAAGATGTCTGAGATCCTTGCCTAGCAAGTTCATTGGCGATTTCGTTTCTAGTTATGCTGTGATGGCCTAGAACCCAAAAAAGTCTCAAAGAATTTAATCTTCCGACCACATTCAGAGAGTTCTTGCAGTCCTAAATCACTTTCGAAGTAGTTAGAGGGTTGAGTAGAGCCTTAAGCACAGGTTGGCTGTCACTGCAGGCACAAAAACTTCTCCCCAGCCAGCCATTTTTTTTAACGTAGCTTAAAGCCATTGGGATGGGATATGCCTTCGTTAAGAAGACAGATGCGTATATGCCTAATGAGGTGTGCAGTTGTATATCATGCAGTAGGATGTCATCACTCTCCACAATGGCACCAGAAAAAGATCCCTTACAGTTTTAAGAACCATCTGTAAGGATTCCATTACAATCCTTTCTTGGATCAAATTCTAGAGTGGTCTAGTTATGCACCCAATGAAAGTTGACCGTGCATTTTTGACGCAGTTTGAGCCTTGGAATCATAGTATCAGACGGATTATCCATTAGACGTGAGTCAAAAGATGAGTTGATTGCATGTTCCTCAAAACTCCAGTGCGAATTGTGCAAGATACTGCATCTCTTTAAACGATAAATGGTCTTGAGAGTACACCTAATGGAGTAGATATCAAGGGGAGGAAGATTTAGAGGGGCGTCGAGAGCACCTGAAGTGCTGAACAAGGCCCCAAAGCCAGTATAGCTAACACATATTTTCCTTTGAAATTTAGCGAACGAAGCAGTAGCATATTTACGTGAGAGATTATTCCACCAAATAGATCGAAAGGACCATTTCAGTGACAGACCCCATGTCTTGCCAAAGGTTACTTTATATTGCCAGAAGAAAATTAAAGCCTCTGGAGAAGCCAAAGAATAAGATGTTAAGCTTCGTTCGAAAAGGGGATGTTGACGCTTTCAAGTGCGTCTCGTAAAGAGAACAACCTCAGTCTTAAGAGGGTTAACGGGCATATCTTTTCTAACACACCAGGTTTCATTTAGTTTTTGGCAGTCTGTGCTCTATAACAGACTGCCATCGATTCAGCCAGGAGCACGGCAACGTCGCGTCGTTGGCATATGCTTGGGGGTGTACGTTACATCCATTGAACATTTCACCCGTATGTATACGTTACTTTTGATCTTAGTACTCGGTATAAAAATGTCGTTACTTTCGTTACTTTCGTTACTTTTTCAAAAGCTGGTATTATTGTCTAAAAAAGTACTTTTTATGGCGAAATCAATTAAAAAATGGTATATTTAGCTGTGTAGTTGTATAGGGTAAAATATTTGTATCATAATTGTAGAAAAATTTTGCTTAAAAGTTTTTTTTCAGTTCAGTTTATTTTTATTGAGTCTTAATTTCACAAGTTTAATCTTTGATTACAATTTTTTTTTTTTTGCCGACTTAAGAGGTATGTCTGGCTGAATATGTGTATATTTATAACAAGATTTATAACTATTTATCTTGCTTTTTTCTTAAGTTACAATAAGTTTGTTTCTTACATTTTGTATGTGCATGCTTGCTCCCGACATGCCTTCTAACGTGGGCTCTTTATGGCCATACTTAAACTATGTGACTAGAATATAAATCTATATAAAAACAATAACAATAACAATAAAAGAAGGGAAAACAAATGTAATGTTTTGCTGCTCGATATTTTCAACGATTTGTTTTGGAAAAGTAAACTCTTATTTTGTAATATAATTCAATATATTACAATAAGAGATCACTTCTTTCAAAACTCAATCCTGCTTCTTTTTTTTTTTTTATTATTAAAATGATTCAAAATGTCATCCTCTGAAAACATTCTCTGAAGCTTTCTCGTAGAAAGGTAAAGATAAACCTTCTGTTTCTAATTCTAACTGGAATTGTGATCCATTTTGCATAAGGTCGAAAGGTGATAAATAGTATTGTGTTCCATCATTATCATTTAAGTTTAATAAGGAGCTAACAGCTGGATTTGGGTGATTGGGAATCGCATCTAGTCTCTTTTGCAATAAGATCGTCATGTACCTTAGAAGTGGTGTTACCTTGGTCAGATCATAGAGCGTATAATTTGAGTACCATTTTTTATTGGGCTTGCGATATCTACCGCAGCAATGTCGGAGAACGGTTCTTTCAAACTTTTCGAGTTCTTTAGCTGCTGTGGGCGAGACGTGGAACCAAGAAGCGAAACCATATGCTAAAATAGGTCTAATGAGAGTTTTATACATTAAAATTTTTGTATTTTGGGAAAGGTGTTTGGAAGATAAAAGTTTTTTAATCATTGCTGTTGCCATTTTTGCTTTGAGAAGCACTTTTCTGGCATGTATATTAAATTTAAACTTGTTTTGAAAGTATACTCCTAGGTATTTACATTCAGATTTTAATGGAACCGGTGTATCGTCAATTTTTAAAGGCAGCGATTTACTTTCTTTTACTGCATTTCGATGACCTTTGCCGTATACATTTCTGAAGCACATCAAACCGCTTTTTTCAGCTTTAATGTTCAAACCCCAAGACTTTAAATATGATAAAATCGATGGCATGATGGTGCTTATTTTGTCCAAAGCATCTTTCGGTCTTATAGCTGACGCTATAAATTTAGTGTCATCTGCATACAAAATTGAGTGGGGTTCTGCGTCTGCATTACAAAATGGAAAGTCATACAAATAAATATTAAACAACTTCGGTCCAAGTAATGTTCCCTGTGCAATTCCTAAAAGAACAGGAAATCGTTCTGACGTTTGTGGTCCAATGTTAATTGAGGCAAATCTCGAATCAAGAAAGCTGATTATCATACGTATAATAGGGACGGGGCAGTTAATCCTAATCAGTTTGAAAATCAATCCTTTGTGCCAAATCGAATCAAATGCGGCCTCTAAGTCGATGTCCAAAACAACAGTGGATTTTTTTTGCCTTAAATTATGTACAATCTTATTTGATAGGAACAGTAGGCAATGTTCCGTGGAATGTTGTTTTCTAAATCCAAATTGTGTGTTTGGAATGATTTCATTCTCTTCGCAAAACTTATCGATGTTTTCTACTATGGCTCTTTCAAACAATTTTCCTACATTAGATAGCAGGGAAATTGGGCGGAAATTTTTTAAATTTGATGGATTATTTTTGACTTTGCTCGTCATGGTGTACAGACGTGTATTATACAGTATAGTTTGCGCAGTGTCAAATTCGTAATTTACATTCTCACCAAACCAGGCATAGTTGCCATAAAAGTTCTAAATTGAGACAGTGACTCTTACAAAAAAAAAAGTGGATAACAATCTAAATACTAATATTACCTGTGCTCCAGCTCTGGAGCACACTCTTAATTCAGTGAATTACTCTTTGAACGCAAGAAGAAGTGAACTAACAAATTCTGGAAGGCCATCGAGCAATCCGATCGATTTAAAATCATTAAAAACAATGAATCAAAATGAAAATGCTGTACATGTTAATCCATTCGAAAATCTGAATCAAGAAAACATGGACATGACATGTAATGATGACCAAGCTATCAATGCACAAAATTGGACCACAGTGATCACGAACCTAAAGCATGCCGCCAAAAATTACAGCGGAAAAAGACGATTAGACTCGAACAACGTGGATTTATCTCATCAACCTAACCTGTCAAACAATACTTTTTTCGCATTATCAGGTGCGGAGCCAACAACAAGTGAGCTGCCCACAAAAAAAAAATCTAAGATAAGTGCAACGAAAGACAGCGCACAAACAAGCGATAAGAACAACGATAGCAGAAACACACCGCAAAGCGCCCAGCAGTTAAACATCTCTCCGGATAGTCTCTCATCATTGAGCAATAAAAACTTTTGCCCGCCTATTTTTGTTTTTGGAGCTAATTGTAACCTCATTACGGACTTACTAAACCTTGCTGCTCTCGAATGCAAAACAATCAACTTAAGGTATAAATTTATTAACTTAGGCTATAGGAAAACTAAAGTATATGTAGATAGTGCTGCTGTACATAAATTAGTAATAGAAAAATTACGTGGAACAGGCATTGATGCTTTCTCGTTCTCACCCATAGAATCAAGGAAGTCTTCTATCTTGCTTAAGGGAATAGATGGTGATACGAAAGTAGACGTGATCAAAAAAGCTTTAAATGAAATTTTGCCGAACGTTCGCATAAGCAAGATTTCACCATTTACTACAGCTAAAACTATTCAACAAGGGTTAAAATTGAACATATTTATTGTTCAACTCGAAGTAGGTGAATCTCTTAAGGAATTAACTCAAATCAAGTTCCTTCTCCATCAGCGTATATACTGGGAGAAAAAAAGCAATAGATCAGTTATTAGATGCTATCGCTGTCAAAGGTTCGGGCACACAGGAGAATGTTGCTCATACAACAGCCGTTGTGTCATGTGTGGCGATTATCATGAATCTGAAGTATGTTTAGCTTCCTTTAAAGCTCTTAAGGAGAACAACCAAGAACTTCCAGCTTTGAAATGCGCGAACTGTTCCAAGGAACATTCCGCAAACTCTATCGAATGTGAAGCATTTATAAAATATAAAGAAAGAAGATTTATATCTGCCCAAAATGAGAAGTTTGTCGCAGAAAGGGTTAGAAACCAGGTCTTAAGCTCAGTGAATAATTTTACTGAAAAAAATAAATCTTTTGCTGATGTTATCAGAAAACCTTCGAGTTCAAGCTCATTCTTAAAACAGCCCCCAACTGCTGTTATGTCTAAACCAGATCCCCTTATAATCAACCACAATAATAAGGAACTATCTACTAAGCAAAATAGTATAAGCGAATTTCTCGATGAAGCAAAGTCTTTATTCAACATACCCTTCAAAGATTTGCTTTTAAAAATTAGGGAATTCTGGCCAAGGTACCAGAAATTACAAACTAAGGAAGACAAGATGTTCACGTATCTTGAGTTTGTGGCCTCTATTGCAATATGCATTTCCTGTGGAACATATTTTTTGTTTAATTTTTTTTTAGGAATTGTGTATAATGTACGTGATATGCTTTATGTATGATAGCGTAATTGTATATCAAATTCAAGCTTACCAATTAAGGATTAAAGTGGTGCAAAAAAAATTAATTTTTTCGAGATATTGGCTGTCAAACGTCAACGAAAATGTTTTTTTTTAAACAACTTTTAGGTCTGTTTTTTCGAAATATAAGGCATTTTGAAAACTGTATTTTGAATGAAATGAAAGATATTTTTATGATCTTTCATATGATACCAAAATCATTGTCCTACGTGCTATGCTTTTCAAGATATTCGTAATTATTTGCAGAAATGTCAGATTTTTCCCATTTCCGGCACTCAACTTCAAGTCTAATTATCTCAAAATCACCAAGACCGAATTCAAAAATATTTGGCAGGCTGATTGGGCTGAACGTAAGCTTTCATTTGGTACTAGTCTCATAGGTGTACGCCCTGGGCCCAGGCTCCATAGAAGTATGCACCACCTCCTTTTACTCAATGAAATTTACACAGCCCATGGAACTTTTTTTCATTGATATGCAAATTTTATGCTTCGCCTACAAATGCAAAAATTAAATGATTAACCATAGAAACCTATCGCCAAAATAATAATATGTACATAAATGTTTAAAAATTTAAGATAGATCAATAGTTCTCCACAATTTTCTAAACATCTTTTTTATCATGTTATCTTAACATGCCATTGCTAAACTTTATTGACAGACCTGCCATTTTTAGAACTCAGAAAAAGCAATAATGCCTGCATAATCGTTTAAATAAATTAAATAAAGCAAGATACAATACAAGATACAAGTCATTCCAATAACAAACCATAACGCATAACAGCACCACCTAAAAAAAGAGGTGGTTTCATCTACATTATTACAATACAAACGCAAATTTAGCTCCATTAACACATTGACTGCCATGGCCATCATATTTGATAGCCAGTTATGTTTTCAGTGGTGCCGTGGCCATCAAATATGATAGCCAGGTATGCTTTCATAAAATGATAGGAGTACCAAAAATGGTAGCTACTAGGGAGAAATCTCCATACAAATTGATAACTCTGGCACCCTGTGATGTGCTAGGTAAACTTGGTTTGAGCAAACTGAATATCACATAAAATAGCACTGTTCTCCTACGGAAAGATAGAAGTCTAACTTATTGTGCTGTGCCAAGGCTATCATATTTGATTGCCAGGCAAAAATCCCTCACAAGGTTTCCCAGGACAACTCAAACATAAAAATTCATATCAAAATATATAAATATATAGTAAAAATTTTGAATATAGCAAAAAATTTTGTTGGCACCCAGTGAAACATGCTGAAAATTGGCGTGGCAGTCAACGTGTTAAATAGTCTCATTCAAAAAGATATACAAATCTGAAACAATAGAAAAAAGAAATACATTTGTTTCCCAATCAGACACACAAATAAGTCTGTTTGTTGCACCCTTCATCTCTATAGCAGGCATACAATACACTGACTATACACATTACACAGTACACACACAAGGTACAGGTACTGGTACTGATATCGATACCAACTCGACTACCCACCCGAGTACCAAACTACCCAAAGTAACTAAACACACCAAATGCCAATCCGATACCTAACTACCCAAAGTAACTAAACATACGAAATGCCGATACCGATACCGAGTAACGAAAGTAACTAAACATGCGAAATACCAATCCAAGTACCAAACTACCCAAAGTAACTAAACATACTAAATGCCGATCCGATACCAAACTACCCAAAGTAACTAAACATACGAAATGAAGATACCGATACCGAGTAACGAAAGTAACGAAAGTAACGTAAGTAACGAAAGTAACGAAAGTAACGAAAGTAACGACATCGTAAAAGTAACAACATTTTTTTGCGAGTAACGTTTCGTTATTCGGTACAAAAGAGAATACTTGTTACTGAGTAACGAATACATACCATTTGCTACAGCACTAATCAGCAGGCACCACAGAAGAGTAGATAGAACACCACCTTGTGGAGAGTCCTTATTCACTACTGCTGCAACATAGGGCGAATTCCCAAACACAAGTCTTGCTAAGCTTCTCATGCTAAGCAAGAAAAAATCCAAAACAACATCTGCAATGGAATCAAAAAGTTCGCAAGTGTTTTTTGACAGTTGCGCAAATTCACTTTCGATTGCGGAAAAAAGCAATCTCTGTTTAAAGAGTTTCTGCTTTGAGGCGATTTTTTTGTGGGCATTTAAGAACTATTTGCTTTGCATAATTTGTGCAAGGTTTGCATACTGTCCATTCTCCACTTCACCTGTCACGGACCTATTCATTAGCATTTCTTTAGCCCTCATGATTAATGATTCGTCCCCAACATGTTCTCATCTTCTATGTCAACGAAAATGCCTACCGCAAAATCTTTCCTGTCAAGCGCGCATTCAATCCTGTCAACAGAATTTTAAAGTGCGGTCACACAAGATTTTTCATGTTGCATCAGAGACAGAGGGTGTATTTGGAGTGAGGTTTTGGGAATTAAAATCTCAACCATTCTTTCCAACGTTTTAAGCTAGAAGAAGATAAAACTGATGGGTCTAAGGACCTTGGCAAGTGAGTAATAATAATAAAAATAGCGCCGACCACTTGCTCGAAATCACTCTTAAAACGAACCCATGCCTTTATGGTAAAGCTAAGTTATTGGTCATTAAATTATAAGAGTTTTATTTCTTCTTGAAATCCACACGTCTCAAAAAACACCCTTTGCAGAACTTGACCTGCAAAATATTGCATTTTATGTGAAGAGCTAAAGAGACACATTAATGCAGTGCAGGACATTAACTTGGTTATAGCAGATGACGGGCCACTTTTCATAAAATACTTTACTGCACATACGACTCTTCTTCTTTAACTTCTTCTTCGCTTTGCCTTGAAACCCCTGTCTCTTGTTATTGACTAATAAAATATTGACTTTTTCACAATCTGATCTCTGTTAATATCAGAAAACCAACCAAGCCTCCTGCACTTGTAATCAAGCCTTCACTTTTTTTTTGGATGAGTCTGAAAACTAAAAAGAAGAAGAAACACGATTTCTGAAGATCGACACAAAAAAGACTGCTTATAAGTTAATAACAAAACAAGTTTTCGTCCAACCCATGGGAAACATAAATTCGCAATTTAACAACAGACAAAATAAAAACCCAAAAAAGATGTGATCTTGACACCATTTCAATGGCAAAGACATTAATGTTGTCTGTGGTTAGGAGCAAAAACAAGGAACTCTGCCAACCAGTTTGTAGTATTGTATCGACAAACACCCGACTGTGTATTTTTATTGAGACTGTGAGCAATGCTACCAAGTACCTACACGTGGGCACTCAAAACAAAAAAATAACGTAATTCCATGATTTTATTAAGATGCAGTAAGAAATCGAATTGGGTTGCTGGTAAAAGGTTGGAATGAGAGTAGAGCCAAGGGTTCCAGGAAGCAAATATAAAACAAAAAAATGGACAGAACAGCGTTAAGGAAAACTTTAAAATGTCTTGTTACACATTTGAATATTCTTCTTCTACTACTTCCTTTAAGGCACGGCGCCAATAGAAACGTGATTTCGAAGGGATCACAACGCTCCTACTTTTCTGCTTTCCGCTTGTGATCAGTCTGTGGGGTACTCAGGGTTGATATCAAAACGCATCGGCAAGTTTTCAAGTTTTAGATTGTTCATTGTTCCATGGCTAAGGCCAATCAAACTCTAAACTTTATTCGCGATCATGACTGAGCGTTGCATGATCTCTCTTTTGAACATGACAACACCAACAGAAGTGGTCGCGCTCATTGTTCGAACCGAACTCATGAAATTTTTGAGTCAATTTCAGAAAAGTAATGTAAATGCTAAATTTCCAGTGCAGATTTGGAACAAAAAGAAAGTGTTCATAAAAGAAAGTCTAATGAAGTAAATGGTGGGCCATTTGGTGGTTTCTTTTTACATTAGGTATGTTCGTTGAAGCTCTAAGGTCGCCCTGGAGTCGCCACAAAGCGTTTTTGAGAAACCTTAAGTCACCCTGAATGTCAAATTGAGTGTTTTTTGAGCCCTAGGGTTGACCTAGGTTTTCCATAATTTTTCAATAACATGGATGTGTGGTGATTTGTGGTTTAGCGTTTTGTGAGGACTGGAAAACCCAGGTTTTTTTTGACAACTCATAGGGTTGTCAAGAAAACCTGGGTCAACCCTGGGGAAAGTTCAACGAACGGACCTTTTATAAGTTATTTTGACACTGACAGCTGCTGCTGCTTGTTTTTTGAAAGAAGTTTTGCGTGAAATGAAGAACCCAGCGGTGTAAGTTTGTGTTTCAGTTGGTTTCCTGATAGCTATTTATACCTTACTTATAAGCAAACTTGTGCAAAAAATAACGCTAGGTCAACTCCCGCAATAGCAATGTCAGTTAGCTGCCTGAACCTGCAATTTGATCTTTTACTACTGTTTTTGTGAGGACTTTGAATAACCGATCTTATGCTGTGTGGAGTTTAGGGATACAAAATTTTTTATGTAGAAAAAGTAGAGTAAGGTCTCGAAAACATCGGAGCGTAGGTGTGGATTTTATTTTTTATCCAAACGCTGAGCAAATTCGCTCCGATTGGAGCAAGTTTGTATGCAGGTTGTTCTCTATTTTTCCCAAAATGGCATTTTTGACGTTATGGCCTCTTCGGATTTTGATACCTCATAGGTATACTTAATTGCCTCCGCTTTCATACGAACGATCTTCATCTCAGTTCTCAGCTGCCGTAGACTCATACTCATACATAGACTCTTATACTTTTTTGTTAATTGTCCAACATTATGATCCCAATGTGAGTTTGCACCCAGCAAAAGCAGTGTAGAGTCTTCCTGTCAACTTAGAAGGCATTTTTTCATCACAGGAGATGGCGAAGTTTTCTCGCCACTTCCTCCACTCTGCACTTCGTCATCACAAGTTGGTTTAATTTGGATATAAGTCCCAGTTGTTCAAACTTTCCACACTCGGCAAACTGATTTTCCATCCAAATAAATATCTAGAATACGCATGTCTGAATCAAAAAAAGGGCGGAACAACACAGGTCCTTCCAACCCTTTTATCCATGCGTTGAGTGCTTCTTGCAGGGATGTAGGATCCTTATTTACGATGGCATTGTCAGCAAGCAACAGTTAATCTTCTATGGTGTTCTATAGTTTTTCTTCCAGCAGGTATTCAAGGACTGTAATAATAAAAGGTATAGAACTCTAGACACTTTCATTGTATACACCTACTAGGGCTTTTAATGATTCGCTGATTCCAACTGGCCATCTTATCTTTGTCACTGGTCCTTAATGCATATTGTAACGTTCGGTGAATTCGAAAATAAAGCTTTGTTATCCGCCTTTAATTAGACCACTTTTATTCGATATCCAACTCAATTCAATAACAACACTAATTTAATCTTCACAACATCACTTCACATTAAAAACCGACTCCACTTGCGCCAGCAGTCCTTTCTTATAGGAAAGCTTGCCTTTTGTGAGAATATTCTAGGAGCTTTGAACAGTACATAGGAAAGCACGAGAACATTCTAGCAGCTTTGAACAGTTTATGAGAAAGCTCCTCCCAATGTCCGAATTAATTATCATATGTGTTCGTCTATTAGTATACACACGGTCTTCTTCTTGTTACTCCTCAATTATAATTGTGTGTGCAACACCTTCCATTGGATGTACATTAAAATATTATCAACCATCCACACACATAGCTCTCTGGAATCTTCGTTGTCTAAGGACAACCCATATTAGATCTCGGGAATCGATCGAATTCTTCTTTGAAGTCAACCAGCACAACATCTAAATCCTCTGAGAAATCACTATGTTTTTCCATTCGGATCCTTATACTTTAGAGTTTAGATTGAATCAGTTATATTGACTTGCCAGCGACAAGCCCGCATTTTGTCGAATCTTCTTTTCCAAGGCGTCAATTACTTGGGCTTATCTTCGTGTGGAAAAGCGACTTCATTAAACTCACAAAAACAGTCCAGCTGTGTTAAATCGACCGATCTTGAAGGTTACTTTTTAAAAGTATCAGTATCATTTTTATCAAAAATATGTAAAAATTGTCCTCAACAGCGATTTCATTGCGAGACAACTTACCAAACTTACGCAAGTGTTCCGATTCTTCTTCGATGTAATGGCAAATCAAACTGAGTATAAATCAAAGAGACCACTCGGAAAAAGTATGAATCACATTAAAATAAATAGGGTGGCACAACAAAGCGAGGAGCCCTGGGGCCTAGTGCATTTCTCACAACCATGCATTGTAAGGAAATGGAGAGGACCTACAATTTTCTCCCGGTTCCGAACGGCTAATCGAGAAACGCTTTTCATGACAATGAATTTACCAACGGGGAACTTTCCAATTCCTCGCGAAAAGCTATACCCGTGGAAAAACATTTTTGTCTCTGCTGGGATTCGAGCCACGAACCTCAGGCAGGCAGACATGCTAACCATCACGCCACGGGAACCTCAAAGTATTGAAAAATTTTGACCAGATTGAAAATTACATGTCTTAAAAAAAGCAACCTTTAGAAAGGTAGGTAATGCAACTTCGTGTGTCTCCTTTTTTCTTGCAAATTGGTAAAAAAGTAACTTTCATTCCATCTCCGGCAGACTATTACCTTAAATAGGGTTTGTGATGAGAATCGTGGACCATTTTTTTCCCCATATTCATAATTAGGGTGTTTCACCTTTGCCCTTTTAGAGCTCTTAACTGCTTCACTAACTTCTTCAACTGTGATGTCAGGTATACGAAATTCCATTTTTACTTGAGAATCATCAAAAAACTTCTTCAATCAAATCACCTAAGCATTCTTCTTTAAGCGGCTATTTGTTCTTGTATTCAAGCTGTTTTGTCGTACTGCTTGCATAGCTTTCTTGAAAACAGCGGCCGCCATAGAAATTTCACCCCTGTTTGTATGGGGTAGAGTGCTTTGAAAGAATTGTTACTGATTTAGCTTCCTCATTTCACAACCATGCTCTTATGGCTTGTTGGTAGTGTTTCTTTGAAACCTCTAGCAATGCCTTTGTTTGTTTTTAGAAATATGACATACTTTATGCTGTGCTCCTGGCATTTTGGACTATGTTCATGGTGCTGCACAGATTAGTTCTTGTTTTGGAAATAAATTGCTCGCTTTTTTTTGTTTTTGTGCAAGGCCCAGGGTTTCCTCAGCTTTGTTTCGCCGGTTTATTTATTCATTTTCTTGGATTCTTCTAATAAACTTTGTTTGTTTGATTTTTCCACCACCTTAGTCAAAAGTTCATCAGCAGAAGACGGTACTGCTGGGTAACAGTTTTTTTATAATTAGCGCAGGTAGTGCGACTTAAATATGAATCTCCACACCTGACTGTATGTCCGAAGTTTGGCTCAAGGTTAATGTTTATTTGGATAAGCATTCTTAGCGAGGCGGCTAAATTGTTTTTGAGAAGGAATACAACTGGCTATTTGACTAGCACTGTTTGTATAAAAAGTAATAAGACAGAGAGGGAGACAGGTAACGTTTCAACGATGTTCAAGAAAATCGATCCTACAAAATGAAAAATAACGAAATAGGGTGGCGCAACCATGCCTTGTGAGGGAATGGAACAATTTTTTGCCGGTTCCGAACGGCTAATCGAATAAGAGTTTTCATGGCAATGAATTTACTAACGGAGGACTTGCCAATTCTTTGTGAAAGGCGATACGCTTTGAAAAACATTTTTGCTTCCGCTGGGAGTCGAATTTTGACTTGGACCACTACCTTGTTGTAGCCAAGGTACGAATGAGGATATCGTATTCACGACCTGCACGAACTAGCGCTGTGAAGAGATATGACGTCGGAAAGCTACAATCGCAGGAGATTGCCAATTTTTCCAATCGAGTATCCCTTCAATTATCCTTGAATCCCATGCCGTCAGCATTTAGCATTGAAGACCAGTGGCAGCAATGCCAAGAAGCCATCAGAACCGCTGCCTCTGAGGTTCTGGGTTGCACTCGGCCACCAAAACGAAACCCATGGTTCGATGAAGAATGCAGGCAAACAAAAAGCAGGTCAAATGCTGATGCAACAACGAACAAGGGCTGCTTACGATCAGTATAACGAGATCTACAAGAAGAAAAGAAGAGAAGAACACCGACTTCTCAAAAAGAAAAAGAAGAAGCATGAGAAGCGCTCGTTTGAGGAAATTGAGAGGTGCCATGACAGGAACGAGATTCGGAAGTTTTACCAAAAGGTAAAAAGATACTGTCATGGTGGCAAACCCCGAACTGAAGCCTGTAAAGACCAGCAGGGAAACATAGTTATAGAGTGACAGTTACTACTGAGGATCTGGAAAAATCATTTCTGCGGCGATGAGGACACAAATTCCGCTGTCAGGCAGATTGCCCCATTCAGCTTGGACGATGATCAAGAATCCCGACCTAGAGGAAGTTAAGCTTGCCATATGCAAACTTAAATCAAATGAGACAGCGGGTGCAAATGGCCTTGATGCCGAACTCTTCAAGGCAGCTGGAGACCAGTTGGAGAGGAGCATGCACCAGCTGATATGGTCGGAAGAAAGCATGCCCGATGAATGGAACCTCAGTATCGTATGCCCGATCCTAAAGTAGGGAGACCCACAATTGCGCCAATTATAGAGGGATAAGCATCCTTAACGTCACTTATAAGATCTTGTCTGCTGTAATATGTGAACGTCTAAGACCCCACGTCAACAAATTGATAGGTCCTTATCAATGTGGTTTTAGACCAGAGAAGTTCACAATAGACCAAATTTTCACATTACGCTAGATCTTGGAAAAAACCCGAGATAATAATATCGATATTCACCATCTTTTTATCGATTTCAAGGCCGCGTATGTATAGTATCTACAGAGACGAGCTGTACAGAGCCATGTCTAGTTTCGGCATCCCTGCAAAACTCGTACGACTATGCAGGATGACTTTGGAGAATTCACGCTGCTCCGTCAAGGTCGGTAAAGAACTCACCGAGACATTTGATGTCAAAAAAGGTTTTAGGCAAGGCGACAAACTGTCATGCGATTTCTTGAACATCATACTTCAACAGATTGTAAGAAACACAAACGTCAACACCAGAAAAACAATCTTTCAAAAGTCTGTACAATTACTCGCCTATGCAGACGATATTGACGTAATGGGAAGAAAAAAGCTTGATGTCATAGGTACTTTTGCGAGTATCGAAAGAGAAGCGGCAAAAATGGTTTTGATGGTTAATGTGGGCAAATCGAAGTATATGTTGTCATCAAAAAAGGACACAGAACATCGACGAATTGGGCAATACGTCACAATAGACAGACATAACTTCGAGGTAGTACAGGACTTAGTCTACCTAGGATCCACTGTAGACACGGACAACAACATCAGTGCGGAGATCAAACGGAGAATAACTCTTGCCAACCGTTGCTTCTTTGGGTTAAGAAGGCAATTGAGAAACAAAACCCTCTCCAGAAAAACCAAGGTGACCTTGTATAAGACCTTGATCATCCCAGTCCTGCTTTACGGCACGGACACATGATGAACCTTATCGAAAGCGGATGAGGAAACTTGGTCGTTTCGAAAGAAAAATTCTCCGAATGATCTTTGGTCCCTTATGTGAAGGCAATGTGTGGAGAAGAAGATACAACAACGATCTGTATGAGCTGTACCGCGACATGGGCATAGCCAGACGAGTACGCATCGCGAGGCTACGATGGTTGGGCCATGTAGATCGGATGGACTCAAACGCCCCGGCTCGTCGGGTTTTTAAAAGCACATTGCAGGGAAATTGCGGAAGGGGAAGACCTCGACAGGCGGACATGATAACCATCACGCCACGGGTACTAAATCGATCCAACAGTTGAACTATAACCTATCAGTCTTCATGCAGTACAACTTTGCAGTTCTTCACCCGAGACTTCATCAATCTGGCGCTTTAGTGGCAGTGAATTTGGATTTCATGTCCATCACTGTTGCAATACGATAAAAGTTACCTGAAAGTAATGTATAGGGTGCGCCATCTAGCCATCTTTCAGCCGATTTTGATAAGTCAGCCAGATTCTGAAACGTGAGCCTATGCCATTTTAGATATATGGATGGATTGGTTCACTTTGTTAGTCTGGAAATGCGTTAACACGGTCTGACGAACTTCTATTTTTAACAAAACCTTGCACCTTTTCACACCGCAGATGCTACTATGAGGTTTTTTGCAGAACGAGTTCCCGGGACGCGTTGTATCAAAAAAGGGTTGTTTGAATTGGCCTCCTCGCTTACCGGATTTGAGGGCACCGGACTTTTTTCTGTGGGGGTACTTGAAGAGTAAGGTGTATGCCAGCAAGCCGAAGACTATTGAATTACTAAAAGCTAATATCAATGTGGAAATTGCAGCTATTACGCCCGAAATGTTGCAAAATACAATACGAAATGCCCAAAAAAATGCCGCATGTTGTGTTTCTAATGAAGGCAGTCATTTGAACGATATTGTATTCTGAGTGAATTGTCAATAAATGGCATTAAATAAATCTTGTTTATTTACCAAAATCGGCTGAAAAATTGCGGAGTTATTTCAACATTTCAATAGGTCCTGTCTAAATGGCGCACCCTGTACATTAATGGAGTACTTTTCGACACATGTAATATTCAAAACTTCAAAAATTGCCATTAATTTTTTCTTTCAGGCAACTATTACTTACTCTGCCTATAAATTACCATATCAAAATATTAACCCTTTAATTATAGTTTGCGACCACAAAGCGTGCATAGTATTTACTAAAGGTTAAGGTCTTTTTTTCATTCGTTTTTGAAGGACAACATTCGCTTAGAATGTGTTTGTTGCAAAACTCTCACAAAAGACATTGTTCCGATCTAACATGGCCAGAGTTTCACTTAAGTGTCGGTTATTAATAATGAAATTGGAGATGTATCCGTACCGCAAAACAATTTTTTTTAAAAGATTTGACACTGAGGTCGAACGCGCCTTGCATATTATACGTAAGAAATGAAAATCCTACTTTTTAAGCTACTGTGGGTGTTAGACAACTGGTTTCCATTATTCAAAAGAAAATACTAAAGATGCTAATCACAAACTGCTATCAATTATTTAAGTTGTTCATATTCATGTCCGGTGTTCGCTATTTATTTTACAGCCTATCACTCATGTTGTCACGAACTCTCAAAAAAAAAAAAAATTATAATCTAACATCGTTCGCCTGAGGGCACATCCGTTCTTCTAAGTAAGATAGCAAGAAGTCTGGCGTGTGTTGTTTGTAGATGATTGCTGAACCTGCTTGGGAAGGCAATTGAAATTCAATCTACTACAATCAAAAACTAGTTTTAACTTGAGTCTCAAAAATGTATTGCTATAGAGAACATCGGATTGAATGCGTTCTAAACGAAGTCATTAAAACTAAATTCTTTCTGTAGACTTGAAAGAGTCTTCATGTTCACAAAAACTTTCTATTTACAAAGCGAGTGCATTGTTGTTACTATTTAAATGCTATATAAGCCTACCTACCTTTCTTCAAATTCTAATTTAAGTTTAGTTGATCAGATAGATAGATAGACACTGAGTTTTTGAAAATATTCTTAATAACTAGTGGATGGTGATAGAGTACGTACCGTGCTTAAACACAATCTCCTAGACAGACATATTCATCCTGTGGCAAAATTATTGCACTGCCATCCAATCCAGTGAAGACCAGAAATTCTGCGTTCACTTAAACATCCTGTCATGTCGTGGCAGTTTTGTCCTTGGCTGATAAAACCCAAATCCTTTTTTAAATTGTCAGTTGATTCTCTTGCGTAGACTGGTTGAGGACTGAAAAATAAAATCGATCACCGATGTTATTTTGATAGGAGATCGATGGAGAAAATTTTCCGGCTCTGCCTAATTTATTATAATAGGCTCGAACCACGAGACAGAAAATAATTTTAATTTTCTGTCCATTTGGACAGGTAAGACAAGAAAAAATGTCTCGCCTATCTTTAATACCTGATAACTGGTTAAGAGATGGTCTGTCTGCTATAGCCAGCAGCTGACAGTGAGTAATTCAAAACTTCATTGAGAATCATAGACTGAGATTGTTGTTGGAACTTTAAGTGGAATTCGAGAAAGACAATCAAAATTTATTGATTGTTTTGGGCGATCGCCCTGAAAAATATGTGCGACTATTTAGTCTTCATCGGAGTGTTAACCTTTGAGTGCGTTTTGGTTTAAAATAAAAATACTCATCGTCACACGTGAATGAAATGTTTTGACGCTTTTTTTGTATCGAAAGCAAATATTGAATAAACAATTAAAGAGTTGTGACTCGGATTTTTAGTGATTTAAATAAAATCATATTTTGTTTCTCGTTGTTGATTGGTTTTTTTCTTGGAGAACACAGAGTGTGAGTTTTTCCGCATTTCAATATTATTGTAGATTTGCACAAATTTTATTATAAGTTTTACTATTACGTCGTAAATTGACGACTGTTTATTGTGGGAAAAAAATAAGAAACATATAAAAGTTGAACTGAGGTATTAATTCCTCGAACTGTGATAATTCAATTTGTGTTTGAAAAACAAAAAAAAAATGTTAGTGGTAGTGATTAACTTAAAATTGATAAGTAGTCAAACCTTCCTCATCAAACTTTCAGACTGAGACTGAGCTCGGTTAGGAAAAAAGGATATCCTTTCTAAGGAAGGAGGTGTTGAATGAATGAGTAGTTTGGGGCTTTGTATTGCACTTCGAAGAAAGAAGGTGTTACTACTAGCGTTTGACTTGTTGCGTGTTGCTTGTCCAATACCATGTGAGCTGTAATGTTCATTGCAAATCAGCAATGACACTCGTATCAAGTTTCGAATGATTATGAATAACCTTTTATAACGTTATTATAAACTAAGTGTGATTATCTAGAAAAACACCAGAGCATAGAGAAGGAAGCAGCGGAGCACATTTATCTAAAATTTAACTTAAATGCGCCCATTCTCATATTAGAGATGAGCGGCTAGAATATTAATCTCTATTTCTTACTTCTGAATGCCTGAAAATATGTTCATAGTTAAACCGAAGGCATTCCCCGCGAGGCGGGTATTGCTTCTAAATTGCCGAAAATGGGGAAAGCAATTTTCCATTTCTTTAAGGCATCGTTAATAGAAAAGGCAATGGTTACATTGTGACGATGTTTTAGAAAATCAATTTTTATTTTTGTTACCTACCCTACTATGAAACTTTGAGGATGTTTGTGGATCTCTCATTGCAGCTATACTATTGCTTTTTCTGAAGGAAGAATTTATAATTTAAATAAAAAAAAATCACAATTAGAACCGATTAGAGGTTTTCTCATAGTTTTTGTAAGGAAACTATTAGACAAAGAGCTGGCTGCAGATATTTTATTTGACTCGGTAGAAAAAATATTTTATTGGAATTAATTCGATTCTTCTTCTTTCTTCTCTTTTCCTAACGTTAAGAGGATTTGATCTTGAAGATACCACAGCTTTGCACTTATCTGATTCACAGTAGTGATTCGCTTGTGGGGTGCAACGTAACAAAAGGATTGTCAGTAGATATTAGAAGTCTTTGATGATATGCAAAAGAAACTTTGGCTTCCATATACGAATACTTACCAAAATCAAAGCACGGAATGTTCTTCATATTCTTGTTACGGCGCGTTCTGAAGTTAGAAGAAAAAATACATCGTGTCGTTCGTGTTGGTTCGTTTGACACAAAATCACTCGGTTGCTCCATGAAAAAATGCTTCCTAGGTGAATCTAAAGTGAGCTTAAGACTGGCACATGCAAATGACAAAATATTTGAATGACGAAACTTACAACAGAGCTTAAAATTCATGCAAAATCTAGCATCACCATGTGATTTTTAATTTAAATCGCTGCAATGAGCTCGTCTTAGATTTATTCAGTGCTTTCTTTTCAAAAGAACCAACATGATCCACGTTAGGAGGTCTTAAGCTAATAGGAAAAGCAATTACTTTTTTTTTTACTAAAAATGACTGAGTGGTTTCGTTTTAAACGAACCAACACTGGTATCGTGTAAGATTTGTTTTTTTCTAGTCAAATTACTCAAAAAAGTTGTGCTAAACGATCGAAAAAGAACTACTTTACTATTTTTAAACCTTTGAAATGATTCGCATAAGCTCGATGTGGGTTCATTTAGACACGCCTCATTTCTATATACTAGAATTGCAATAAAATCGAAAAATGTGGAAAAGTCTGCAAGATGACCCGAGAATTGTATGAAATATTCAATCACTCGTGTCAAACAGATATGTGGGAGAATTGTGATCCCTTCAAAATCACAATGCCCATGACGCCTCATAGCAAGAAGAATTTTTATTTCTGTAAAAATTCATACTATAGTGGACGTTGATAGCTTACTTTTGGTATTAACTGATGATCAGATTAAAAGATGAAAGAACCACTTGATTCCTTGCTGAATGATGATTCAGTTGAACATGGAGTGGTCATAAGTGCCCAACTAAGCGAAATGGTCCTATCTAGGGGGGTAAAGGCATCGACTTGCCTTGCCCAGAGGGCTGCTAGGCTTCGATTAATCTCTTCAAAGCTCAAACGAACAAGACTCGACGACAAGTCGATTGAGATGTTTCTGAGATTCGAAAAAGATCAATACTTTAATTTTTTCTGGTATCGCCTTTCGCATACCAGAATAAGAATAAGCATGTCGTCCGATGATAAATTCGTTGTCAGGAAGAGTGCTTTTCGCATTGTCATTCGGAATCTGCAGACAATTGAAGGTCCTTTCCATTCTTTCACAAGACATGATTGTGAGAGGGATTCCCCACTCTGTTGCGATACCATATATTTACTTATTTTTTTTTTTTTTACTTGAATAAGGGGACCTAGGACAACAGACTTCAAAAAAATAGCTCAAAAAAGAAGAAATACTCAGGACATTCGTTCAGCTAAGTCCATTGACGATGCTCAAGGACACCTTTTTTTGGATGGCGATAAAATTCTGCACTCTTGGCGACAGTATTGTGATGCCCTTTTGTATGAACAGTTTTCTCGAGATCACTTTCTAAAAGCTGAACTTAACGGAAATACCCAACCCAAATACCCAAATGAGATTCTGAGAGCTCAAAAGTAGAAGGAAAGTTACCTTTTTCACCAATGTACAAGGGGAAACGACACACCCAAAATTGCGACAACTATATAACGTTCGATCATGCTGAAGTCCCACACTTTTAAGATCGCTGAGCGGATATTGGGTAACCAACAGTGGAAAATAGTAAAGCTGTCTGATAACCAATGCAGGTTTGTCGAATGCAAGTCAACAAGAGGCAAAAGGATCACAATGGAAAAACATCGTGATTCCTCAGAGAATTTGCATACTATGTTGGTTAACTTCGAAATGGGGTTCCATCGAAAACCACGTGAGTTAATATGGGTGGCCCTCAGACACTTTGGAGTTCCAAAGACCTTTGTTCGAATAATTGAGAATTTGTATGAAGGAGCGGTGACGAAAGTCAGATGTCCAGCTATAAATGCTCGCACTAGGTTTTATAACATCACCTATAAAAGGGTATTCGTAACCCTTTAAGTGTGCGCTAATTATTAAAAAAAAAAGTCACCGAATCATCAATCGTCACATTAAGTGTGCACCAAGAAAGGGTTTTGAGCTCTTTATTGTAGTCCTTCACTACCTGCTGGAAGATAAAGCACAGAAAGCCAAAGTACATCAACCCCATAAGTGAAGAACCTAATCTCTGCCAAAAGCACTTAATGTATGGATAGAAGTCTTAGAAGTTAAAAGACTTTTATTGCCTTGTTTCTTATCCAGACGTTCCAATTCCAGAATTCAAATTTTCCGATTGTGAACAATTTTAGTAAAATGCCTCATAAGCTGACGGAATGACGCTACACTCTTTTGCGTTTAGCACTGACATAAAATTCCCAATATTAGTTGTTGCACAATGTACCAAATGTAAAAGCCTTCCACCCACGTCAAAAATACCATCTTGGAAAAAATACAGCACGTCTGGTTCGGTTGGTATTGTCAAAGGAGAGAACATCTGCAATGTCATCAATTTTCAGACACGATCATAAAGACATAAAGAAACAAAAAGAAAAGCCAAGTAAAACATTTCTGGTACAGTAAAACGCAACGATATGTGCAATTGGTTGGCCTCAGACATGAAACAATACAAAATCGGAAGGTTCGTCGATGCATTCTGAGGTCAATGTGGCATAGCCCAGAGCGGATCATTAGTCTGAAGTAGTTAAATGGGAGAGCTGTGATCCCTTCGAGATCTCGAAGCTCATAACGTCTAAAAGGAAGAAGAAGTAGAAGAAAATGCTGTGCGCAGAGCAAAAGCGATCTCAGTCCTAAATCAATAACCCTGAAAACTGCTGAGGTCTGCTAACCAGTAAATTGAAACTTTATCTGACAACATGGAACTGGGCTAGTAGAACAACGTGGATAGAGTATCTATCTATATATCTCACACCGTGCGAAAACGGGGACCATGACTGCTGTCTACTAGCAATTGTAAACATCGGCGCGGTGGGTGCTTCATTTCGGCCAAAACCTCTTTTCTAAAAATGCTTGGGCCTTAGAGCAAGACTTTTAAACAAGTTTTCAAGCGTAAAGCCACACTGACTTTCTGTGAAGATTTCGAGCGGGAAACAGCTGTCAGTGTAACAACAACTTATGACGGAAAAAGCAACCACTATATGGTTCACCCTGTGCGAATTTATGAATGTTTCACATGTTCGAATAAAATATCCTCTTAACAAAAAAACTTACACCATTATACATTAGCAAACGATTTAAGAAGCCACAATAAATCTATGTTTTTTTTTAGTTAATCTTCCTGGCAGCCTCTTAACCCGCATATGTTCTAATTGAGGCGCTTATGGCGAAAAAAACAATTTATCAGATCAATTTACACTCCTCCTGGTGTTGTCAACTTTCTAAATACTTTAAAAGCTACATATCAAATTGATGTCCTATTACCAAAAATTGTAGTGTACGATGACTTAACTTCACTAAGTAACTAGCAAACCGCACGTCTAAAACAATCTTCGCTTTAAACCTAACTTTTGCTAACTCATCAAAAGATACTTTTTATATTCGATACGTTGCTAGGAAATTGGTGCATCTGTAGATTTGTATCTGTAGATTTGACAACAAGAAAGATCCTAAAAATGAGCGTATAGGAACCGATAACATGGTGGCGTTTCTTGTGTTCCTTACAGAAACCAAACGGTTGTGGAACCCTCCAAAGAAGAATAAATTAAGAAAAGTGATTTTAAGCTTGTCTTGAGCCAAAATTCTTCACTAGTTTTAACTTTTAATTTAAGGTCGTCTAGAAATAGAAAATTAGTAATATCATTTCAAGCATATACAGCACCATACATTCAATTGTCTGATAACTGATAGAGCTTTCCGTTGCTGACAAACGTTTTGCTTTTTTTTCTTTTTATTGCCAACTAACAAAACCGGCTACGACCATAATGTGAAAGAAAACAAAAATCTGTTTTTTTTTTTCTATTGTTAAACTATTATATTGAACTATTTTTTTTATCCCCATTTACGAGAAAAAATATTCAAAAAAAAAGATTGGTATGAGTCTGACGTCGCATTTTTCACTCAATTCACTTAAACCAACTTCTTGATTTACACGAACTTTTGCCAGTTGCAAGTTTTTCCTTAGAAAAAAAATGTCTTTCACCTTTTTAATCGATAAAGTCGACGATAATGGGGTGTAAAAAATGTGCTAAGACAATTTTATAAGTAGACAGATTGTTTGTAAGAAGAACTCATAAAAAACCCACCGTGTTCTTGACTGAACTAAGCCAATAAGATGGGCAGAAAAGTTGTGTATATCTTTTCCTACAAACATTTCAGGATGAAGTCGAAAGGGGATAAATCTCTGCAAGAGTGATAATCCTACTAATATTATAAACGTGAAAGTTTGTATGTTTGGATGTATGTTTGTTCCTCTTTCACGCAAAAACTACTGAATGGATTTCAATTAAACTTTCCAATAATATAGCTTATACATCAGAATAACACATAGGCTATATTTTATCCCTAAATTCCCACGGGAACGGGAACGTATACGGGAATTTAGAAACTACAACACCGATTTCAAAAATTTTTCCACTGTTAGAATGCTTCATTATCCCCGAGTAACATAAAAACTAATTCATCCCCATATTCCTACGGTTCCCTATATTCCCACGGGAGCAGGAACGTATACGGGAACTTTGACACTACAGCACCGATTTCAAAAATTCTTTCACCGTTAGAATGCTACACTATCCCCGAGAAACATAAAAACTAATTCATCCCCATATTCCTACGGTTCCCAAAAGTCCCACGGGAGTAGGAACGTATACGGGAACTTTGACACTACAGCACCAATTTCAAAAATTCTTTCACCGTTAGAATGCTACACTATCCCCAAGAAACATAAAAACTAATTCAGCCCCATATTCCTACGGTTCCCTATATTCCCACGGGAGCAGGAACGTATACGGGAACTTTGACACTACAGCACCGTTTTCAAAAATTCTTTCACCGTTAGAATGCTACACTATCCCCGAGAAACATAAAAACTAATTCATCCCCATATTCCTACGGTTCCCAAAATTCCCACGGGAGTAGGAACGTATACGGGAACTTTGACACTACAGCACCAATTTCAAAAATTCTTTCACCGTTAGAATGCTACACTATCCCCAAGAAACATAAAAACTAATTCAGCCCCATATTCCTACGGTTCACTATATTCCCACGGGAGCAGGAACGTATACGGGAACTTTGACACTACAGCACCGTTTTCAAAAATTCTTTCACCGTTAGAATGCTACACTATCCCCGAGAAACATAAAAACTAATTCATCCCCATATTCCTACGGTTCCCAAAATTCCCACGGGAGTAGGAACGTATACGGGAACTTTGACACTACAGCACCAATTTCAAAAATTCTTTCACCGTTAGAATGCTACACTATCCCCAAGAAACATAAAAACTAATTCAGCCCCATATTCCTACGGTTCCCTATATTCCCACGGGAGCAGGAACGTATACGGGAACTTTGACACTACAGCACCGATTTCAAAAATTCTTTCACCGTTAGAATGCTACACTATCCCCGAGAAACATAAAAACTAATTCATCCCCATATTCCTACGGTTCCCAAAATTCCCACGGGAGTAGGAACGTATACGGGAACTTTGACACTACAGCACCGATTTCAAAAATTCTTTCACCGTTAGAATGCTACACTATCCCCAAGAAACATAAAAACTAATTCAGCCCCATATTCCTACGGTTCCCTATATTCCCACGGGAGCAGGAACGTATACGGGAACTTTGACACTACAGCACCGTTTTCAAAAATTCTTTCACCGTTAGAATGCTACACTATCCCCGAGAAACATAAAAACTAATTCATCCCCATATTCCTACGGTTCCCAAAATTCCCACGGGAGTAGGAACGTATACGGGAACTTTGACACTACAGCACCAATTTCAAAAATTCTTTCACCGTTAGAATGCTACACTATCCCCAAGAAACATAAAAACTAATTCAGCCCCATATTCCTACGGTTCACTATATTCCCACGGGAGCAGGAACGTATACGGGAACTTTGACACTACAGCACCGTTTTCAAAAATTCTTTCACCGTTAGAATGCTACACTATCCCCGAGAAACATAAAAACTAATTAATCCCCATATTCCTACGGTTCCCAAAATTCCCACGGGAGTAGGAACGTATACGGGAACTTTGACACTACAGCACCAATTTCAAAAATTCTTTCACCGTTAGAATGCTACACTATCCCCAAGAAACATAAAAACTAATTCAGCCCCATATTCCTACGGTTCCCTATATTCCCACGGGAGCAGGAACGTATACGGGAACTTTGACACTACAGCACCGATTTCAAAAATTCTTTCACCGTTAGAATGCTACACTATCCCCGAGAAACATTAAAACTAATTCATCCCCATATTCCTACGGTTCCCAAAATTCCCACGGGAGTAGGAACGTATACGGGAACTTTGACACTACAGCACCGATTTCAAAAATTCTTTCACCGTTAGAATGCTACACTATCCCCAAGAAACATAAAAACTAATTCAGCCCCATATTCCTACGGTTCCCTATATTCCCACGGGAGCAGGAACGTATACGGGAACTTTGACACTACAGCACCGTTTTCAAAAATTCTTTCACCGTTAGAATGCTACACTATCCCCGAGAAACATAAAAACTAATTCATCCCCATATTCCTACGGTTCCCAAAATTCCCACGGGAGTAGGAACGTATACGGGAACTTTGACACTACAGCACCAATTTCAAAAATTCTTTCACCGTTAGAATGCTACACTATCCCCAAGAAACATAAAAACTAATTCAGCCCCATATTCCTACGGTTCACTATATTCCCACGGGAGCAGGAACGTATACGGGAACTTTGACACTACAGCACCGATTTCAAAAATTCTTTCACCGTTAGAATGCTACACTATCCCCAAGAAACATAAAAACTAATTCAGCCCCATATTCCTACGGTTCCCTATATTCCCACGGGAGCAGGAACGTATACGGGAACTTTGACACTACAGCACCAATTTCAAAAATTCTTTCACCGTTAGAATGCTACACTATCCCCGAGAAACATAAAAACTAATTCATCCCCATATTCCTACGGTTCCCTATACTCCCACGGGAGCAGGAACATATACGGGAGCTTTGACACTACAGCACCGATTTCAAAAATTCTTTCACCGTTAGAATGCTACATTATCCCCGAGAAACATAAAAACTAATTCAGTCCCATATTCCTACGGTTCCCTATACTCCCACGGGAGCAGGAACGTATACGGGAACTTTGACACTACAGCACCGATTTCAAAAATTCTTTCACCGTTAGAATGCTAACGGGAACGGAAACTCTAAAACTAACACTATCCCTTTTATATTTCATGGCCATATTTCTACGGAAACGGGAAGCTAGAACTTTTCAGGCATTCTTATACTTAGTCTTCTAAGTTTTCGTTTTTTGACAGTTTTATGTGAACATCAAAGTTCTCCCGTTCAAACTGCTAAACAGATTTTATTAAATTAGCTACAGAGATGGTCTAGAACATGCGGAAGGATAAAGGCTATATATCTATCCTTATATTACCACCGGAACGGAAATGGGAATTCAAAAACTACGGTCTCAAAAGTATTTTTAACAGGGCTACAAGGTGTTGAAATAGGGGTTGAATGTTTTTTTTTGGAAATATGTTCCGCCATTTTTAAGGCTAGAAGTTTTATTTCCTAAAAAGTTAAAAATGCTGCTGAAAGTCACTATTCCACGCGGACGAAGTCGCGGGCACAGCTAGTATGTCTCATAAGAACAGACGTGTGTTGACCTCGACCTGACATTTTTTTGGCATAACATTCAACTTGTGTCAATTAGGTTTATCTGACTTGCGAAAAAAAAGGCTTGCAACAGGGTGTTACATCATAAATCATGACTTACTCTGAATGAGGGCGGGATGGAACATTTTTATTGTGGTGACATGTCCTTTCAATAGAGAGGCTTAGAGTGTGATGAATTGTTATTATTATTGCGTGTCTTCTGTTTTTGAATCAACAGGAAGAATTTAATTGACCTTCAATTAAGTTGTCTCTCATTGAGAAAATAAGGTGGAAGTATTTGAACGCTTTATTTCTTTATCATTTTACAATAGATTAAGAAGAAAGAAATTTGGTGTATTTAAAAAGAGCCTACAAAAAAACGAGCCTCCTTTAAAATAAAATGTTTGTTTTTAGTAAAAGTTTTTACAAGAAATTGGTAAACATCAACACCACTACTTCATTTACGTAAATATCTATCCCGTAGTGAATATTCACAAGAGCCAAGTCGTTCAGTCTGTTTTTTAACTCGTTGTGTTCCGCAAGTAGTTTTTAAGTCTCCGTAGGTTTGAAAAAGTCATTTCTGGTGTAGCAGTGGAAACAGGTATGGTAGTCAATATCTGTAGCAACGTGTAAATAATTGGACATTCTTTTTTATCGCACTTATCCAAGCATTCCAAAGCAAATTTTGGACTAGGGGAGGAGATAGTCATAGCTGCTTTCCACACTTCAAGTTCTGCTTTGACGACGGATGTACTTCTTTCGGGTAGCACTGCCGAATAAAGAGAAATTGCGTCTTCAATTTCAGAACTGACTGCGAAATTTGAAGACAGCACACCAGATAATGCCAATACTACTTTACGGTGTTTCGCAAACCTTTCGGTTAATTGGTGAATTGTGTGCTCCAGAAATGGGATGAATAAATTTATTTTGTAATACGTGTATCTGTATATATCCGACGCAGGAGTGTTAGAGCGATTAAGTTGCCTTCCAACGATACGTGTCATTTGCAGTACACCACCATTTTCATCGAGCATCACCTTTGCTTCTTCATATAGATGACCGTACTCTTTGTCAAATTTATTTCTCAAAAGTTGCAAAGCATTAATAACTTTATCCACGTGACTGAATGCTTTTATCGGTGTTAACTGTTTGCAGTTATTTTGATAGCAAAAATGAAAAGCTAATGACTTTTTGAAGAATCACTAGGCACATAACATAATTCCTAGATCGAAGTGTGTTAAGCACTTGTGAACCCACCGTGTTTCACACATTGCCAGTTAGCTTAGGTTAGATTTAAATGGCTGTCAGGAAAACAAACTGACACACTTAGACCAATATTAGGTCCATTGAGATACCATAAAATTATGCGAGGAAGTATCTCACTTTACAAAATCATTTGGAGCTTTTAATAAAGCGAAGGAGATGCAGGGGATCTGTGTTCGCCAGATCGCTTGGATCATCAAGAAAATATTTTCCTAGATGCTGTTTTCTTTTAAAAGAGAGTGCAGGACATAAGCAGAGAAGGTGTGGGATTGGCTCCTCCTCCTCCTCATCTAAGCAACTTCTGCAGAAATCATTAGAGGGAACACCAAGTCTTATGGCGTGTCTTTCTATTAGACAATGTCCGGTGATGTTATTGATTACGGAGCTAACTTGCAATCTGGTAATGGATAACAAATGTTTTGTGCGTTTTGGATCTAGTCCTGGCCATATCCGTTTTGTTGCCACGCACGTGGTGATAATGTTCCACCTATGATTTGTTCTATCCATTCCCTTTTGCTTTAGCATAAGTTTACATGTACCGATTGTTATACCAATATTGAACCAGCTGGTTGAGAGCGGTAGAACAACGGTTCCTTTTCTGGTGAGTTCATCGGCTTTGCAGTTTCCCATGATATCTCTGTGCCCCGGCACCCAAATAAGGTGAATGTTGAACTGTTCAGCCATCTCCCTAAGAGATAGGCGACAGTTAAGGGCGGTTACTGAGTTCGTAGAAACAGCGCCGAGTGATTTGAGGGCTGCTTGACTATCTGAGAAAATCTGGATATTTGTTGAGGATATCACGTTTTCTCTTAGCCATGATAAGACCTCCTTGATCGCCAGAATCTCCGCTTGGAACACGCTACAATGACTAGGAAAGCGGAATGAGAGACTTACGTTAAGTCGGTTTGAGAACACCCCGCAGCCGACCCCTTCTTCGGTTTTCGAACCATCTGCATAGAAATGAATTGAATCTTCGTCTTCAGAGGTAGTTCTTGGTGAGATTGAGTCTTGGAACTTATTATCAAAAACCTATTGGGGGATGGTGTAGTCGCTGTGGCAAGGGATTGATCTAAATAAATTCAGGATTGTAGCTTGGCCGATGCTATTAATGGTCCGTTGAGAGATATCTCTCATACGAATGGCTGTACTGGTGGCCATTTGTTAGCTGAAGATATCTAGTGGTGTAAGATTAAGGAGTATGTTTAGGGCAGCTGAGGGTTTTGATCTCAGTACTCCGCTTATACACAAACCGGCTGTTCGTTGGACCTTGCTTAATTTGTCGCAGTAGGACCTTTTATCAAGAGCGGTCCACCATACTACTACTCCGTATGTGAGTAATGGTCTGATGACTGCGGTGTAGAGCCAGTAGGTGATTTGGGGGGAAAAACCCCATCTATTGCCAATGGCTTTTTTACAGGAAATTAGGGCTACGGTGGATATCCTGATTTTTTCCTGTATATTGGCTTTCCAGTTTAGCTTTTTGTCTAGGATTATACCTAGATATTTAGTTTAGGATTTACGTGGGATGATTTCCCAGCCTTAGGTATAAACAAAACCTTGACCTCTCTCCACTGCGTGGGGATATAGTTTAAGGTGGTACAGCCGATAAGAATTACTTAGAATTACATTGCCAGTAGGGTTTTTTGATTTTAAACCAGTAATAGGTCCCGAATTTCACCATTCAAATCAGCAATGCATTAAGCAGCATGTCTGAAGTAGGAATCAACAGACTGCACGACCCCAACGCAATTTCGCACATCTGCTTGTGAACACAAGTCAGCTATAGCAAGGTTGAGAGACTGTGCACTACATTGTACATGTACATACAGAGCTAAAACACATTCTTTACGAATATACGCTTGGACACCGTACAAATACCCACTTATTATTAGATACACTCTGGTTTTAATCTTTTCAAAACAAAGCGAATCTCAGAAATAGTCTTATGTGACCCACAATGGAAAAATTCTAATTTGAATTTCTTAATTTTTTAAATTAATGTACAGATTAGAAAGACATTTTTTTCCGAAAAACCAAAATGATTTTCGTTGGAAATTTATTTAGGATTTCAAAAATCTTCTTGTTTTTCTTGTGCAATCACCGGTTGCTGAGATATTGATGGTTAAAGACAAACAGACCCTTTTTCATTCAAAAATCGATATCTCAATGAGAAAAGGTCAAATCCAACTTTTTCAAAAAAGCAAATTCAAGCTAAGCAAACAAGCTATCCAGTCCATATAGTGGTTAAGTTTAAAAAATTTTATCCAAGTTCATACACCAAAAAAAATTTCGGAAGAAATTTGTTCTCAATATTTATTAGGACTGAGCGAACTACGTAGCTTGAAAAATTAGATTCATTAGATCTCAAAACCTAGAAGCTTTAAGCTTCAAAACGCTTTTTTTGAAGTTCCTGTACGACCATTTTTAAGAGAATTACAACCACTTGAATCCTTTAATTTTTTCCCCTAGTGTAGATTATAACCCCCTTAAACCCGGTAGTACACGTAAAGAAAAAAATGTTCACTCTTTTTGAAAAATATATTCTTAACCAACTGAAAACTGAAAACAAAAACAACTGTAAAACGACTTCCAGACTTTCTGGTACGAGCTTCTGTTTTGTTTTTACACTTCCGCCCTTCACACTTTCGTCCTCTTTCAGGAAATTTTTTTGCATAGATGGCGGAGAAGAATGGAAAGATATTACACATCAAGGATTGGTCAGTATAGTTTAATTGAATAACATTAAAGAGCATAGGCGAAATGGCATTTTTCGTTGTTCTCAAAAACGACAACGAAATGTGATCGAAGCCTCGAAAACAGAGTGTTATCAGCTGTATAGAAAAAGCGATACTCACAGTCAAGTGAAGACGCCAAAAAGCAACTAAGAAATTAATGTAACTTAGCAAAATGAATTTACAAAAGGTTTTCTTAGCGATAGTACTTTTGTTCGTTTAATTAAATTGTTTTATTTTAAATTACTATGATCTTTTTTTCCAAAGAATAATTTTTTCATTTTGCGTAATTCGTGTGCCTTATTATTTTAAGAAAAAATTTGTATGGAAGGGCGATCTATATCAATCCGTTAAGACGGGAGGGACAGTTTTGAAGAAATATATTAAATTAAGTCTCTTATTCCCTTATACTATAGTGTTTTCGAAAGTTAATACTTTTTTCTTTGATCAACATTTTAGTTCAAGTTGATTAAATGAAAGGTTTTTGGATAACCAAGTCTCAATGTCAAATTATTGAACAAAAAAAATTTTTTTCTTTAAAGTATGTAATGTCCCTTGTAAGTCAAACACAGAAAACAGAATGAAAAAATCTTTCAAAGTTTTTGAGAAATTAAAAACTACGAAAGCTATTTTCCTCGAGAATATCAAATTTTATGGGTTTTTCGCTGATTGGACTTCATTTTCTGAGCAAAAAAGGGGTTTTCTCGACAAAGTATCGTTGGTATATTTAAATATCGTTTACAATTCCGTCGTCTTATTTCAGCAGCCTAGCCTACTAGTCTAAATATAAAGTCTTTAACCGGAATTTGAAATCCTTATAGAAAGTCAAGAATGAGAAGATAAAAAGTAATCTTTTCTTCCTATCCATTAAAGTTTCAAACGAATGTTTTATCGATAATTGTAAACAGCATTCCACTGTTCGAACAAAATGTGTCAGACAATTTCAACAACTAAATCTAGAGCCGGTGACTCCCACCAGGCGAGTTCCCTGTAATGGTTTACTTATTCAGAAAAAATTAAAAAACGATTATAGATTCTGTACCAGAAACTGTACAGTTCTATTTCTGCACCGGATCGTGGTCGACCTAGCATTCGATTTATATTTGTTATGAGTTTAAAAAGTAAAAATTAACTGGGTCGCACAACAAAGATTAAAAAACCTCAAAGCCTATCAAAGCAACTACAATTAAATGGTGATTCCGAAGGGTTAAGTAAGAAAGCGTTTTTCGTGGCAGTGACATTACTCTCAGAGGAATCGCCAATTCAAGCCCTCAACTCCCAGGTAATAAGCAGATTTGTTAACCACAACGCCACGGGCACCTTATTTTCAGATGCTTGAACTAAGTTTTAGAGCTTTAAAAAAAACTTTACGCCACGATGCGTTAGACTCCTTCTGGATGGAGTTTCTTAAGTGCAGTTCAAACTATGGCCTCATTAAAATTCCACACGGATTCTACTTTAATCGCAGAACTTCCAAAAACTGCATTCAACAAGTTCCAAAGTGATTCCGTTTTCACCCATCGCTTCTCATCCGCAACGAACCCAGTTTCCTCGACACTGGAATCGACTCTCCACCAACCCTCACCTCATTTGTTACGCACATAAACGAACATCACAAGCTCTCATCTATTCTGCACAAATTGTTCCCCTTATCCGGATTATTATCCGCATCCAAGAACACTAGTTGCGCGCTCTATGTGCCTTGGTATATCTCTTCCAACGCTTTACCCATTAGTTACGTAATAAATCAACAGCTTGTTTTTATCCCTTGGGGGTGTATGCACTACTACCGCATATTCTACCATTCATTGTTAATCGTCCTGTTGCTCCACTTCCACCACCTCTACTGTGGTAAGGGTTTTTCTCTGCTCTATTATGACGATGCTCGTGCTCAGATGGGGTGGCACGGCAGTCGGCAGCATCTCATATGACCGAAGCAAAGTCAGTACATGCCAATGCCGAGTGACTGGCATGACATTCTGAAATCAGATAGCATCCTAACAGGACATTACTCAGTGATAGCTTCAGTACGAGGCAGGATCTCGTGGCTGCAGGAAGTGTTTTCTGCCGTACATCTTTAACCAAAAGAAAAAAGAAGAAAATCTTCAACTTGTGTATGTGAGTGTCGAAAATTGCAAAAATAATTAATCCAAAGTGACACATTAATTGAACAGTGAGCCGAAAGAAAATTAAATTCAGTGAAGTTGAATGTAAGTGAGTGTTCTGAACAAAATTGAAAAGAGATTTGAATAAATAAACAAAAAATAAAAAATGGTTTAAAGTTTTCTCTTGAAAGGACAATCCACCTTACAAGGGCTCACTTAATCTAACCACACACAAGAACATCCTACACATACCTTCTTAGGTAGCCATAAATAAAATTGGCAACGAACCATTGTCCGAAACGGACTGATAGATTTATAATTTTCAACATACACACTTAGCTTAACCACACAACACTCGAAAAGTCAAAAACAGTCCTTTCCACTTAAATCAATCGACAACGACGACGACGGCTACGACGGAAGGCTACTTGACCAATTACCTCTTGGACAAAGTGCGGGCGATTAACGTACGGTGTACCACAGATACACGTATCAGGGGGTTGAAATTATTCATCATCTGCCGCCACACACTAGAGAGCAACTAGGGATCTGATTCTCTTATGCAAAGTAAAAGTGCAAAACAAAACACAACACACACAAAAAAAAGAAAAACAAGTTCAATTGTTGAAGCTCTTTCAGTTTGATTGGGGTCGAGGGAGTTGAGCTGGTTTATTATGTTGCCAAAAAAGGGGATAGGATTTGAGTATTCTCAGTGGCAATCTGGCAATATTTTCAGAGTTTATTGAAAGTTTACTTTTATGTGTGTGATTAAAGTAGTTATGATATAATTTTGGGGTTGATGTGTACGTTGTAGGAACTAACTCACATTTTGTGTTTTGCAAAGGGAGGCATATTGTGCATCTATCCTGTTCGTGCATTTCGAGGAAAACATAGCAAAATTAAGTCTCTTTACTTTGAATTGTAATGCATTTTGTGTAAGAGTTATGTTAAAACAGAAAAAAACCAAATAAAAACGATAAAACAGGAAGCTAACTTGAGTTCTGTCTGTAGGTAGACGGCGAAAGGTCCGAAAAAACTCAAACGTTGTTCAAACAAAACATAGTTGCTAATGGTTTAAATCTTTTCTTAGTTTTTCATAACATTTTCGTATACTGAAGGTAAATCATAAAAATAGTATTTCCTTACTTTGATTTTAAAAAGTGGTTTTTATTCTGGGTGGAGCCCGTGGCATAGTAGTAAGCATGCCTATTTTCTACGTGGGAGATCAATTCTGGAATCCCAGAAAAGTCGGCAAGTAATACAGAAGGAGTAACAGTGCCATGAAAAGCTCTTTTTCATCCACCCTTTCAGAATTGGCAACAAATTGTGGGTCCCCTTCACTTTGTAACAAGTTATGGTTGAGAGAAATATGCGCTGGGCTTCACTCAACCATGGACTTATTGTGCTCCTTTTTTTTAATTTATTTTGGTTAGCAATAATTTCAAAAGGAAACATTCAACGAAACTATTCAAGGAATCTAGTTAATTTAAAAACTACTACTAAACTAATAGAATGAAAAGGTTAAAAAATTCTTAGTACGTTGTTTTCCTTTCTTGTTTGACTCAAATCCTCACAAAATTACCTTCACTATTCTGTGACGAAGATTAAACATGATACCTCGTCGTCTTTAATTGAAGTGGTAAATGATTTGGTGAAGTAAATAAGCTATTTTTGGTCTGACAAAACAGTCCATCAAAGAAATGTTCTTTGTGTCTGTCTGTCTGTCCTTTGTCTTAAAATTTCTATTTTCAGTTCAATGGCAAGGAATCACTTTTCCAGGCACTGATACAACCTTTCGAAAGCCGAAATTCTCAAAAATCAGTATTTGAATGAAGCTCTGTACAAAGTGCTATGCCTTGTATTCTAAAAGCCATTTGGCCCTAGCGAGGTATCCGTTCGGAAAGGACAATTCTCCGATTTTGTACGATTCGTAGTTTTTTGCTCTGAGTGGATATCTCGTTAGGGCCTATTATACCGAATACAAAGACACTTTCTAAGATTGACGGACCAAAAAATACAACATAAAAATTTTTCAACCAGATCGATAAGGACGATCAACGACGACACAATTTTGAACTCGAAAGCACAAGCTCCTTCGAGAGTAACTACGCGGTACTGGAAAGCGCCTTCTCCCTCCGCTGTCCGGAATCGTCAAAAATTTGTAGGCTTCATCAACTCCACACATGAAATGGTTGTGAAAAAAAAGCCCGCTAAGCCTCGTGCATGCAAGCGCTAAGCTTAGCTGCTGTCATTCTTCTTTCTGGACATTTGCAAAAAAAATTATGCCAATACTTTCTAGGCAACCCAATAGCCTCTTGAATATATCTGGAGAAGAAACTTTCTTAAGAGCTGGCACTCTTTAAGTGTTCTTAAGGAGGTGTTTTTTAAGGGGATAACTTCTTACTGTGGGTAAATCGCTTTTTTACACAACGCGTTACGGTGTCGTCTGTCTTGTTTCTCTTTCTCTCACCCATACGACAGCGGTATGCAGGCTTCATTCCTTCTCACTCCAACCCACAGTGGTTAAATAGTTTTTCTTAGACTAGTAACCACTTTTATCGGGCTTCGAGCGTCCCGATAAGCATTTGTTTTCACTGATCAGAGTATGATACAATACAATAGTAAAAACAGGAGAATAAGATAAATGAATTAAAAATAAATCTCTGCTTTATACAAATGCCAAATGCAAATTGGTTTCAACGATAATGAGAAGAAATAAGTTTAAAAATTGCAGTCCTTCAATGAATAGTTGCATTCTTTTTTTATAAATGATCTAATCCGTGTATTCGATTTATATTTAGCGTCAGTGCTCGTGGGTTTGAATCGCTCGCATGGAGAATCTGCTTTCTACTTCCAAATATCCTCTGCTTCTAACTTTAAGTTAAAGGCCCTTGAGATAATAAGTAAAAATATGATCACTTTACTTTCATTTACTTTGAGTTGGTACTCCAGCCTCCTTTTTATAAAACAGCTTTCAATATGTGTGTTGTTGTGAAGTGAAAGTCTGAACCGTTTAAAATCACACAATGATCACGAAGAAGAAAAAAGCACTTAGTTTTTTTTTTTAAACCAAATGAGGAACTATTTTATGTCTGTTTCTTTGATGACGACAGTATATTACGGAGAAAGCTAAAAAAATAACACAGTTCCAGCCACTGATAATAAATTTGGAAGTTTTAGCAAGCAGTGCCCAAGATTTCACCATTTGAAAAATCTTCTTAAACACTTAAAGACGAATTTTTAAGTGGAAAGGCTCTGCAATCATTTTGAACATCTTCTCTTAAAGAAGTTTGAAATGGTATTCAGAAAGAGTTTTAAAAGGTATTTAAAATGTCTTAAAGAGTGTATTATTTACTTACGCAAAGATCACTTTATAAGGGTAAAATAAAAGGAATACTGTCTGGCCACGGCCAAGCTGAATGCCAGAACTAAAACAAAATAAGATTGAAAGCCGCTCGGTAACCGTATAGACGCTAGACGATAGGTACAAAATAAAAATAAATAGAAAAATTTGAAAATCGACGATAACACGAACTCTTTATACTTCGTTTTAGAGCTCAGACTCCTTCCTTAAATTGAAACATTTTACAAAGTTCTAAGAATGAATAGTTTCAGAAATAAATGAATAAATGATTTTGTTTCGAAATTTTCACTTTTTAAAGGTTTTTCTAGTTTTTGAACTGAAAATGTCTTAGTTTTCAGCCAAATTTGGAAAGACTAGCCAGTTAGGAGAGTTTTAATATTGAGACCGGGTAGACTGAGAACTTTAGTTTTTGTCAGCAACAACAATTATCTTCAATTTCAAGTTGTGGTGAGTCACAATGCTTTCAGTTTTTAGCAAGCTGTTGAAATGGGCTTGTCCAGTTCTACTGAAGTGTTTTTATTACATGAGTAGCATTTGGTTCATTTCCTTGTTCACTGACGTTCTGCATTTTTCTATACAAACATCTTGAATCTTGTTCAAAGCATGTAAGCTATATGAGCTAAGAAAACGTACTGTGTTGATAACTTATTGTATGCGCTTGTTTTCGGTTTGAGTCTGGGTGGTAGCTGTATAACATTACGCGTTGCGTCTGGAGACGTTGAATTAGCTTCAAAAAATGTAACATAGATTGCTCGCAGTAGTCTTAAGACTTATGCATTTACTACTGAAATATGTGATTAGTTTTTATTTGCTTGGTTCTGCTCTTCACAAGCTGCTGTTGCCCAAAGAATCTGCATATCGTCCAAAAATGAAACTGCCACTTTCAATTCACTGGTGAGAGGTGATTTATCTCTCCCTCTGACCTTAATCAAAAAAGTTGACAAAGGAACAAAACAGAACTGGTTCAAATAAAGCCCAGTCTAGCGGTCAAATTTTCAACCACTTATTCGAGCATTTGAGGCCGTATGTCGGCAATAACGCCACGAATGTTCGCTTCCAAGCGCCCTAACGTTTCTGATTTGTAGATATATATTATACACATATCCCCAAAGAAAATAATACAATGGTGTCAAATCACACGTTCTTGGTGGCTAATTGACAGGTCCATTCCGCGAAATTATGCGGTCATCGAATGTTTCCTTCAATAAATCGATTGTGATGTGCGCTGTGTGGCGTGTAGCGCCATCTTTTTGAGACCACACCTCATCCACATTCATGCCTATATTAGTCCCCATTAACGGTAACTGGCTCGCCAGCATCATTTCGGAAGAAGTATGGCCCAATGACTCCATAGAGCACACCAAACAGTCAGTTTTTGTGGATGCGATGGTGTCTCAAGGTACTCATATGGATTCTCTTCACTACAAGCGCGGCAATTTTACTTGTTGATGTAACCATTCAACAAAAAATGAGCCTCATCATTGATTTGCGATGAAAATCAGCATCCAAATCAACCTCATTTTCGGCCCATACACCAAGATCTCCACGCATGCACCAAACCGCGAGACCATGCAGGCTTTAATTCTTGAGCAAGCTGGATCTTGTTAGGTCGTAAGCTAAGATCTTTGCGCAAATTCTTCCATAAAGTTGACGGACAAAGCTCCAATTGCTGTGCACGTTGTCGAATCGAATCATTCGAGTCCTCTTTAACACTTTGCTCTACAGCGGCAATTTTTTCTTTGGTGCGCACTGTTCGACGTGGATGCGTATTATCACATAAAGTAAATGTAGTACGAAAGCAATTCTTGGTAAAACGAGTTAATTGCTCTGATCGACGATTATGTCGACCATAAAATATACGGAGCTTACGGTAAACTTCGCGAACTGAACCATCATTTTCAAAATAAATTTGCACGATATGCAAACGTTGTTCTTTTGTCAACCTATTCATACTAAAATGACAAACTGAATTGAACAAACAACATTAGAATTGGCCGATTTTACCACAAGATGTCAGTTTAAGCCCTATTTAAAAAACCAAGTTCTAAAAAAATACCCGACACTTACTTGACCTTCTAATAGGTTATATATTTTGAAATATTTACTTTCGTAATTAAATTTTAACGGTATATTTTTAAGATACTACTAAAAATACTTTAAGAAAGAAGAAATCGGTCTTTCGAAAATTTTAGGCCACCAATCTCCCTCCATCGTTGACTGCAGTTTTCCTGTCAAAGAAGGAAATCGTCATCACAATGATTGCTTATGTTATATTCACATGGCCCGCCGCGTCACGTCATAGCGATTTGGAACACCGAAAACAAAAAGTTCAGACTAAAAAAGACGTTTTATTAATGAATATCTTATAACAGATACTCAGAACTTGTTAGAACTTCTATTTATAGTAAAAAATTTCGTAGTTCAACGTAGTTCACTAGGATGCATTTAGCATTCATACAGCTTTCAATTTACTATGTGGCTACTTTTCTATATCCACACCTTGGTTCTAAACGGACACTACAAATAACAAAAATTAAGTTTTCAACTTCCGAATTTACGAATTTGTCTTAAGCCGTGATAGATTTTTTTTTTAATATTCCATCCCAAGCTCTCATCATGAAATTATTTCCATTCCAATGCTTCTTCTTTCGTTCATTCATTAAACTTTAAACTAAACAGACACATACCGACACACACCTATTGTACATATTTATGTGTTGACTAGTATTTGGATACTTTCATTTAATTTATTAATTTCTTGACCTAAACTTCTTTCGCTTCTATAAAGAACTTGCCAGATGTTGTCGTCGTTGTTGCTATAGCCGAACATTACACAGACCTTGAAAGATCTAACAAACCCTATTCCTTTTATGTGTTTACCGAATATTGATTCATTTTATCGACAGAAATGTTCAAATTGTCTGATTGGAGAAAACTAAACCATTTTTTTAATATGTAACATTTTTAATGCCAAGGCGTAGTATGAAAAAAGTATATTTATATTTTCTAGTTTGTCAATAACAAAACAAAAACAGAAAAGTATGAAGTGAAAAATTCAAATGGTACCACAGAAATCGCTAGTAAGAAATTACCCCATCAAGCAACATCACCATCAGTAGCTACTAAAGGTAAGTCGAAGTAAATTGAAGGGAGTCTTTACGTGAAGTATTAGTTTGCATGACTCAAAGATTAAAATTCTGTTCTTTTTATTTTTTAAACAATTTTAAATATGTATTGACATCGACTGAGTTAGCTAATGAAATATCAAGCAACAGATTTTAAATTTCTGTTCACTCTGGCGTATGCGTACCTTTTTAAAATTAAAATGAATGACTCTGGTTTAGTAATGCGCAGTAGTTAGTTGTTGATGAATGTGAAGTCAGTGCATTTTTGAAGTAGTAAAGGAAATGGTTTGAAAGTAAGAAAAACTGGCTCGTGAATGATGATGCACAAGTGCACAAACATGATTTTTAAAAAAAATTTAAAACGAACTGGGAACGGGGAAAACTAAAGAAGTCTGACATGCTATTTACCTCTCACTCTGATCATATAGTATAGGCACCTGGTAGTTTTACCTGCATATGTTTCCGAAAATTTTGAAAATGTTTTATTTTACTGAATCTTCGTATCTGAGGCGCTAAAATGGTGTCAAAAACTAGTTTTTTCACAATATCACGTTTCCGATATGAGGAAAACATTCATAAGCAAAATTAAAACTAGAAAAAATCTCCAACAGTTTATTTCGCAACTGTTTTAAGGATCAATAGTTTCGGTGTATCAGCTTCAGAAAGTGTTACTTAATATACGTTTCCACCTTCAATTGTGGGTCATTTCATTTATCACTAGGCTTGGTTGTGAGAAATGCTCTGGGTCCCATAGCTAACCCTTCTGTTACACCGCCCTATTTATTTTACATTTACTTACACAACCTTGAAGCAGAGTAAGCTACGCGTTGTTTTTAATGTGTTTCTTCCCTTAATTCTAATCCACTTTTCGTGAATGGTATTCGAAAAATTTCAGTAAGTAGACCAGGTGTTGCCGGTTTAAATAACGTCCTATGTAGTGAATGAGATGAATCATATTTCAGGGCTTTCATATGTAATGGCATCATCGTATTCTTCTTGAGTTTCTTTATTTTCAATATTATGACTACTTTGCTCCAAGCCTCCCTTCGTTTTTTCTTCTTTGACGCTGACATCTGATGTACTTTGCGAATTATTACAACTACTACCATTACAATCAATGATTATAACGAAGCATTTCAGCCCTGCTCTTCTAATATTTGTTGGCAGGTGTCCTCTACTGTCTTTACCATACGCTGACGTTCATTCCTTTTTGATTATACCAAGCTTCCTTCATTAAGTTAAGCCCTGTATTGTGAAAACAAACCACAACTTGCGTATATATCTAGTTTCTTCACTCCACGGCACTTGATACTATTTTTTCACGCACCAGGTGTTGTGATACTGTGCATCGGTTGCAATCAAATCATGAACAAGTTCGATACGCTCAGCAATCTCTCTAACGTCGGGTCGTAGAGATCCTGAAGAGTAAGGAGGAGAACGCTATCGATCCTTGAGATTTTGATCAATTGTTATAGAGCCTTGCGGTATAGAGGGATTTGGTAACAATGGAGTGGCGGAAATCTTTACTTCATCTCTTTATAAAACCACGGGCGAAATATGTTCGTCATAAGAGAGTGAAAATTTGATTCACAGTCACAGAGAACGAATAAATCACAGATAAGCTGCACACGGTTTATTTGAAGGTTCGCAAGACGATACGATTTGACGGAAGGTATTTCCATGCGAAATAAAGTTTTTGCCTCGCATTTGCGAGGTATGGTTAAAAGCAATTTTAACTACACCAAGTGACGAATTAATTGGGGTCTTTTTGAAGGATGAGGGAATCCCGATTAGAGGAGATAACTTTGAAGAATACTGCGTTATCAGCTTAAAGGGAGACAGAAGAATGTTGAATGATATTTTTTAGAAATCATTATGGGTAAGGATTAAAAAGGATGGTCCAAGCTGTCTACCTTGGCGTACACCGAAGATTACCATAAATGGAATTGAAAGAATAATAAAACGGAAACGTATTCTTTATTGGTTGTAGTCTAGGTATGAGGAAATGATTTTGAGTAGGAAAGGATTAAGTCTGAGGAAGGAAGATTCAAAAACGATTTAGTGAACCTGATACCCACATGAATTGTGTACATGTGTAAATAAAATAATACAATGTGCTTGCGTAGATGAATAAAAGAACAATAGTACAGCGGGGCTCTCCGAGGTCTGTTGCGCCCAGGGCCGGTTTTCTTTTCAATGCCGCCCTGGGCACTGTAAAAAATGACGCCTTTATTATTGACTTATAATTATTTGAAATGTTAGTGAGATTGTTAACTCTATCATTAACGAATAAAATGAATCTAAAACGTAAGATTTGAATTCATTTATAGTTTCATGGTAAACGAATAATCACATAAGCTTTTTTTAAAAGAAAATGAAACTCAAAGTTGACATACAAGATAATGACGGATGTTTATAATCGTTTTCGTTTTCAAATGCAAATACGCCTTTCGTACTTTACCGCGAACTGATCTATTAGTTTTTCAAAATTCAAGCGTTCAAGCAAAGCCGACTCGATGCACAGAATCGCTAGACTACTAAGCCTACTGCACGTCATAGTAGAACGAAAATAGTTTTTGACTCTTTTCAAACATGAAAATGAACGTTCTGCGCTGCAATTCGTCACCGCTAATGTCATAAATATCGATATGGTATTTCGTTAGGGAACTCGGTATATAAGTCGTTCGTTTTCAAGAATTTTAATAGCTTTGATGGTGAATAACGTTCTAGTGTTTTCTCGGAGCAATACTCGTGGAAGTGCAATTCGTCATCCAATGAAGGTTAGAGGTCCGAGGTATAAATTGTCCTTAGATGTTCCGACTTCTTACGAATTTCGCAGGAATTCAAATCTCCAAATTCAGTGATATCTAAAAAGTTTCCGTGAATTTCTTCATAGGCTTGGCATCTTCTTTGCAATTCAGAATCAAGATTGTCAATAATGACGTTGAAAGTGTTGACTCGAAAATTATCCCTGCTTGACAATTGAACATCTCCATCTCGTGATTCATCAGCCTGCAATTTTGTCCTTCTTCTTCTAGAAACACCTGTCTGGTATAACAATTTCTGTTCATAAACTTAAAATTCCATTCGTGCATCAGCTACTACTTTGATCAGTCCACGATAGTCATCAATCACATCAGTTATGCTAATATCAACCTTTTGCAATTTTTGGCTGACAGCATCGAATCTCGAAAGCAAAAAATGCCAAAGAATCTGCATGAATGTTGTTTCCAGTCGTTCAATGCAAAGTCCTATTGCTTCGTGAATGCGTTCTCAGAGTGTTCTTCTAAAAACGGATCAAATAATGCAAGAAATTCCATCAGCATCAAAAGATTTCCATTATTTGGACACCCAAATTTCTCGTTACTTCCTCGAAATGGAAGACAACGTGACGCTAGAGCTTTCGTACCAGCAACCACTCTTTTCAAAATGTTTTTCCAGTAAGAAATTTCGTTTTCGAATTGATTGATAACATCGTTGTCTATTCCTGTTTTGATGTTCGATCCTTCCTTCAGAGTTAACACACTTTTCTTGTGACTTTTCGAGTTTTCATGCTTAGTTACACGAACACCTCCGTGCCTCCAATCATTGAAACCTGTCTTTCCATTAAATGAGCAATCAGCATCAAATAAGAGACATGAAACGCAGAAAACAGACTTATAACTTATTGAGTAGTGTCCTGAACAATTTTTTTTATAACTTAAAGAATCTTTGACTTTCGTTTCAAATCTTGCCGCCCCCGAAATTTGCCGCCCTGTGCCTAAGCACCGAGAGCACCTAGTGTAAATCCAGGGTTGGTTGCGCCACCCTATTAGTTTATTATTATCATTTGCGATCCGTATGTTAATTCAGAAAACGAAAAGACTTTTCAGTTAAAAATTGTTTGCGGCATACCCTACGAGCGGATCACTTGTGTGCAAGCAGATCAGTTTCAGAGTTGTGGTCCTTTCGAAATCACGGAAAAGAATAAGAAGAAGACCTACGCTGGTATCTATAAAAAAAAGCACCGCTGTGGGGCCTGCACTGACAATCTCTTCTCAAACGGGTGTAGTTCTTTAACCTCTTCCCTCTATTTCTTTCTATTGTCATATCTAATGAAAGCACAGCCTACTTAGCATATTTTCACTTGCAACTTTTATGAGTATTAGGCAAGCTGAATTCGAATGGCCTTTACTCATTGCAAAAGCTTCCAATACAAAAATCAGAAACTGAAAATAACTGTTGGTGTAGCACTAAGAGCAGTAATTTCACTTCGTGATTATAATTTCAATTTATTTATGGGAAAATCGAAGTTGTACTTGATATTCTACTGCGTACTGATCTCATCGAACACAAAACAACAAATTTAGTTTTAAAGAAACAACTTTTCTAAAAAAAGTAATTCCAATGCGAGAACATGTTTTCTTGGAAATACATGTGTCTGGTGATTAGAATCCAAATGACTTTACTATCAAGACTATTGAAACAAAGCAAGGGAAAGAATGCTCTTCTTGTTTCGACACACATTTTTCAATTGTATTCATATTCATCTGGCAATGTCTTAATTTTAGTTTGAATAATTTATCAATATCATTGACAAGAAATAATGATTAAGTACCATCTTAAGTGGAAAACATAATTCGTGCAATTGAACACTTTACATTGCATGTCATTGATACAAGAAAAACACAACAACACCTATATAAGTTCAACGGTGTTATTATTCATAACATTTTCTTTTTTCTTGATGTGATTATGTGCGCCATTGTAAGTGTGGGAAAATATATCAGGTAAACTATAAGTCAAATGGATGTAATATTCCTTTTTGATTGAATGCAATCGGTGGTATTCGTTCACATATTAAATCATGCAGCGGTTTGGAAATATTAATAATAATGTGCTAATGAGACACCTCATTTCAAGTTTAATCAAATGTTTCAAATCTAAAAAGAATTACTTAGCTCATTACTTATTGACTATAATTGTAAAAAAAAATTATGAGAGACATTTACTTGTTTGATTGTATTCTGTTTTAATCAAGTTAAACTCTAATTGTTAGTATATTCTTTTCAAAATATGACTGTTGTTGGACATGAGTGGTATTCTCAGGAACAAACAAACACTGATTCCATAAATGGAGCAGGTTTACCATTATATGTTAATAAGAGTAAAAATAAATTGATTTACGGCTTTCTTAATGTTGAAATATTTTGTCACACCAGTTCTATATAATCAAACTTTATGAGAACAACATTGGTGCAGAGCAATTCGGGCTTGGTTCAAAGCACAGTACATGATCTCCAGATTTGGAATTGAAGCACGTTAAAATGCGACAACCGGTGAAATAGGGTGAGAGAAATTAGGAGAAGGTAGACTTGGTGTCTAAAAACCTTCAAATCTATGCGAATTAGTTTATGGATGCCCGTCACTTTCAATACCTGGTGGTCGGAGAAATAGTTAAAAGTATAGGACCAAAGACGCTTTCTTGATGTTCACCAATTGTGACTTTAAATTTTTCGATTGCTTCAGCTAAACATTTGATTTTTTTATTGTGAGCTAAGTTGTTGATTAAATTTATTTTGTGCATAAATTATTTTTACACAAAGATACAAAATTATCATTTAGTTGTGAAACAATAGAAACAAGGTTTAAATAGTAAAAAATGATTTACTTATAAGCTAATTACTTATTTACTATTAAATTATAATCAAACATATAAATATATATATATATATATTTGAATGTGCTCATGTGCAGAAATGTTGTTTTAGTTTCTTTTGAAAATCCGTTGTACTTGGAGACCTTCTGACACTGAGCGGAAGGCGATTTCAAAGCCTTATGGCGCAAGCAAAGAGCAAACTACAGTATAGTTCGAAATGGGTGTCACACAACTTTTACTTCTTCCGGAAGAAGATGGAAATTGAATTCTTTGGAAAATATATTCGGAAACTATATTTTCCTTAAGACTGAACAAAAAACTTAATGTTTTACGTTTTAACTCCAACTGTTGTTACTCCATCCCAAGGAAATCCAAAACATAGCCTGAAATATGTTCGTCTTCTTCGACCAACATTATAAGCAGTCCTTTACTGCAGTATTTATAGCTACTTTCAGCTTACGTAACGAAAGCCCCTCTAGGTCACTGAAGACGGGGTAGGCATAGAAAACGAATGGGATTAAAAGTGACTTTAACAGAGTTGCATTAGTTCTGAAAGGAAGAGAGTTTTCAATTTGATAAAGAATCAAAAGAGATTAGCTTATCTTGGAGACTATTTTAATAAAATGATTTCTCCAGATGAGAGTTTGGTTTCATGTTATATCGAGATTTTTTACACTGGTGAGGTAGGGTTACTCTAATCTTTCAAAGCAGAGTTTTGGTTAGTTTTGAGCTACAATCCTGGAGCGACTAAAAACTTATGTTATATGGCTTGACTTTTACTGGAGTTCAGAATAAGCTTTTTCTTCCTCGACCATGAGGCTATCGGGCTAAGGTCTTCATAAATTCGCTCAGTGGCATCTTGCACTAGACTTAGCGGATAGCTAAAATCCATCTGCACATCATCAGCGTACATTTGGACCTTACAATATTTCAAAATTCAGGGTATGTCATTATTAAACATGTTAAACAATTGTGGACCTAAGATGGATCCCTGTGGGACACCAGCTTTCGTTTTAAGAAAATTTTACGTGTTTTGATTGCAGTAGACAGCTTGTGAGCGACATACCAAGTAACTTTCTATAATTTTTAATGCTGGGGACTCGAAAATAACAGATTTCTAACCTCGTAAGTAAAAGTCGACCACGTTCTTGAAACTCGTAAAATGGAATGGTTTTATTTCATTTGTCAAATCACAGTTTCCGTTTTTATGACATGATAAGTTAGGGTTCTACCATAAAAGAATTACAGGGTGACTCATTTCAGTTTAAAAACGTGTCAGTCTTCCCCAATTACAAAGCGTGACATCGTACAGGTTCAGTCCGCACTCTCTTCGACCTTCTTGGCTCGATGGCTGGTAGTTGCTTCTCTTTAGGTTCCTCCTGTTGTTCAAGCTCCGAATCGACCTTTGCCTCTATTGCTGAAATGCTTGGAACCTCAGTTGGAGCTTCGACCTCATTTGACCTTGAAGCAAGTTCAAGGAAAATGAGGTCGGGGTTAGTCTCACTTTTTACTATTGCTTCTTCTAATGTGGTGTGTTGACTATCTGTTGGAAAATATATATTTTCACTCTTTGAAAAATTACCCTCAACTAGTGTAGATCTCATTTGATCGATATGGCTCCCTTACGATGTACCATTGCAATCTATCGTATAATGAAGGTGTCCATCTCGTTTAGTAATTTTTCCCAAACTTCCATCTACACTCACTCTCTGTTTTGATAAAAACGAACTTGCAATAGATCTCCAATACTGAAATAGCGTTTGCATTCTGATGGTCGTTCCTTTTCTGTCATCGAGGGCCGTAACAAATCCAGCGTAGTACGATACGGAAATTTTAACATCATTTCCGCTGAGCTGTCACCAGTAGTCGAGGTAGTAGTTTTTCTATACTGGACTAGGAGACGATGTAGCTTGGTATGGAAATCTCCCGAATCGTTTTTGGATGAACGTAACCCATTCTTTGAAACCTGAACAAAGCCTGCCCGTTAATAGATGGGTGAGCTTGAGCTGGAGAGGTTCGTTTGTGTAAAATGCCGTTGGATTTTAAAAACTCGTTCCAAGATGTAAAATTACTGCCTTGATGTAAAATTACTGCCATTGTCGGAAGCTAGGACCTTCGTTCTAAATTCCAAATCGAGCGAATACTTCTCTTAATGCACATGTAGTGTGAAAACTCGTGATTCTGTTCATTGGGATGACTTCTAACCACTTTGTTTTAGCATCGGCAATGACGAAAATATAAATCCATTGTGAAGCATCAGTTCACTGGTCACTGTCTCATATTTTGTCTGATCTAAGCTTGTCCCGTTTTGGAATTTAATTAACGGAGACAACTCTTTATCCCTATTGATTTCATTTAAAATCTCTTTGTAAGTGACTGGCAAGTATTCGTCCCAGATTTGGTACAGCGTGTGATACAGTTTAATCGAACATAAACTTTATGTGCCTGCATTCACTTTGTACATTGGTAGAAGATTGTTAGTTTTCCATAAACTTCTTCGGCAGACTGTCAACTCTTAAAAGTTTAGAATTGAGAATCTTCAGCCTCATATGGAATTTCGTCTGGATCAGCACTTTAGCTTTCTTTTTTTAGTTCTCTCGACGGTGAACCCAGGTACTTCTCGTTATGTTTGGTTCAGCTTCTGGAAAATCCTCTCTAGGAAACTGTTCATTCAATAGCCCACCGCACTACTTTCACCAACTGCGAGTTGTCAGTGTGCATCGTCAATAAATTTTGTCGAACAGAATCCCAGAGCATTTTTCCTTCTCTCAGACGTTTTTTGAAAATGGTTGCCCATTCATTCAAATCGTTTTGTCATATTTCTTAAACAGCTTGGTTTCCATCATCAGTCAAAACCGAGATTGTTTCCAGCTAGCTATAAAGCCCTCCATTGTGTTGGCTTGGTGTTGGGCGTTCTTCTTCTTCGCTTTTTCTGGTGGAATTCGTGTCCCTATTCTAGACGAGCTTTTCTTGCCAAAAAGCATTTTTTTCCATCTGCTGGAATACATTTTGAGTAGCATATGCTATGAAAATATTTCACTTCTTTCATCACTAGCTTAAAGAGACTATAAACCTTCAGTAGACTTCGAAATGGTCAACACTCTACCAAAAGCAGCTTCGCACGGATGGAAATAATTCCGTTTTTACTCTAAACTGTTTCATAGTAGAACATCTTATATAAGCTTTGGCCTTGACATCCAAGAGTCAAATTCCGCCGCCCGTTTCATTTCGTGGACACTCCAAGTTGTCTACCCGCCTCCTTCTCATTACATCTTCCATTTCGAAACTTAGATCATACTTTCAACTGCATAGTTTTGAAGCCCCGGGAATCTGTGTAGCCCTTATCTGAGCTCTTCCTCTAGATCTTCAAGGAAGTACCATTAATATTTGCAAGTACTTCGAGAATACTCAAAATGGTCCAAATTCTTGCTAAATGTAAATTCTCTGTTTTTGAGTTCGATCACTCTCTTTCTGTACTGATGACCTCCGTCAGTAGTATAAACCCAGAGATCTGCATACACGCTTGTGGCTGTTGTCTACTTTGATGCTACTTTTCAAAATGAAATTTCGTCTTTTTTCCCCACTTACGACAAGCTGGAAGCCAATGCATTGATATTTTAGCCCTTTATTGTAATTTACAAGTCCTGAAGCAATAATCACTTGAAGATGTAAGTCCGCTGAAAGACAATGACGATACTCTACATTTGGGATATTGGAACTGTTCGCATATTAAATTTTCTTACAAACCGGCTATAAAAAATTATACATTTGTATTAGGTATTGTTTTAAGACCTTTAATGTAAAATGTATAGACCAAGTGGGAAAAGCTATTCGATAAATAAGTTCAATCAAAAACTATTGAACCACACATGTAAATTCCTATAGCTGGAGTTTGTTGCAATTATAAGAAATGAAAAAGATGTATCCTTAACTGTATTTTTGAGACATCAGCCAAAAGTAATCATTTCGAAAAGTTTTAAAAGAAGAAAAAAAAAATTGCAAACTGCAAAAGGAAAGAGTGTATTGCAAGTTGATTTATGGAGTACCTAACTTTTCTTAAAAATTTCGTTTGGAACTGGCAGACAATTGTAGGTCCCTTCCATTCCACAAGGCATAGTTGTGAGATATGCGCTAGAGCCCGTGGCTCCTCGCTCTGTTGTGCCACCCTATGTATGTTTTGTCAAGCTGTCGCAAAGACGGTTGGCTTAACTGTGACAAAAATGCAGAACCAAATACCACACCATTAGCCACTTCAAAACTGGTGAAGCGTTTGAGGAAAATGGCTATTTAGTCGCACTTTACTTGGAACGTAGTCATACAGATAAATGCTTCAACCATTTAGCTTTCGATTGAAGATCAACCTCATAAAATACATTCCGAAACCGGAATGACCAGCAATTGTTTGATTCCGTTCGATAACTTGACCAATCATTTTGACGAGCAGTAGACTCTTTTAAGAAGCCGAATAAATGACATTGTACCTACATAGTTTTCCCATACCAAATGATAATGCTATTGAACCCGTAACCACTTCTTATCACACCACCTACTCATATTTCCCAAGTTTTCTGTTCAAATTTGAAGTGTTTGCATTTCAAGCAACTAATTACTCAATTTGCATGTAGCACGTTTCACTTAAGTTTTCTATATTCTTACACCAATAGTCGTGTGTCGTGTGGATTTGTTTTGTTTTTAATTTTACATCAATACACAAGATGATCGTTTTATAAACTTAGGTACTTGGCATACCATCGCAACTTAGTTTAAATTCAGTTTCGTTCAATAGTAATTGGATGTTTATTCAACTTTCTGTCTAATCTTCTTGCTATGAGATAATTGGAAGTTTATAGTCGTAGACTCATCAACTTAAATACACTTTTTATTTATGATTTGTAAACAAATACATATGTACACATCAGTTAACAAAAGTGGTCATAAATATTTTAAGAATGTACAACATCAACAATTAATGTTCAATAAAGGGTTCGATTGATTTATAAAAAAGTATATGAAAAAAATGTTTGGCTCACTTGTACTGATGATATGCTTTTTAGTTGAAGCACATGAATTCAGGTGTGTCCAAGTTATTTCAAATTATAAGCCGCTCTGTGAAAATCTGTTATTGTTAAAGTCCGTACCGCACCCAAATTAAGTTGAGTAATTCACAGAACTTCATTTGAGTGTAGAACGCTGTATATTCTTACGGCTGTCAAATGGATAGATAAATAGATACAGGGGAAGGTATTGGATTCGTGTTTACTTAAAAAAAAAATCGAGTTTTAAATGGAAATGAAAATGTTGTGTATTTATATTCGTATATCAAACTGAATCTTATGTCGCTTTCCATCGGTTTCACTCGGGAAGAAGCTATCACTTCTCAGAATCAAGAGAAGCGGTCTTTTGCACCACTAGATTGGTTTATGGATGCCTACGAACGCTCCTGGACGTTTCTTTTCGTATAATTGAAAGTGACATTACTTTTTGATAAATTGGTAAAAAACAGTCATATTTATAAAATTTGCTTAGAACATCCTTAGACAACTGTCCAGCTAGACGGTGTTTAAAGAGTTGGAAAAGCCTTAGCCAATTTCGTATTTATAAATACATTCCAACAGTTGTCTAAATAACCTATCAAACTGTCAACTTTTAACGAAAAACCAAATGGAGGCGTTCATGATGTATCCGTGCAGTACCATTGTTTGTGTTTTGATATACGACTACAACAACTAAAAGGCTCTGAAACAGTGTGGTGTAGGACTTGAACTAGACCAAAAAACAGCTGATTTGACTTTGTGATAATACAGCTTTTCATAAAATGATGAAATTTGTGCAATTTATAAATGAAATTGTTGAAAGTAGTATTTTGGCACCTCGAACTACTTAGTTTTTTCGATCACTCTCAACAGTGTTTTATAACATGGTCAGCAAAATTAATTTTCGCTGAATCAAATGTCAGTTAAGCCACAGTTTAGACCGCCAATTTTGGAGTCTAAAGTTGGACATTCTTTAGAACAGGGGCGGATCCAGGATTTTGATAAGGGGGGCAGTTTTCCTTCCTTTTCAATGATCTGCAGTTATTAAATATAAACTCAATCAAATATAAGAATACATTTTTTATTTAAAAGAATTAGAAAAATTGTTAAAAAAAAAAATAAGTTAAATTAGTTTTAAACAGTTAATTAAATGCTAAAATCTAACTTTTTGTTGAAGCCGGTTTTTGAAAACTTTGTTATTACTTTTTTCAAAATCGATCGGGATTTGTCTGTGAATGTGCATAAGTGCCAGACCGCAAAAGCGATTTTCACTCATTGTGGACCTTAAACAGGTTTTAGGGCGCCGCAATGAAGAAAAAGACCGCTCTGCCGAAGAATTCGTAACCGGAAGCGTTGCAAGGATTAAAAGAAAACTGTGTGTAATGCCAAACACATCCTTATTCGGGAAGATAGTTGTTCTGCTTCTTTTCCGTTAACCAATTTTCCCGCCAAAACACCACAGCTCATCTTTGAGCAAAAAACAGACTTTGTCTGTATTTAACTCTAAGAGCTGACTAAAGCGATTTATTAGCCATTTAACGGTGGTATCCAACCCATCAGTATTGTATCAAATTGTATTTTCCGGAATGAAAATTATAGGTTTAAATACATTTCAGGTTTCCGGTCAAAATCTTTCACAAGGACAAAGTCAAGTAGAGGTGCATATAACGAGATTCTGTAGTATACCTCAGGTGAATTAGTATCAAAATTAGCTCGGGAAATTTGGCGTCCACCGGCATGGTGGAATACGCGGAATTCTCAACTCAACATTCAACTGATCACATAAATTCTTTGAATGCTGTCAGATGTTGTGGAAACAGGTATCTATGTTCTCCCGGCGACCTTAAAGAACGGAAATCGTGTTCTTCACCAGCATTGCGCTGCTATTCAGGCCAAGAGATTTAGATTGTAGTAACTTGCTCAAGGACTGTGTGAAAGACAACACATCACTCAAACACAAAACTGATACAATAAACTGTGAATTGCATAAAGATGTTATAAATCAGGAAGCCTTGCCAGCCGTGCGATATCGTTTCCAACGCTTACACAATTTTGATGAGGTCCAAAGAAAATTGCACCTTGTTTCGCAAAGTGATGTGAGGGCACAGCACCCCAAGGTGTTCATGAGGACAGTTTTTCGGATGCGATTTGAAGAAGAAGAATACCTCTTTCATTATTGCAACAGCGTTTCGAATGGCAGGTACTTTTGAACTTTGAGAAGTGGAGTTATTTAGCTTATGACTGTAGCATGGAGTCCTAACAGCATTTTTCGCTTCTCTCTGAGTTTCCATGACAGTACCTTGAACTTCTGAAAGCATAACAGCACATCCGTCTGTCCCCATTCCCACATAGCATTCAAGAGGAAGTTTGAGGTTTTTCTTCAGTTGCAACAATACAATTTGGCCGATGGCTTTGCTAGCTAGAGATAACTCCTTAGATTTAGAATTTCCATCCAATTTCTCTTCGGCAGCTAGTTTTTTTTCTAGTTTCCCTCCAGCTTTCCTCATCAGATTCGTATTCTTCATCAGTTGTGGAATAAGCTAGTTCCTCAAATTCATCCACGAAAGAGACAAGATCCTCATGAATGATATAATACTCAGTTGGGAGAGGTGAGATGCATCAGTTGTTTCATCTAAAAGTATTGAGTAATATTGTGAATCCCGAACGAATGACATTGACTTTTTTTACGCCTTTTGTCTGAGTCCGACCAAATCTTCACACTACGGCAGATCTTGGAAAAAACCCAGGAGCTTCAAATCGATACCTACCACCTTTTTATCGATTTTAAGGCCGCATATGACAGCATCTATAGAGAGGAGTTATATAGAGCCATGTCTAGTTTTGGCATCCCTACTAAACTTGTCCGATTGTGGAGGATGACGATGGAGAACGCACGCTGCTCCATCAAGGTCGGAAAAGATCCCACCGATACATTCGATGTCAAAATGTTTTAGGCAAGGCGATGCACTGTCATGCGACTTCTTCAACATCGTTCTTGAAAGAATAGTGCAAAACTCCCAAGTCAACACAAGAGGCACAATCTTTCAAAGATCCGTTCAATTGCTCGGATATGCCGACGATATTGACATAATTGGAAGAACGCAGCGTGATGTCAATGGCGCGTTTATGAGCATTGAGACGGAAGCGAAGAAGATGGATTTAGTGGTAAATGAGGGCAAGACCAAGTATATGCTGTCATCAAGAAAGGACACTCAACACCGACGTCTTGGACAGAACGTCTCGATTGACAGCTATAACTTTGAGGTAGTTAAGGACTTTGTCTACCTAGGCGCCGCTATTAATTCAGACAACGACACCAGCGCTGAAATCAAAACGAAGAATAACTCTTGCCAATCGCTGTCTCTTTGGACTAAGAAGGCAATTGAGTAGTAAAGTCCTCTCTCGAGAAACTAAAGTGTCCCTGTATAAGACACTTATCATCCCGGTTCTTATATATGGCGCAGAGGCATGGACCTTGTCAAAGGCAGACGAGAACGCTTTGGGATGCTTCGAGAGAAAAATTCTTCGGGTGATTTTTGGTCCCGTCTGCATAGATGGAGAGTGGAGAAGAAGATTTAACGACGAATTGTACGGGCTGTACAGCGACACTGACCTTGTCAAACGAGTCAAGGTCCAGCGGCTTAGATGGCTGGGTCATGTAGAACGAATGGACACCAACGCTCCGGCCCGGAAAGTCTTCGAATCCAACCCCGAGGGACGGTGCAGTAGAGGAAGACCGCGACTCAGGTGGCGCACGCAAGTAGGAGAGGACCTCAACCAACTTGGCGTGCAAGGCTGGAGGCAGCTAGCTAGGGACCGAGCTGGCTGGAGAAGCATGTTGGTTGAGGCCCTAGTCCGACCCGGACTGTAGCGCCACCTTAAGTAAGTAAGTCTGAGTTTTGCTTTTTCTTGGTGTTGAATGAATTATTATTTAAAGCAATTTAGGGACCAACCGAATTTTTGAAGCGAATACGTGCAGTTTGCTATAGACTTGACATTTTTATTGACAGACAGGGGGGAGGGGGCAATTGCCCCTATTGTCGATTTTAATGAAGTTCGTATTTGCATAATGTGACTTTCACCGTTGTAATAAAACCACCAGTTAAGTGTACAATCAAGCGATGATAGAGAACCTAATACAAAGCATGTTTCTTTAGAAGTTTGGTTCTTGAATTGGCAACAGTGTTTCTTGTGAGTGTCAATTTGACGATTGGCGATATATTCATGTTCAGATCGTTTTGCCATTTCATAATGAATAGACTTATTTTTGAGCAACGCTTGAAAGTTGTGGTTGCATACGGCCCCAGTTGCTCAAAAGACGGGTAGAAAATTGGACTTTCCGAGTTCCGACATCCGATATGCCTGAAATCGTTTTTAAGCATAAGAATATCTTTTAATTAAAGCCAATACCATGACAGTGAAATATATTTTTACGTGTTTTAGTTTAATTTGAATTTGTGCACCTTAAAAAAACACCTTTTAAAGCTGGGTGCTATTTTTAACCAAACGCTAGTGCATTTATTCGAACATTCGAAAACTACTGTAAAAACTCACTTAAACTTTTTATTCAGAATGTTTGAATTGGGGCTTAAGGTCATCCCAAGCCAATGCAATTTTGCAGTAGCGAAAGCGGCAATGACGCTGTTGGTAGGATTTCTGTCGTTGCAAAAATGGTAAATGTACGAAAATATGGGTTGAATATGCCGCCGCCATACCAACAACATCGCCTCGGTTAAGGAGGACCATAAAACTCAAAACCAATACCAAAATTCTGAATGGATAAGCTTAACTCAGTTCTTACAAAATTATCAGCATCATCAAAGCAATTGCGTGCGACCCAGGCCTGTACTTTACTTATTACTGTGTTCTGATTCCATCAGTAAAGTTTCAATACGAATGGGTTTAACAATAGGCAATTGTGTTTGCGGTCAAAGCAATCTGTCGCTTTGTGGCCAGATGATTGAGTGGCTACATATTAACATTTTCTTTTTTGTTTATTTTAATGCTTTCGGTTTTTGTATAAACTTTGACAATTGGTATCTGATTTTCACATAGATATTTTTGGTAAACCTTGTTGTTGTGTGAAAATGTTAAGAAGAAGGTAGAAGGGAATTTCCCAACAATGTGTCAGTATCCGCTAATTGTTGTTGCCTATAGTAATGAATCATTTACGTTGTAAGTTGTAACTTAAGTGGTGAAATGACGCTTAGAATGGGTGATCTTATTCTTGAATATTGAATAAAAGCAGATACATTTTATCTTCGAGTTCTTCTGCTCCTTTTGTTAATAGAATAAAGGAATCTGCATCAGAGGTTTGCTAATTAGGTAGTATTGGGTATTTCCTTCAGCATTTTATTCGAAGCAGGTGAATTAATTTAGTCAAAGACTTCAAAAGATGAAAAGAACAAAATATTGATTCGGAAGCCAATTCGCGATAATAGTCAATTCTACGTATTTATGTTTCAAACGGTATTGAAGTTCTGATCATAAAAGTTCTGCTGCCATTGATTAAAGTTTCCAACTTCATGTATTTGAGGGCTTTTAACTCGAGTCTGAAGTTATCGATAGATTTAGTATCATTGTAAGTCCAAGATGGCCACCGCTATACAAAATGGGGGCTTACATATTTTTCACTGCTTCCTCAATATGGGTATCAAATGAAAGGGTTTGATTAGCAGAATATAAAAATGAAATATGAAAATCTAGTTTTGCAACCAGCAAAATTCAAAACTAAAAACTTCAAAGTCAAAGATATTCGTCTTTATTGAAAATAAATATCGAAGAGGTGTAGATAAGTACCGTATGCGTATACTTATACATGATACATCAGACATCACACAACACTCCTCATCAATCAAGTGCATTGATCAGATTAAAATAAAAGCGTTGGTCGTGTGAAATTCAACCGATATATCGAAATAAATTTTTTTTACATACAAATTTACTACACGCACCCAACAATTTTATTTTTTTTTTTACTCATCAATGAATGGCCTTGTGAGGGAAGTAAATGCCAATTGCAGCTTGCGTAATGAAACTGAATCTAGAGATTTTGCTTATAACCATTTACGGTATATCAATATCTATTTCTGTGACTACAATTAAGGAACGTAGCCAACCTTTTCAGTGTAAGATAAGAGACCACCAACTGAAACTGAATCTAAGCCTTCAAAAATTTCACTCAAAATGAGTAATACTAATGCCTCTAGTAATTTTGTTTTGGCCTCTTCGTGTAAGAATGTCCGAGTGGTGGAAAGACTACAGTAAGCCATAAACCATAGCCATTGCTCTAAGACAGTGTATTATTAAAGATTGATTCTACGTTTTTCTTATCTTTGATACCATTTCAACCAGCGATCAATTCAACCACATGGGAGGGAAATCTGAAAAATCAGGCAGGTGCCTTCCCATAGGTGAACATTTTGTTTTATCTGGATTCAATTGTAGATGGTTTTTTACTGTTCATTTGATTTTTATCGACGCTAAACCGCAGGTTATATTTCGCTATAGCATCTTCATTAAGACAAATATAAAAACTGAAATGCAGCTGGACATCAACAGCATATATGTGGCACTTGCAATAATAAAGAACAGAGGAAAACAAATAAAATAAAAATAAATAGGGTGGAGAACAAAGCGAGTAGCTTCGGGGCCCAGCGCATTTCTCACAAGCATTCCTTGTGAAGGAATGGAGGGGATCTACAAATGTCTGCTGGTTCCGAACGGCTAATCGAGGAATCACTTTTCATGGCAATGAATTTACTAACGGAGGACTTACCAATTCCTTGCGAAAGGCGATACCCAAAACATTGTTGGCTCTGTTGGGATTTGAACCACGAACCTCTGGGTTAACAAGGATGCATTCTAACCATCATGCCAAGGGCACCACAAAACAACAGAGGAAGGTCATTCAAAGTGTAAATAGAGAGAATAGTAGAAGACCAAGAATTGAACCTCGTGGTATTCTTCTTCTTAAAGGTAAATGGGAGGAAAGACAGTTATATAGAAATTTCATTGACATGATAATCTTTCTCGATAAGATTTTGGAAAGGACAAAAAACTGTTTGTGAATTTTCACAAGATATGGTTGTAGACCGTAAAGTTAAGGAAAGAAGAACTACTGGCTGGTCATTCCGTAAAGTTTTAGATTTTCATCGTCTAAGTTTTAGGTACTAAAAAAAAAAAAACTGTAAGAAACTAAGTAGCTATCTTTAGATCTGAGCTAAACTACGAGAAACAATGTCTTGACGACACAATCGATGATAGACGAACGAACGATAAGGGTCTGAAAAGTTACGGAATCTGGGCCCTGTAATTCAAACAGCATAACACCACAACGGTAATTATTATTTAAATTAAGTTTGGACTAAGATTAAATTTAACATTAACGTTATGTTTTGTTTTAACAATATAAGCTTTCCACGGCTTTTGTCGTCCGACCGGTTGACTTTTGACTGACAATTCAATTTAAGGTATTCGTAAAGTTCGGACTTGTCTCTACTCGACACAGCTGTAAGTTAAATGGGAATCGATTATAAATGAGACTTCACTGAATAAAGCACTGAGTTAAAAGGAATCAAAAATAGATTAGAAATATAGAAAAAAGTACATTGACTAGGCTCGATTTTTTTTCACTTACATTCGCCTTTACATGAGTTTGTTTGTTTTTACTGAGGGATTCACAAATGTTTCATGACCTGAGTCACTTTGTATACTTTCAATACATTCGGAAAACATCCAATTATTATTTGCTTACCTAGTTTTTAAATGCTAAATATTTTACCACTATAAAAATTGCACTTACAAAAGCTATTAATCCGCAGAAATAATATCCATCACTACAACAATTACCCACAATCATTAGGTACTCAAATATATTGCACGACTGGTTCTCACGATTTCAATGATATTATAAGTTCATCATGTAGGCCTTTCAATTGACTATTTGTTTTTGATTTTTTTTTTGTAATATGGTGAAGTGATTGCCGATTGCCACAACCACTTTTAAATTATGAAAATGAGGAATAATTTTTTTTAATTACGGTTGTGAGAAATGCGTTAGGCGTTAGGCCCCGCGCTCTGTTGCGTCACCCTATTGAACTAATCCAAAACTTAAAAACAACAAGGATCTGATTTTTCCAGACAGAGCGCTAGCTAGTTTTCGATACAAACCCCTCGTTTTGCGACGCTCTTCCTGATACCATGGTCTGGTTTCGACAAGAGGTTGCTAGTGTAATTTTTGACTTTCATAACTCACTTAATCACTTAATTAATGTCGATTTCTATTAGGACACAAAAACTTGGAGTGTTAGAATTGAACTACTGGGTAGAAATAAACCATTAGTTGATGAAATAATTGAAAAAAATCTTTGTACTCAATCGAACACTGCCATCATTGCAGAAGAATTTGCTATGCTATATTCTACACAAGCATCTAAGATTGCACATATATGCAGTAAAAAAACTTGCTATCAACCGAGCCAATATATTGCTCAAACAATATATGTATGTAGAAGAAGCTGGTGAAACATAAATTAAAAACATACTATGTAAACTGAATACGAACAAAAGTCCAGGGGTTGATGGAATAAGAGGAAGAGCATGTCATATTAAAAATAATGCTAGTTCCCTAACACCAATAATTCAAACAATTATCAATAGAAGTTTCAGCCAAGGATGCATCTCGAAATCACTGAAAATTTTCGTCCCATTATAAAGGAGGAAAAAAAAACGAGATTCAGAATTATAGGCCTATTTCAATTCTACCCGTTGTTGAAAAATGCTTGGAAGAAATTATATCAAATCGCTTAACCAAATTTATTGAGAAACATCGCTTAATACAAGCTAACCAGTATGGGTTTCAAAAAGGAGAATGCACCGGAAAACTTCTTGGGGAAATCTGCAACACGGTTAACATAAGTTTCAATATAAACCATCTTTTTTTGGTCATGTTCGTAGACTTTAGCAAAGCATTTGACACGTTGAGTCACGGAAAACTGTTGGGTGTTCTGTACAAGATTGGCATTAGAGGAACCCTATGGAAATGGATGGAGAGCTACCTCATAGGAAGAACTTTTAAAGTTAAAGTTGGAAGCGGAATGAGTGAAGAAAAGGTTTGCACACAAAGTGTACCACAGGGTTCAAAGCTTGGTCCAGTTCTCTTTATATTATTTTTAAATGCGCTACTTCAAGTTCTTAAGATCAGCACCGTTTTTGCATAAGATGACGATATAGCAATTGTTGTAAGACACAGGTGTCTAACAACAGCTGTTTCTATAATGCAACAGGAGTTTGACGAGGTTGCTCGATGGTGTCACGATTTTGAATTGGTAGTGAATGCCACGAAAACGAAGCTTATGCATATTCGCACACCAAGTCAGCAAGAAGAGCGAATATGTATCTTCTGTCAAAACCCAGTGTGTCCAACGTGGAAAAAAGGTGATCCAATCGAATTTGTAAAATCCATTAAATATCTGGGAGTTACAATAGATGACAAATTCCTATTCCATATCGACAACATTAGGATTAGTATGAGAAGTGCTATGTTTGCCCTGTATTACCTTGAGAGATACTCAACAAAAGATGTCCAAAAACGAGTTTACTTTTCGCTGGTTGAATCCTGTTTAAGGTACGGAGAACTTGCATGGGGAAACGCTTCTAAAACACACACTGATAAGCTTGTTAATCTGCAACATAGAATCATCAAAATAATTGATAAAAATAACCGTTATTTCAAGTTCCTGAGTGTAGACAATATATTTAAGATGACAGTAATACTGGAGTATTACGATGACCTGAGATTTCAACAGCGTATTTCGCACAACATCAACACCAGGAGACGAGTTGAGAGTCTACTCGAAATTCCAGCTGTTTACAACAATTATGGAAGAAGACAACTGGCTTTTACTATACCATCCATTCTAAATCAAATTCCAACAAACTTAAAAAATATCCAAAACTTTAAAAAACGCAAAATTGTATAAAAATTTACTTTTTAAACTAAATTTGAAATTTTAATGTAAATTATTCTTGTTACTGTATAAATCACAAAAAAATGCACGTAAATTCTTTAAATTAACACTTCAAACCTCAATTCAATTCAAATAGCTCTTGAAAATTAACACCCACAGATAGGCATAAAGCTTCGTGGGTAGCACAATCATTGGTAAAATCTTTAAATTGAATAAAAAATCTTTATTTAAATCTAAAAAAAAAAAAAATCACTTCTCAAACTGATCGATTGGGACACAGAGCACATCAAACAGTTAGTTTGACTGCATGCAAAAAAATATTGTTCGAAAAATTGGTGTGGTAACCAGGTTTCAATAGCCAAATAAATTGAGCTTTGTAAGGATGGAGAAGCAAATTCAAACGCAGAATAGTCCACATTGATTTGTACGACACGTTTAATTGCTACGAACACCAATCAATAGATAAATTTGGACCATCAACAGTGCTTGCAGTTGATGCAGGAACAGTATTTGCAACTGAGCGTGCATTGTGATGATGCACAGTCTTTCCGACATCAGTAAAGCTTGAACTCTCGTCGAATTTTTTCACATTTTTCTGCGTAATCGGTGAATTACCATAATCATCACATAGTGCACGATAAATGGCTAAAGAAAAAGCCTTTCTTCAACATTATCTGACTTAGCTTCTAAGTGCATTTTTTGAAAAATGTAAACCTACCACAGAATGTTGCATAGGTCTTAGATTGTAGCAAACATAAAAAAAAATTGGAGAACCTATTCAAGGCTGTTGCTGCGCATGAGAAAAGTCTCAAGGCAAATACTTTCGATTCAGCATCCACAATTTATGTGAGAATTTCAGTCATTTTCTTGAGTTACGTCGCGTGGTGCAATTCTAATTCATTAACACAAATTTATATGAAACAGATCTATTAAGTCCCTTTATATGAATTGTATAAATTCAGCGAAAGATCAACTCCTGCCTCGCAAAGTTATTACACTTTGATTATCTATAGATACAACAAAGCTATCAAATATTTTTAAAGAGAATTTAAAGAACGTGTTACATCGCCGCCACAGCTGCCTCATCACCATCACTACCAATGCTTTTGTATAATTGCACTAAAAACCAATTAAAACATCTTAATTGCCACTGATGCACACATAGCGCTCAATCTTAACAAAATTCAAAACAAACAAACTGCCAGTGTCAGTGCCAGTGCCAGAGCTCTAGCCTCAAGCCTCTATGTACTTGAATGCTTCTTAACCCTCTCTCTAAATAAAACGAACGAAAAACACTCTTAACTACCCTTCCCAGTTAGTGTATAAAAGTCAGTCAGTCAGAATTTGCTACTCACGAAGCTGCATTGTCAATTTGCCGCCTCTTAAGTTTGTTAGCGTCAAACTTTCAATTTAATTTGTTGAGCCGCGTTCCGTAACGGTTCCCTAATTCAAGAGACTTTTCTGATGACCCAAGTCCACGCAGTGTTCGTTTTTGTTTATTCTTTTTTTTCACTCTCCACGTGTTTTTCGTATCAGTCCCAATCCGTCCGACGCTCGACGCAACAGTTAAATGTGATATCACATCGGTTGTGATTCGGTTAAAGTGAATAAAGTAAATGTTAAGGAAGTTATTCTAATTAATCTTGTGTTTATGTTTGTTTAATTTTTATTAATGCTGTGTGATGACACTGACAGCATAAGAATTCGTACAGAAAAGTTATTTATCAAATATACTCACTCTGCAGTTGATCGAGGTACTTGTTCTCATTCTTTTCTAAAACACCTTACATTTTTTGAAGGAAGTTATTAAGAAACAGTTTAAGAATTCAAATGACTCAGGTTGTGGCATTCCCTAATTGGCAAGTGAGGGCATTTATATCAGTTCGCTTTTAATTAAATAATTGGTGTTAAATACCTTCGGACGGTGTGGCGGTGGGAAACCCATTCTATGCGTGGCTAAGGTTTGAAGTCAATCTTTTTTTTTTTTTCAAACATGATGATTACTCAATAAGTTAACAAAGTCATGAGATCCTTGCATTATTTCAATTACATACTTTGTTTATTTTTTCGTTTTCATTTTATTCTTTGAGTTTGTGGTTTCTTATTTACTCTTAATGCAACACGTTGTAGGTACAACTTCGTCATTGTATCTAAGTTTTTAGTTATCAATTACTCGTGAAGCACTCTCTGGCAACATCCAATTAATGCGCTTTTAGGACACAAATGAAGAAGTGACCCAAATTGTACGAAGTTCCAGAATCTAAATAATTTTAGTTTACGGAATGGAACGCTGTGGCATATTTCACCATATTTATAAATATTTCAAAGCTTTGTGATTTTTTTATTTGTCTCATCAAGCGTTGTAGTTTACAATTTTTCAGTTTTCATTTGGAAAATTTGTGGGAAGGTTTCCAGTTTTGTTTCACCAACACAAAATTTAAGTTGCAAACTAAAAGTAACAAACTCGTTAAACTAAAACTTATTTGTTAATTTCCACTTCACCAACGGAAGGAGATTTACAAAATTTGTTCATTTTGTAAGATTATTCCACTGGTGAACCTTAACGTGTAGTTTTTCTTACAATTTTGTTGTTTTTTTTTTCACTTTCATTATAAAAATGCCTTTGCAACGAAGCCAAAGGGATGATATTTCAACCATTGCATTCAACAAAACAGGAGAAAAAGATTGTTAGTAACAAATTCTTCTTCACTAGTGATTTACAATACCTTTTTCAACAATTGTGTCCGCTTTGATTGCAAGTTTGTGAGTGAAAAGCAGTTAGTTTGTGAAATAAAAAAACTTGATTACAAGTACAAATTTGTAGTAATAACTTTCACTTTGGTGAAATAGACCACGGGTTGTTACTGGTGCGCAGTCAATCTACGACTTGACTTAAGTCTTACTTGGATCTAGGACGAGATCGCCCAATTTGATATTTGAAATTGAAAAGCCAAAATTCAAATTTCAGACCGGGAGAAAAGAGTAGGTTACTAAATTAAATTAAATATTCCAAAGCGAAATTAGCGAAAATCTAAAAAATCCATTTTTTTGCAGATACTAATACATTTAAGCTCTAAAGATTAAATCAAAATCGTTAGAGCCGTTTTTGAAAAACTGATATTTTATTTTAATTTTTTTAATATATGAGGTTTTAAAAATTTTTCACTTGTAAAATTATTTTGAAAGATGTATTGACAAAAAATCCTACTAATATTATAAACGTGAAAGTTTGTATGTTTGGATGTATGTTTGTTCCTCTTTCACGCAAAAACTACTGAATGGATTTCAATTAAACTTTCCAATAATATAGCTTATACATCAGAATAACACATAGGCTATATTTTATCCCTAAATTCCCACGGGAACGGGAACGTATACGGGAATTTAGAAACTACAACACCGATTTCAAAAATTTTTCCACTGTTAGAATGCTTCATTATCCCCGAGTAACATAAAAACTAATTCATCCCCATATTCCTACGGTTCCCTATATTCCCACGGGAGCAGGAACGTATACGGGAACTTTGACACTACAGCACCGATTTCAAAAATTCTTTCACCGTTAGAATGCTACACTATCCCCGAGAAACATAAAAACTAATTCATCCCCATATTCCTACGGTTCCCAAAAGTCCCACGGGAGTAGGAACGTATACGGGAACTTTGACACTACAGCACCAATTTCAAAAATTCTTTCACCGTTAGAATGCTACACTATCCCCAAGAAACATAAAAACTAATTCAGCCCCATATTCCTACGGTTCCCTATATTCCCACGGGAGCAGGAACGTATACGGGAACTTTGACACTACAGCACCGATTTCAAAAATTCTTTCACCGTTAGAATGCTACACTATCCCCGAGAAACATAAAAACTAATTCATCCCCATATTCCTACGGTTCCCAAAATTCCCACGGGAGTAGGAACGTATACGGGAACTTTGACACTACAGCACCGATTTCAAAAATTCTTTCACCGTTAGAATGCTACACTATCCCCAAGAAACATAAAAACTAATTCAGCCCCATATTCCTACGGTTCCCTATATTCCCACGGGAGCAGGAACGTATACGGGAACTTTGACACTACAGCACCGTTTTCAAAAATTCTTTCACCGTTAGAATGCTACACTATCCCCGAGAAACATAAAAACTAATTCATCCCCATATTCCTACGGTTCCCAAAATTCCCACGGGAGTAGGAACGTATACGGGAACTTTGACACTACAGCACCAATTTCAAAAATTCTTTCACCGTTAGAATGCTACACTATCCCCAAGAAACATAAAAACTAATTCAGCCCCATATTCCTACGGTTCACTATATTCCCACGGGAGCAGGAACGTATACGGGAACTTTGACACTACAGCACCGTTTTCAAAAATTCTTTCACCGTTAGAATGCTACACTATCCCCGAGAAACATAAAAACTAATTCATCCCCATATTCCTACGGTTCCCAAAATTCCCACGGGAGTAGGAACGTATACGGGAACTTTGACACTACAGCACCAATTTCAAAAATTCTTTCACCGTTAGAATGCTACACTATCCCCAAGAAACATAAAAACTAATTCAGCCCCATATTCCTACGGTTCCCTATATTCCCACGGGAGCAGGAACGTATACGGGAACTTTGACACTACAGCACCGATTTCAAAAGCTACACTATCCCCGAGAAACATTAAAACTAATTCATCCCCATATTCCTACGGTTCCCAAAATTCCCACGGGAGTAGGAACGTATACGGGAACTTTGACACTACAGCACCGATTTCAAAAATTCTTTCACCGTTAGAATGCTACACTATCCCCAAGAAACATAAAAACTAATTCAGCCCCATATTCCTACGGTTCCCTATATTCCCACGGGAGCAGGAACGTATACGGGAACTTTGACACTACAGCACCGTTTTCAAAAATTCTTTCACCGTTAGAATGCTACACTATCCCCGAGAAACATAAAAACTAATTCATCCCCATATTCCTACGGTTCCCAAAATTCCCACGGGAGTAGGAACGTATACGGGAACTTTGACACTACAGCACCAATTTCAAAAATTCTTTCACCGTTAGAATGCTACACTATCCCCAAGAAACATAAAAACTAATTCAGCCCCATATTCCTACGGTTCACTATATTCCCACGGGAGCAGGAACGTATACGGGAACTTTGACACTACAGCACCGATTTCAAAAATTCTTTCACCGTTAGAATGCTACACTATCCCCAAGAAACATAAAAACTAATTCAGCCCCATATTCCTACGGTTCCCTATATTCCCACGGGAGCAGGAACGTATACGGGAACTTTGACACTACAGCACCAATTTCAAAAATTCTTTCACCGTTAGAATGCTACACTATCCCCGAGAAACATAAAAACTAATTCATCCCCATATTCCTACGGTTCCCTATACTCCCACGGGAGCAGGAACATATACGGGAGCTTTGACACTACAGCACCGATTTCAAAAATTCTTTCACCGTTAGAATGCTACATTATCCCCGAGAAACATAAAAACTAATTCAGTCCCATATTCCTACGGTTCCCTATACTCCCACGGGAGCAGGAACGTATACGGGAACTTTGACACTACAGCACCGATTTCAAAAATTCTTTCACCGTTAGAATGCTAACGGGAACGGAAACTCTAAAACTAACACTATCCCTTTTATATTTCATGGCCATATTTCTACGGAAACGGGAAGCTAGAACTTTTCAGGCATTCTTATACTTAGTCTTCTAAGTTTTCGTTTTTTGACAGTTTTATGTGAACATCAAAGTTCTCCCGTTCAAACTGCTAAACAGATTTTATTAAATTAGCTACAGAGATGGTCTAGAACATGCGGAAGGATAAAGGCTATATATCTATCCTTATATTACCACCGGAACGGAAATGGGAATTCAAAAACTACGGTCTCAAAAGTATTTTTAACAGGGCTACAAGGTGTTGAAATAGGGGTTGAATGTTTTTTTTTGGAAATATGTTCCGCCATTTTTAAGGCTAGAAGTTTTATTTCCTAAAAAGTTAAAAATGCTGCTGAAAGTCACTATTCCACGCGGACGAAGTCGCGGGCACAGCTAGTTTGAAATAAATCAAAGATACTGTTTTGAAAATATTCGAAAAAAAACAAATTCCTTTTTAAAAATTTAATGAAAATTCGAAAAAAATAAATTTTTTAAATATTGATCTCTCTTAAACAACTTTGGAATTCTTAAATATGAAATCTCATCAAAATCGTGCGGTTTTGAAAAAACGATACTATGGGCCCCCAGAGACCATAACTGCAAATTGTGAAGAAAATCGGTCAAGCGGTTCAGGCTGTAAATCCATATACGGATATACAGATATACAGACAGACAGACATTGCAGGACCCACTTTTTCGTATTCTTAATCATCGTAATATCATTTTAATTGTTATCTAAAAATTTTTTTTCACGACCGACCATGCGATTGTGTGCTAAATACAATACCAAAATCTCAAAGCTGAGTAAAAGGTTTCAGTATTAGCTCTGAATATATTTGGTGGCACAGGGTTGCCAACTACACATTAATTATGCAAATTAAATTAAATAACGCAAAATATTTGTTTACAATTTACATACCCGCCAAGATCAAAATGAGATTCATTTGAAAAGATGAATATTTTGGAAAACTCGGCATCGGATTTTCAAAGTAATGTGGCAATATTTCCCAGCGTTGTTCAACCATATTCATTCAGCGGATGGATAAAACTAATTATCTGTCAAATCAGACATGAGTTAAGTTACCATTCACGAAATAAGTACTAGTTGAAAAAAAAAACCTTAGATGATGGACCCTTTATTAGTAATTGCAGAAAATAGGATTTTTAAATTTTCGCTTAAGCCTTTGGAATATTTAATTAAATTTTTTTAAATACATTTTTGTATTGGGGCACTGAAAACCCACACGCATACATTGAAAAGCCGATACGAAACGAGTTACTGTTTGGTACGGATTTTGGTCCAGAGGCATTCTTCGAAAATGAGCAAGGAGTGGCCGTTACAGTCAATGCCGATCGTAATCGGGCCATTGTTCACAAAAATTGAAGAGGAAGATATTGGCAAAATTTGGTTTCAACAGGAAGGCACAACGTGCCACTCAGCCGAAGCTACACTCGATGTTTTGCGCCATGTTTTTGAAAACAAGTTATTTGGCGCTTGGCGGACCCTTTATATACAAGCCCTAAAAATGTAATCAAAATCGTTTTAAGAAACTGTTTCTTTTATTTTAATTTTTTTTTAAAAATGACGTTTTAAAAATTAAATTACACCAGTTCTAAGATCTTGTTGAAAGTTGTTTTGACAAAAAAAAATTAAATAAATCAAAGCTATTGTTTTTCAAATAAAGGGGAGCGGGTCAAAATTTTGGCTTCAAAATTCTGCTTTTTTTTCATTCTGGCTGACAAAATTCTGCTTTCCAAAATTCTGGCTTTTTAAAAAGAAAAAATTCTGCTTTTTTCATATGATTTTTTATTTGCAGAACAAAAACAAAGTAGGAGAGCGACAAGAAAGTAAGAGTTTGCAATTATTATCAATATTCTGCCAATTATAAAGAAAAAGAAGGTTTGGAAAATGTTAAAAAGCGCGCGCTTTTTAACATTTTTCAAATCTTCTTTTTCTTTATAATTGGCAGAATATTGATAAGCAGAATTTTGAAAAGCAGAATTTTGAAAGCAGAATTTTGAAAAAAGAATTTTGACCCCGGCAGAATTTTGACCCCAACCCCAAATAAAGACGTGCAGTCTTTCTTAAAAAATCTAGGACTTCTAAAATATGAAATTTCGTCAAAATCGTGTTATCCATTATCGAGAAAATTGGGTTTTAGGCTTTTTCCAAAAAAAAAAACTTCATATCATAAGAATAGCTATTTAGAGGTAACACCTCCCGTAAAATTTTATTAAAATCGTTAGAGCTGTTTTCCAGAAATAGGTATTATCATAAGTTTGTATGGCAGGTATCGTTATTTCAAGACCTATAGACCCAGTTCCAAAAAACTTTCTGTAGTCTGAAGCGGTTCAGGCTATAGATCCATAAACGGACAAATTTAAAACAGTTCGAAAAACTTTGATACTTTTTTAAATTTTGACACTATAAATTTTTTATTTAGTGACTATAAATATCATAGTGTCGATATATAGATGTGTCGTTTGTTCAGAAAAAAAAAAGAAATATAAAAATTGACCTAAAGTACAAAAATCTAATTCAAAAGGCAACTGTATTACTCACATTTTCGTATCATACCTTTCTTCAGCCAGAATTGAATTCTTAGTGTTTTTAAAAACGTTATTTCCAGGCTGAAATGAAGCAGAAGAAAAAGTTCTTAGATTTTTACAATTAATTATTTCTAAAGTAAGATTAAAAATCTAAAAAAAAATATTTGAATCAAATTGCTTTTGAGATTTGACAAGAGGAATAACGATTTTTATCCTATTTTATGTATTTTTTGCATATGGAAATTAAAATTTTGAAATATTTGAATTCGTTTTGGGAACCGAACTCACATTTGCTTTTTACAATTATGTTTTTATTTATAATCAATTTTTCGAAAAGCAACTTCATTTACTTAATTGGGAGTATTGGGAGAGTCTTTCCCATCTCGTTTAGCGGCAAAAAGTTAATTTCTCCAAAAATTTCCCTAATATACAAAAATATCTGCTGGAAAAGTATGGGAAAACCCCTTCCGTATAAGTTTTTTTCGTCTCGGGCTAAACTTATATTTTAGTTTCTCGCGAAAAAAAGTTTGCCAGGAAGGGAAGAAAGGGATCTACTTTCGCTGGACCTTGAGCAATACTGCTGTCTAAGGGCCTTGTGAAAAAACAATTAATTAATTTTAGAAGAATTTTGCTTGTCACAGCTTCCCATAATTGCTCACAAGATTCCGTTATGGTAGTGGCACCTACTTACATTCCAGTTTCCTAATACATTTTTTCAATGAAATGTTAGTAAACAAAAAAATCGTAAGGGACGCCACTTTTCACCTCATAAATCTGAAATTAATTGCAGAATTGTTGAGGGACAGTTGGTGTCACCGTTTTTAGCGATGTTTGGTGTATGCAAATTAAAGCACTTGGGTTAAATCTTTGCTTCTTGTGACACCATCTACCTACCGGAGAGACGACAAAAACTAGTTTTTTAGTGGCAGCATGTTTGGAAGAAGTAATAAAAGTGTTGTGATACCCAAACTATGTACCAATTCAGTGATGAAATCTTTATAGTTAAACTACCTTAAAAGAACAGTTTGCGGGTAAAGCTAATCTACCACATCCGCCGTAAATCCGTGAAGGGGCCAGTGACTCCTTTACAGGTGCCGAAACTTAAGGCCAAGCAACAGAAGACCAAATTTTAGTAGTTGGCTTTACGTCACTTTCGCGAAGCGTCTTAAAGCTAATTTGGCCTTAAGTCACTCAGAACTGGTTGTACCTGGATTCCAAGAACAAAGTTCATATTCCATAACTTCAAACAAGAGGCTAACAATGGTTCAATATTCAAGTGTATATTGTAAGTATTTTCATAAGTATTTAATTATTATTAAACAAGAAAGGCAAAAACATAGAAGCATTCCAATATAGTCAAAATAAATTTACAACAATTAAAAAAAGATTTTATACTTTATATATATACTTTTAAAATTAACAAAAAATATGGGTGGTATTCGTCACCATTTGTCTGCAGATTGGACAGACTATTGGATTATTGTTTTTCATATATAAAAAAGGACAGCAAAAGAATGAGAGTGCAGTCCTCTGTTATCAGTTGTATTTCTGATTAAATACACGTGATGCATTGTTTTATAAAGGAAGATACAGTTATAATCAATAATGCGAATGCATACGTATAGAATATTTTTAAGTATCATTGATACAAAGAGATATGCTTTCAATTTGTAAAATTTAAAGATATAAGTTAAAAAATGAGATTTTACGAACATTCGCCGGGAATTTAAATAAATATTTTTTCAGCTTTGATATCAAATCTTAAGGTTTTGAGTTTAAGATAAAGTGAAAGTAAAAAATTCGCGCGAACTGTATCTTCCTTTATAAAACAATGCATCATGTGCATTAAGCAAAATTATGATAAGAAGTTAATAATGGAAAATGTGTTGCTCAAAAATAAGTTAGTGAAGAAAGCTCTTATGATTGTCGTGCGAAAAATGAAAGATTAATTTTTACACAATTGAGAAGAAGAATATTAATGAGCGCAAAATGTTACAAGCAAGATAGTGATAGCAATCTCAGCGGCATGAACATGTTTTTTGTTATTGTAAACAATAAATTGAACAGTTAGCCTTACGTCCCAAAAAAGTTGGCGTTATGACGATTTGCGAAAGTGACATAAGGCCAAATTTTAATGTTTGGCCTAGTGTAGGATTATTTTTTGCTTTACCTAGTTTCCTAACGAAGGCAGAGTTGGGTTGCATTAAGCTGAACTTCCAGGGTCCTGGTCCTGGCAAATGACAGGTGAACGCAAGTCGCATGTAGAGCTATGCTTCCGGATTTTTAACAGGTAACTTCGTTTCTTACCTATTCACTCGAAGTTCTATTTTGATTTTGTCTCTTAACTGCCTTTCCAGCTTCCAGACGGGTGTGAGACACGTAATGTCTAATCGAGAACTCTGGTTACTCAAGAAGTTCCAGTACTATGCTCCATTTTCTTTGTTGTCGATTAATTTTTACCTCGCTAAGAGAGGTTTAACTCCCAAAAGTTGCATAAAGAGCTCCGGATGCTTCGGAGTAGTGTTTCCCCCTTTTTGCGCCTCTCTAAGATTTCAACGACGAACTTATACCTCGCTGACGAGAGAAGCTGAACATGTAAAGCTATGACTCCGGGTGTTTATTAGGTGTGTTTATATCTGATTACCTTTACTCGAAACTGCCTTTTATGGTTCCAGGCCTGCAGGAGGACGTTGGTTTATGCAACGGCTTTGATTGCTTAAAATGAGGTTCTAGTGCTTTGTTTGTAGAGCCCGTCTTTGAAGTTTTCACTGCACTTTCCCTCACTATGGCCAGGACTAGATCCAAAACGCACAAGACATTTGTTACCCATAACCAGATTGCACTTTAGCTCCGTAATCAATGTCATCACCGGATATTGTCTAATATGAAGACACGCCATAAGACTCGGCGTTCCCTCTAATGACTTCTGCAGAAGCTGCTTAGATGAGGAGGAGGAAGAGACTAATCCACTACCACTCCGCTCATGTCCTGCACTCTCCTTTAAAAAAAAAACGGCATCTAGGAAAATATTTCCGTGATGATCTAACTGATCTGGCGAACACAGATATCCTGCATCGCTTTCGCTTTATCAATAGCTCCAAATAGTTTTGTTAAGTGTGGTTCTTCTTCGCTTAGTTCTTCTGGTATCACAATGGACCTAATACTGGTCTAAGTGTGTCAGTTGTATTCCTGACAGCCATTTTAACCTAACCTAACCTAACCTTCCCTCACTAATGAGAGATGGACCCAACAAAATGTTCTTGTATGTTTCCCAGTTGTGTTTCCCCCTCATCAACTTTACTTTGAGTTACTTTTTCCTCATGTCCGTAAGGGTAAACACCTCGATGCAACGTCTGGCTCTTGAGTCTGACCCCTCAATGATAAGTTTCTGCGGTCTTTTTCTTGTACTTCTTTTAAAAGACATCTTAAATGCCACTTATACCTCGCTGATAAGAGATGGGCCCACCAAAGCTGCAAGTAGAGTTAAGACTCCGGATGTTTCCTAGGCATGTTTCTATTTCATTAACCTTACTCGTAGCTGCCTTTCCAGCTTTCAGGCCTGTAGATAAGCTTATGCAATTCAGTTGCTCATCGAGAAGTCCCAGTGCTTTGTGGGTAAAGTACATATTTTCCTCAGGCGGATTCACGCAATCTACACTTAGAGCTGTGACTCCGGACCATCAGTTTATTAAGAGCGGCCTTCCCGTCTTCCATTGCCACAGGAGCAAACTCCTTGCAACTTTGTCAAGTCTAGTAGCTTAGCAAATGTTTTTGGGATTCTATTTTGTGTTTGGTTGATGAGACCAAGCCTATGTTTCTATGGTCTTTGTCAATCTGATTGCCAGTTTTCAAATCAGCTTCTCTCCACTGGTGTTACCTTTAGGTTCAGAGGTATGAGAAGCTTCAAGACCAATCAGCATTGAAGAGTTACTTGTAATTACCACCTCAAGGAAGAATTGGAACTCTCTAAACTAAGGCTTCAGAAAATGACTCAAATTTACGCTAAAATTAAGGGCTGATGATGACTTCAGCCAAAAATTATTATTCATGGAACTTTTTGATGTGCCAACAAAACCTCCTTAATTCATTTCCAGCCAGCCTCTTCCAAAATTAAGGCCCTCCACACTTTCCCTTCACTTATAACTTCAATTGAATATTCTTCAGCTGGGTCTCAATGCGAAGAAAAAGAAAAAAAAAAAATAATTAGAATTAGATTTTCCTCCAAAATGAAAAGGTCCCATAGAAAATCGAATTAAAATTGACTATTACAACCATTCTACTGCCAACACTCGTGCATCAATAGCTGCATAAATAGTCATGTCATATGCCATGTTTTTGCTGTCGATTCAATGGCAGGAATCAAATTCAACAGGCAGTGTTGTCCCCACTCTAATACAAAGGCGTCACACTCTTCTCTTCTATCATCACCATTACCATCATCGCCATCATCATCGTCATCAACAGCAACAACATCTTCTGCACATCATTTGTCCCTTTTTCAATTTTAAGTGATGTTCCTTGCGTGGGCTGGCACTGGCTTGGGGTGGGGTGGGTTGGAAGTGGGTGAGACATGGCAAAAGCCTTCTTTAGGAAAAACGCTTCGTTTAATTGCCAACGCGATGCCTTTAGAAATAAATTTTGCGAAACAGATACGACCAAGTGTTGCTTTACTTGAAAGAACAACCTTCAATTCAATTTCCATAATTCGTTTAAAATTAATTTTCGATTGGAGTTTAAGAACGAAAAGTCCCTTCAGCTAACTTCCTTAATAGAATCGCAGTAGTTAGCTCAATGGGGAGCTCTAGTGAACCAAATTGAGATGGGAAAACCTCTCAAAAATAGTTTCCAAGACCCAAGCCATATATGCGTTTCGTATGTACGAAAACTATCAAGCCCTACTGTGACCGATTAATAGAATCATCATCTGGGTAAGAATCCTCACTCGGATTCTCAGTCTAGAAGCTGTGTTGAGCAACAGATGATTTAAATTTTGATTTATTGCTGGTTTTGATTTAATTATAAAAATAAACCCGCAATGCTGCAAGTGCGGTATTAACCGGTCAAAAGTTAATGAAAAAAATGTTTAAGGTTGTGACTTGTGTGCGGTTGTTTTCATTGAAAACAGAATCTTCTCATCAGGTTAGAGTCTTAAGGGAAAATAATTATTAAATTCCATATACCTACCCATTCGAAAAGATTTGTTGACAGATGTTGCTGTTCTTGTCTAATTGATATTTTATTTGTCTGACTGCATTTAACATGCGGAGCTGGCGACCGACGCGAAGAGACGGACGGCTGACGGCTCGGGTAGCACTCTGGTGCCACATGGCATATAAAGTAGAGGCAGAGAAGTCTTCTTTGCTTAATTGGTCATGATTAAGCTTAAATTAAAATTTTTTCCTGCAAACGACGAAATAAGGGAACAAGTATTGTGAGTGTGATACATTTGCGTGTCAAGTAGAATGTTTCGCCGCCGACAAACGAAACTGATGTAAGTCGCATGAAACCAGATGAGCCATTGATCTTAGAGCACACGGAAAGGTTAAGTTGGAAGTGAAATGTTTTCTCATTTTGATGAATTGCTTTTTATTTGAATACGGTACTTTACTAGTCTGATAGGTTGGGCAATACACGACGACCGACAGTCAAGCCATCGTATTCCTTTCAATCTCTTGTCGGTTTTTTGATTGGACTTACGTATCATCCAACGTGCTTTTTAAAAGTGGTTTTACGTCTGGTGAGCTGTTAGTAGTTAAAGGTTCGCACCTTCTGACACAGATTATCGCTCTTTCGTAAGATGTTGGGGGTTGGGGCAGAGCCCTGGTGACTCTTTATGGGCCAGATATCACAACTTGTCACTTTTTTTCCTTTCATTACAGCGCAAAGTTACAAATAAGATCGACTATATCCTGCACATTGAAATTACTGACCTTGCAACCAGAATCCTTTTGGATGTTAATGTTTATTTGTTTGTGTCGCAGTTTTATTGTTCATATCTCAGTCCCAGTGTTTGGAAGAAAGAGAAGGGGAGAAGATGAGTAATCACAGCAACGTGTAGACAACGTGCATTTATTTACAATCGATTAACGAATCTACGATAGACAGTCGGTTATTCAGTAAGAAAGGCCGACACACAAACAAACCAGTTCTTTCAGATGATTCAGTGGGATTTTTATAGTGCGGTTTGCTTTGTTTTCACCGAAAAACAAATATTTAAACATTTTATTGTGACTTTTTTCACTTCTTCACTGATTTGCGATATTTTATTGCACCTGCTCTGAATCTGACTAATCGCGGATTATGTTCTTTTAAAGGAAAGTTTTTATTTCTTAAATTGAAGCGGAGCACAAATATTTTTTTCTGTCGAAGGTTCTCAAAATACTAGAATGGTGGCGGTCATGACGTAATAGCTAGCATATCTGCCTGTTAAGTGGGAGGTTCGAGGTTCAATATAGTTACAACATTAGTTACAACTTTATTAATTGCTGAAAAAAATTGCAGGTCCCTCCATTCTTCCCGAGGCATGGTTGTCAGAAATTAGGCCCGGGAGACCTAGGGCCTAGCACCACCCTCTTTATCAATTTTATTTTAACTGCAACGGTCAATTGTAATCAGACAGCCACCTTCTTTTCCAGATATTCGTAGATAAGCCAGAAGGCACTACCTACGACCATGATTAGGAGACTAAGTTATCAGCTCTCACAATGTCTGCGCCGAGTATCTGATTCTTGAAAATGCAGGACATTCACAGAAGAAGTGCTCCAAAGAAGCTGTGTTGAAATTAATTCTTATTTTAGTAGCTCTTAATTAAACAATGTAGTTAATAAGATCTGGATCTTGGATCAATTCTACTGAATTACACGGAAGTAAATTCTGGTCGTGTCAATCAAAAATCGAATGTTAGTCCTGGTCCAGATGGCATACCTGCAATAGTGTTAAAAAATTGCTACAATTCTTTAAGTATCCCTCTCATCTTCATGTTTAATAAATCTTTTTTGAAGGAAACTTTGTAGACAACTGGAAACAGTCTTATGTGTCGCGTAATAAAAGTCACATCGAGAACTATAGAGGAACTACTAAACTATCTGCAATCCCCAAACTATTCAAAAGCCCAGTGAATAGACTCGACTTCGTCACAAAGGAATGCTTATCAGAAGCTCAACATGGTTTTGTCTCCGGAAAATCAACTGTTAGTAATCTTGCTTGCTTCACTTCATATGTTTTTGGTGCTATTGAAGATAGGTTCCAAGTTGACACAGTGTATACTGATTTCAGTAAGGCTTTTGGCCTCAGTAAACCATGAAACTTTGATAGGAAAGCTTGAAATTTTCGGTTTTCATTCTCAGTTCCTTAGTTGGTTATCATCGTATCTAATTGGAAGATCACAAAAGCTTCAGGTTGGTAGCACTTTTCGAACGAGTTCAAGTGCTCTTCTGGTGTTCCACAAGGTAGCCATTTAGGTCCTCTTTTATTCTTATTATTTATTGATGATATTACTTCTGTTATAAAAAATTGTGAATGTCTTCTATATGCTGATGATCTGAAGTTGTTTTAGAGGCCCTTTCGTCCTGTTGACTTTGTATAATTCTCTTGTGAGATCGATTTTGGAGTCTGCTGATGTTATCTGGAGCCCTGCTTTCATTACACACTCTAATCGATTAGAAAGGATTCAAAGACGATTTACTAAGTTCATATTATTCCAAATGCGTTGGTACCCCCAACCTGATTATAAAGCTAGATGTCAATTACTAGGGATAAAATCATTAAAATCTAGGCGAACTTTTCATGGTGTAACATTAATAAGAGACTTACTATGTTACCATATAAAATGTATTACGCTACTAACTCTAGTACCTATTTATGTTCCATCAAGATCTTCAAGATCGAGAATGTTTTTAAAAGAAAAATTGCATAGATCACTATATATTGAAGAGAGAGAGAGAGAGGCCAACAAGTCAAAAAGTGTCAAGTTCTCAAGTTTTTTATTAATTTATTGATTTAAAAGTAAATAACAAAAAGTAAATTGTGTATAAAAGTGATTGTTACGAACATCTTCACACAAGCAAATTGAAGTATTTCGAATTTCATCAACCAAGTTAGGAAAATTCACGTCTTTATTATCCTCTACCTTTCTGCAACCAAAAGTGAGCTGACGGTAACTGATTTATGTTACTTAAACCTAAGAGAAAACTATCGGAAATATCTCCGGAAAACACTCCAAGTAAAAAGTCGGTGCCCGAAAATAAAATTGAAATGGCAGCAGTAACATTGCAACCCAATGAATTAAAATCTATTGTGGATGGGTGCTTAAGTGAGCATCTGAAAAATATTGCATCAAAAGACGACGTCGCCGCCATATTAACTGACATACAGCTACTGCGGTCCCAAAACGCCCAACTCTCAGAGCGGTTATCTTTTGTCGAAGATTATTGTCAAACACTGGAAAGGCAACTTGAAATTCTCTCGAGTAAAACTAACGAAAAATCTGTTGTGATGCATTTCCCTTCAGATGATAAGGCAAACAAAGTTGAATTTGCTAAACAAACTTGTTTGGGCCTTCTTGGTCTAGAGGAAAGCACTGAGCTGGCACTCGATAACACTCAAGAATTTAACAACCGATACAATAAAAAAACAACAATGGTGTTAAATTTCAAGAGCACTGAGATTGCGAACAAAATTATTGAAGCAGCACCGAAACTTAAGAACACGGGAATCTATGTACACAAAGAACAATCTCTCCTTTATCGCAATAAAAGGAGGGCACTTAATGATATGAAAAACAAACTTCTGAAAAGAAATCCAAGCATGAAAATAAACATTAGAGGATCTAAACTGCTAATCGACAAGTTCATATTTCATTGCGACTCACTACGTGGATTAATATTGAAAACAAACGAAGAGGCATCATTTGTCAAAACAACATATGGAGAAGATGCAATGTGCTTCTTTGACAGCAGCAAGCAGATCCCCATAGTAGCGGCAGAGCCACCTGGTGGTCAGTGGTTGCGTGATGGTGCTGGTCCAAGCTTTACTCATCGCAATATTTTGTAGGACAGGGTGACCGTCTGCCAAAAAAACAAATTCGAATTTAAAATCTTTTGCTATAATATCACTGGTCTTAAAAATAAACTACTTATGCCAGATTTCTTTAAATTAATTATAAGTTATGATATTTTTATTTTACTAGAAACTTTTTTAGAGGAGGGAAAAGAACTACAATACCTTAAATATTTTGAAAATTACAACGTTAAGTGCATCCCTGCAATTCGAAATAATAGACTTGGGAGAGCTAGTGGTGGAATATTGTGCGGTTATAAAAATACTACATCAGTTGAAAACATTACTTTTAAAAACTATGAGAATAAAATATTGATTGACGTAGTATGTGATTCAAAACATTTTCAGATTTGCCCTATCTACTTAAATTATAATTCTTGGAATTCAGAATTTGAAGAACTGCAAAGTTTTCTACTAAACAACAACGCGGAAAACTTAATGATTATCGGTGATCTTAACGGTCGTATTAGCAATTTTCAAAACTCTCCGTTTTTGAATGATGGTAGGTTTTCCTACACAAGAAACTCACTAGATGAATGTCGAAACGCAAACGGGAGGTCTTTAATAGAAATGTTTGAAGATTTTGGCTTTTTTGTCTTAAACGGTGTTTCGAATGGTGATTCAAATGGTAATTATACCTTTATATCATCCCAAGGATGCTCTGTAATTGATCTCTGTGTGGTGAAAGGTGATTGGATCGACTTGATAAATAATTTTGAAGTACACCCTGTCAACTTCTCTAATCATCTACCGATTATAGTTTCGTGTGAGTACCACTCCCTAAGTAGTCATGACCAATTCGTTGAAACTGCTGATAGGGACAAACTTAAATGGGTGGACAAAAAGTCAAATATTTATAGACGAAACCTAAATCAACAGTTGGGTTCTTTTAATGTACGACTTCCAGACTGTATGGAATCTGCTACAAACTCAGTACTTGAAATAGTAAGGCAATCAGCAGTTGAAGTTTTTCGTCCCACATCACAGCTGCCTAAATCAAAATGGTACGATGAGGAGTGCCGGAAATGTAGGAAAAAATCATTTACATACTTAAAACTATTTAGACAGTGTAATAACCAAACTTTCAAGAGACTCTATCTCGAGCAAAACAAAATATATAAAGATTTGTGCAGTTCAAAAAAGCTGTTGTACCTAAAAAATGCGGCTAAGAAGCTTTTAGAATCAAAGGATCCCAGGTCATTCTAGTACAATGTTCGGATTTTGGGAGGGCGAAGCAGATCATCGGCTCTAAATATTAATGTAGATCATCTTGCTACCTATTTCGAAGGTCTGTTGCTGCCAGATCCTGATCAGAGTTATATTAGTTTTGCTTTGCAATACATTTCAGTACCCGAGCTCGACTCTCCATTTACAATGAATGAGCTATTAACATCACTCAATAAAATGAAAAATAATAAGGCCGCTGGGTCAGACGGCATCCCAATTGAATTTTTTAAGAATGCAACTCCTGAGTTTCTTGAAATTGTTTTGGGATTGCTAAACAAAATGTTTATAGAGGAGTCATTCCCAAGTTGTTTCCATGTGGCGAGTATATCTCCTATTTTTAAAAAAGGTGACCCAAGTATTCCTGAAAATTATAGGGGCATTTCTATTTTAAGCTCACTAAGGAAACTTTTTGCCCATATATTGTACCTCAGGCTTGTGAGTTGGGTTGAGAGCAATGACATTATTAGTTGCTTTCAGGCTGGTTTTCGAACTGGTTTGTCAACAATTGATCAAATTTTTGCTCTTACAAGTATTGCTAGGAGATTTATCGACAAAAAAAAGCCTTTATTTTCCTTTTTTGTAGACTTCAAAGCTGCTTTTGATAGCATCAATTGGTTTATCGACTAAATTCATCCGTGTTTATGAACAGCTTTTATCAAATATGTCAGCAGTGGTATGCAATGGTAAAAACAAGTCAAAATCGTTTAGATCTGAAACAGGTGTCCCACAAGGTTGCGTCTTGAGCCCGTTGATGTTCGCTCTGTATATCAATGATATTGAAAATCACTTACCGGGAGGTGTCTGTTTTGGCGATTTATTCGTAAAGCTTTTACTTTATGCTGATGACTTAGTGATCTTTTCTGATAACCCAGTGACGTTGCAACTACAGATAAACAAACTGAAGCATTATTGTGATACGTGGGATCTTAAAATCAATACTGCTAAGTCAAAAATAATGATTTTTAAACCTCAAAATCGATCTGATAATAATACACGAAACTGGAAGTTAGACGGAGTCAATATTGAAGTTGTTAGTGAGTTTAAATATCTAGGTTTTATTATCTCGCAAAATTTAAGTATTAAAGCCCATATTAAAGAGAAACTTACGATTGCAAAATCAGCGATTAATACAATATGGTCAAATTTTTTCTCAAAAAACTTTGTAGACCCTACTTCAAAGTTCCAGGTCTTCAACTCTACAATCAACAGCTGCTTTTGTTATGGGAATGAAGTTTATGGTTACCAATTGCTGGATGAAATGGAATATATTCAAAGACACTTCTTCAAACGTATTTTCCGGTTCAACACTCCCAACTACGCCATCTACGTTGAGTCCGGTCTACCACAAATATATGTAAGAAACTTGAAGGCTAACGCAGACTATCTTACTAAAATTATGCATAGACCTAATAGCAACTTACATAAAAAAATATTACTTATATCACTTCGTTGCGGTTATTCCCCTTTCAGAAATTGGCATGCACTTGCATTGGCACATAACCTACCGCTGAATTTAAACGTCAACAACAGAGAAGATTGGAAAAATAATTTCTACGACTGTATTTCTATGATTGATGAAGAAATGTACAGAAGCCATCTTGATAGAGCTAGGGAATCAGCTTCTAGATCCACATACCGTTGTCTAAATCTAAATTTGGGGAGTAGTAATTACTTTAATGAGGATATCTCAGTCTCAGATATGAGTTTGATATTTAGGGTGCGAACCGAAACTCTTCAGCTCAATTATAGGCCACATAGGACAGACATTAACCCAGTCTGTTCCCTCTGTAACCTCAACCAGAATGAAGATGTATACCATTTCCTAGCAATTTGTCCTATCCTACAGGAAATACGTAGACTCCATCTGAACAAAAGTTTCTTGTCCCCCGAAGAATGTTTTCGCCTTCTTAACGGTGAGAGTGGTTGGAAAGTGCTGGTACGTTATGTTTCTCACGCAAAATACTACAGAAACTCATATTTGAACATGTTTTGAATCAAATACATTATTCAAAGTCCAATAAATTAATTTTGTTTTAGCTAAACTGAAAGCCCTATATTCCAGAACTAAATGAGACAATAATCTTTAAAAAAAATATATAAGTTGTGATTTCGCAGTTCTTCTACCTCCATATCTCTTTTATACCTACTTATTTTGTTTTCGATGCACATAAATTTATGTATAGCTGTAATTTAAACATAACTGTGATTTTGTAAAATAATGCACGAAAACCTATGTTATTTATTTATATAATAATATTTGTTACTTATTTATTTTTTTTTATAAATTTAAGATATATTAACGATTTGTTGAATCTTTCTTTAAATCTAAAATTCAGATTAAATCCGGCAGACGGCTTTCACGCCATGCTTGTACTTCTTTATTCAAATTTATAATGTAACTTTCTTAATTTGTAAATAAAGAATTATCTATCTATCTATCTATCTATCTATATATGGAAGTAATAAAACAATATCTAGATCTGTTAGGGATTTCGATAAAGCTTGTGTAAATATTGATATCTTCTGTCTCAGTCGTGAAAAATTTAAACTAGAAGTCTTATATTTATTCACATTCTTATTATTTTTCTTGGAGTGCAATTATCAATTATCTGTTAACTGTAAAATTGCTTGTAGATTAATTAAATAAATAAATAAAAATCCAAGTGAAAAATCTTTTAAAAGATAGTGATCAGATCTCATGCTAGATGGAGAAAGTATAAGTGCTCAACAATTTATAAACAATTCAAGATCGCTCGTAATCCTGTTACTTTCTTAGTGAATAAAAACAAAAGAATCTTTTTCAAAATAAATTCAAATCTAGTGACTCAAGTTCTACTTTTTGGAGAAATATGCGGCAAACTAGAATGAGTCGTAACAAGCAGGAAATTGTTTATGAAACAAATATTGAAGAATTGAATAAAAAAATTGTCTTACTACAATTCAACATGGTAAATGATTTATCATTCGTAAATGAAAATAACAGCAATAGAAATTCATTATCACTGCATTGTGTTGATATTTGGTTGGTAGGTAATGAACTTCTTAAAATTAGTTCAAAAGCCGCAGGTTCGAATAATATTCAAACAGAATTCATAAAAATCTTACTTCCATTTTTGGTTCACCAGATAACGCACATGTTCAATACAATAATTACTACCTCTGTTTTTCCAAATCTCTGGAAAGTTGATAAAATCATACCTCTACCTATGCCATCGCAATTTAATAAAGTTGAATATCGTCCTGTTGCTATTCTATCATTTTTCAGCAAAGTTTTTGAAAAAATTTTAAGCCGTCAGCAGATAACAAAATTTTTGAATGATATGATAACAAACTAATTGTTAACCACCAATCTGATTTTCGTGCAAAACACAACTGCAGTACGTCGTTGGTTAAGGTTTGCAATGATATTCGAACTGGTTTTGACAGGAATAAAGAAATACCATTTTGATATAAAATATCGTTCACAAGAAGTAACCTAACCGCGCTATAAATATTTTATCAGTTCAAAGCAATTCTTTGTTTATGCTTCTCAACTCAGGAATCAAATTCCTCATAACTTAAAATTAATAACAAACACTAATGTTTTCGCAAAATAAATTCTTAAATTGATTGTTGAATCAAACTAAAAAAATCTATCCATCTTACTCTCTTTTCTTTTTCTGTCTTTCTTTTTCTGTTACTATTTTACTGTTCTTTCCTGTCTAGAATCATTAGACTTAATAAATTTTTTAATTGCATAATACTTTTAATTTTAATAATAATTTTAATTGTATAAGCATATGTTTGAAGCCCTGCAATATAATGTAAGCATGTGCAACTCAAAAGAAATACTTGTAATGTCTTATATGAATATTATTATAATAAATACAAAATACAAAAATACAAAATGACTGAAACCTATCAGGTTCAAATGTTTGACAAAAGAGAAGTGGTCCGTGGCAATGACAACTAGCTTTCTACAGTTATTTCTTACTAACTTTGGAAACATACGTTTATCTTTCTGCATCCCATTTATACGCACCATCTACGGTTGTAAACTTAACGGATTCAGTCGCTGATTGAAACAGTCCTGAAAAAGTTGTCGGAGATCCTTATAGTTACAACTTTATTAATTGCTGTTATTTCTACAATGTTGCTTTCTGCTTCGCTTGGGAGCAGCCTTGCCTTGATGGTGTATATTGTTCCCATTATATCACATTTTATAAGATGAGCTGTCATCCTTATATGATCCGTCTAGGTCAAAACTATTGTCAGGGTTGATGTTTTCGAACATCTTTTGATGCAGCTGTTCAAACACTGGTTGTTGTATTTTTTTTCCAAGAGGGTGTAATCTTTAATTGAGGTATCGGACAATAAATTTGTTGGAATATTTACCAAGTTCAAAATGTTCTACAATGCAGATTTTGAATTTTTCCGTTTGCTCGTAGGTGAATTAATTACTTCACTGGCAGAACTATTGATATGTGGGATCTGCAAGAGCCTCACTGGCTAAGTTAATAGGTCCTTCATTTACCGAGTTTTGGAAAAGATTGAGATCCAGTTTTTAATTTAAGAGCTTCAATTTTAGTTGATCTTAATGCGCCTGAAGCCGTGTGATAAAGCTAAAATGTGAAAAGAAACCATTAAATGGCCTACTTCTTACTCAAATTAACTGTATTCAAAAAAGAGGTAAAGATTTTCTTTTTGTTCCAAATCCTAATCCGGAAATAAGCATTTACTAAACTTCTTTAAATTCGCACTGATATTTCATGACAAAAGTTTAAACCACTTCATTTTCTGCGTCTTGTGAAGAGAACAGTCTCAGCATTAAGAACTTACGGACAGACCGTTTATAGCACGCTAAGTGTCAATCAAACTTTATTTAGCCTGTACTCTTTAACAAACAACTTAGAATCCGAATTCAACCGAGAGCACTGCGATGTTGACGTTGTCAGTATCTGCTTCGGTCTATACATTAGATCCATTAAGCATTTCTAGTAGCATTGCATTACAAAAGAAGAGACAGAACGGCACCTTGTGGACAGCCCTTTTTCACTCCAGTTAAAATATATTGTCCACGCTTCACTTCAACGATTGCTGTTCTGTTCAAAAGCAATAATTAATCCATAAGACTTACGATTCGTCCCCACAATATTTTCTAGCACGTACCATCAAAAAAAGAATTGTCAAAAGCACCCTCTCTATTGGTAAACATGCCCACAAGTAATCTTTTCCGTCCAAATCTAATTGATTCCCGCTGACAAGACTTTTCGGTGCGGTCACACAGGATTTTCCACGTTTTGAAGCATGTCACATCTGAGATAGAGAGTACTTTTGGAGTAAGGTTTTGCGCATAAGAACATCCACCATTCTTTCCAGCGCAAAAAGAAGAATCGGGGTAAGAGAGATGTGTCCAAGATTCTCGGCGGTTGAATAATCCTGCCCAACAATTTTTGGTACGAACTTGAATGTGACTCGAGCACTCCAAGGATTTATTTCAATCTTTTACCACAAAATAAATTAATCAAAAATGTTGCATCTATTCCATACCTTTATGTATTGAGTGCAGAGGAGCCAGGCCCAGTCGAGCACATTTTTTTGTAGTCGTACTTAAAATTTAATGCCAAAAAAGTTTCTTCCTTCCGCTACTATTTTGAAACAAATCCTTTAAGAACAATGTCGTAAAACGATCCAATATAATCCGTTCAATTGCCAAGCAATAATAACCTTATCATTTCATTACTCCATGATTCGATTTGAATTTGATTCGCTTTGATTTTCGGCGGGTGTATCTATAAGAACAGCCGATTTTATATTAACCTAAACGGATTGCAAATTCATCCCCCAATTTCTTGCCCTCTTCCCGTTGTCTTTGTGTCACCGCCTGTAGTTCTCTGCATCAATGAACGAAATACAAGATACTTGAGAGTCGGAGAACAAATATTATTTTTCTTCTTTGGTAGTTCGCGAAATTGAATCTGACTTCCGGATTTACTTTTTCTTTTCTTTTTCTTTTTTTATTTCTTGGTTTTTACTCCCTAGAGACGACGAATATCTCAAAGTACTTGAGAAGAGTCTGCGACTGACTGAGAATTTTTTTAATTACAGTCAAGCAGCTTAGAGAGGATAACATGGATTTATATTTATTTATTTACGTTTTTTTCTTTCTTTCTCCTTGCAGCAATAAGTGGGTGGCGAAATGCAATCGACTGATCCTGGTGGACCAAGAAATAACAAACCAATTGCAGCCGCTGTTGTGGCACCAACCGCTAACTCAACGCCCAGCAGAAATCCCTTCAAGGCCCACTTGGAACATCAGAATCAGCCCCAATCAGCAGGCTCATATCAAAATGGCACCAACACCGAATCCCTCACATCGCAGGACTGCAGCGAGTTATCCCATCACTCACAGCCATCGCACTTGCCACCACAAACATCTGCCGATCGGAATACCTCCTCCAACACCACCACTTATCACAGCTATGGACCACAAATGACATCTCCGCCATTACCACCATCGGATAACTACCGACAAGAGGATTATCGGGCCGCTGGGACATGGGCCGCTACCAAAGCTTGGATGATTCGATGGAGAGGCTCCAGACGGTTGGTTTTGGTAATTGTCGCAATTGCCTTGCTGTTGGACAATATGCTCCTTACAACTGTAGGTAAGTTCTAGTGTATTTTTTTTCTGCCTTCTATACCAGTCCATTAAAGAGCTTCCTTAGAGATACAAGTAAATAAAACACTTTCACTTCAATCACGTGGAAAAACGTTTCAACCGAATCCCTGAGGCACTTAACCAAATGAATGCTTCCTTTCATTCAGTGGAACATCCCTTACAAGTCTGCATCGAGAAAGACAATTTACAGGCATGTTAATCATCCATCAAGACTATTACATAAACATAAGCAGGTTAGGCAGGACTATGAATTTATTACCTTCTCAACGAAGAGGAGGATAATATTTATTAGCTTCTATTCCATCTCAGATTGAATTCACTAAACGGGTAGGATAACAGTGGCATCGTCCTTAAGTTCACACTTCTTGATTTTAATGTTTTATTTATGAGGTGTGTGTTGAATGGAAGAGGTATGCTGCCACTCCTATCGTTGTATCCGTATCCATTTGCAATTGTGATTTATACTCGTACAAACGTGTGGTTGTGGGGTTGGGATTGGGACTGGGTAGCATTTTTCTACTTCAGCAGAGCTTACTTAGTCTTCCTCTTTTCTTTTCTGGTCCTTTTTTTGCTTTTTATTGGTCACAACTTTAATCGTCTTAAACGTTTCGCTTCTCTTTTATTGTTCAGTAAATTGTCATTCGATTCAACAAGTTTAAAGTGAGTACGTATTCTTTGTGACATAAAAGAGAACTCGCTTGTGGATGGTTTTGGTAAATCTTTTTGTCTGTCTGATTCTTTCTGGGGCTGATGCTTGTGCGTTTTACTTGTTGAACTCCTTTTTAATGGAATTCCTTCAGACACTGCGGGACTTTTGAGTGTGGAGTAGGAAAGGTTCTGGAAGCACATTTAAAACAAAAGTGCTGAGCTTTAAGCCATTAATCGGAAACTGGCGTGGTTCTAACTCAGAAGGACATTTATGAATACCTCTTCAAAGAGGGTGTCATTGTGGCCGAAAAGGACTTCCACGCTCCTAAGCACCCAGAGCTGGAGACAATTCCTAGTTAACATGCAATTAAAACTATGTAGTCGTTGTATTCCCGTGGATTGGTGAAGGAACAATTTGCATGGAGGCATTATTATTGGCATTTGACCAATAAAGGTATTGAATATCTGAGGACATACTTGCATTTGCCTCCAGAGATTGTCCCAGCGAATCTGAAACGCCCAGCCAGGTCTGAGACAGCTCGTCCACTACCAACAGTTTCTGGTAATCATGGGTCATTCAACAAAGACTGGCGAAGATAACTCTGCTTACAGACGTGCGCCAGGAGGTGCCGACAAGAAGGGAGATGTCGGAGCTGGGGCCGGAGAAGTTGAATTCCGTGGTGGATTCGGTCGTGGTTCTCGCCCACAATAGGTTTTACGTTCAAAAAGAGTAGGTAATCAATACAAAAGGTTTTTTTTTAAATCAGAAAAAAAGCGTCAATTATCTGTGGCTTGTCGGCGTTTTTTTTTTACGGCACCCACAAATAATAATCGCAGCTCCAAGTTGACCAAACGACATCGAGTGTAGCTTCGGCTGTGTGGCGTATAGCGCCATCCTGTTGAAACCCAATGTTGCCAATATCCCTAAACAATTTTTGTGAACAAAAATTCGTTCAACATGGCCCGATAACGATCGCCATTGACTGTAACGGCCACTCTGCTCATTTTCGATGAAAAATGGCCCAATTATGCTTCTGGACCAAAATCAGCACCAAACAGTGACTCGTTTTGGGTGTATCGGCTTTTCAATGTATGCGGGTTTTCTGTGCCCTAAATGCGACAACTTTGCTTGTTTAATACCCGCCATGATCAAAATGAGCTTAATCAGAAAAGATGATTTTTTTTTTGGCAAAATCGGCATCTTCTCTAAGTCGATCGGAAACCCACTTAGCGAAGCGAAAACGCATTGGATGGTCAGTTGGCTTCAATTCCTGAATTAATCGGACTTTGTATGGCGTCATACCAAGGTCTTTACGCAAAATTCGTCTCAATGATTTCTCCGAAATGTTCAAATGTTGAGAACGACAGTGAATTGATGTTGATGGCGCTTCACGCACACTTTCTGCCACAGCAGCAATTTTTTGTTTTGCTTTGGTTTATCGATGAGGACGCCAGTTTCTTTCACTTTTTCACAAGATAACGAACATACGGAGCTGACGGTGCTTCTCTTCGTCCAAAATCCGTACGCAATTTTCGCACACATTCTGCAGCATTCAGCATTCCATGATATTCAAAGTAATACCGCAATATTTCTCAGCGTTGTTCAAGCGTAAACACAACCACGAGATGGCGGACCCTTTATTAGGCCTTAAGCAGAGGACCCCATTAAGATATCATTGAGCCACACCGGTCACCTACAGTCTATAGACAACTATTACTGGCCTTTTAATAGTCATGTTGCAAATTACTTGCACCCTTATCAAGTTATTAGCTATAAAGCAATCCCTTGTTAGAGCGAAAGCTCCTCTGAGTTCCCCATGAGTTCTGGGCCAACGGTGTTCGGTGTTTCTGATATCTGGAAGTTGATTTTCAGCTTCTAGTCATATCAATATTGCGGAATCTTATCAAAGTTCCACTGCAAAATCTGATGACTTCAGTAATTGGAGCTGTGCAATAAGGTTGTTGCGTTGGCGTACGCTTAGGTGAGTTCGCCGCCTCCTGTTGCAGACTTTTCTGAGTCATCATATATGAGCATATGATCAATTTATAGAAAAGGCCGTCCAACCCAGCGGTATCGAATGAATTCTGCAGGTTGAACAGACATAATTTTTCACTTCGTTAAATTCAACATCAGATACTAATTTGGACGCGACATGCCTTAACTGTTTTTCTGGAATAATATTTTTGGTTTCAGCCTATGAGATCCTTCTCGAACACTTAACTGAGAGTTTGTGGAAGAAGACCTATTGACCGGAGATATGTATGCCTTACTGACAGCTTTAAACGCTCCGGGTGGTGGAAGTGTCTGCAGCGAGGCTTCGCAGCAAAATGTTGGGTATGCCATCTACTTCTGATGATTTGGTTTTTTTTTTACTTTGATAATAATACATATTCGAAGCGGATAAGGTGTTATCCCCGTTTTGCTCAGCGATGACTGCAAATGCAAATCAATCGTCATTGAATTTAGTAAAACTAGGGTTTTCTAAACACCATTGCAAGACTTCGTCTCTCAGTTAGACCCACTGCCTCCGTTTTCTGTGAACATCTTCCGCGATAAAGTGACCACCTTTCAAAATTGCGTCATAGAAATCTATTTTTACTGTCAGTAAACTAAGGACAAAGGACTTAATCTTTAACTTTATCGGCGTGAAATACATTCAAAATTTTTATGAATAAAACGATTTTTGACGACTCAGCCAAACATTTCGGCAGAAACGGCCGATATTTCGCGTTCAATGTTGCCATAAGCAAATGTTTTAAAGCAGCTCCAAAGAAAACCGACTGGAGCATTTCCTGCGATAACACGCTCATCAAACTTACACTTTAATAAATCAATTGTTACGTGTGCTGTGTGGCTTGTGACACTATCCTGTTGAAACCACATCCCATCCTAATCCATGCCTTCCAATTCAGGTCAAAAATAATCATTGATCATGGCGCGATAATGGTGGCCATTCACAGTAACGTGACCGACGAAAAAAAACATCAACGGCGGCGGCGCCGACATTCAAACCTCAGGATTTAGTTATTTTTCGTGGAAAAAAAAAATGAGTCATGTAGCACATGTGGATTTTCACCTGTCCAATAACGCATATTTAATTAATTGAAGAAGCTTACTTACTTACTTAAGTGGGCATTACAGTTCAGGGTGAACCTGAACTTCAACCAACATCCTTCTGTAACGACTTCGATTTCGGGCGAGCTCTCTCCAGTTTTGCACTCTAAGTCGATTGAGGTCTTCATCCACTTGATTGCGCCACCTTAGACGAGGTCTTCCCCTTCCGCGATTTCCCTGCAATGTGCTTTTGAACACCCGACGAGCCGGAGCGTTTGGGTCCAACCGCTCAACATGGCCCAACCATCGTAGCCTCGCGATGCGTACTCTTTTGGCTATGCCCATGTCGCAGTACAGCTCATACAGCTCGTTGTTGTATCTTCTTCTCTACACATTGCCTTCGCATACGGGACCAAAGATCATTCGGAGATGATCACTGGGATGATTAAGGTCTTATATAAGGTTACCTTGGTTTTTCTGGAGAGGGTTTTGTTTCTCAATTGCCTTCTTAACCCAAAGAAGCAATGGTTGGCAAGAGTTGTTCTCCGTTTGATCTCCGCGCTGATGTTATTTTCCGTGGCTCTAACTAATCCTAGGTAGACGAAGTCCTGTACTACCTCGAAGTTATGTCCGTTTATTGTGACGTACTGTCCAATTCGTCGATGTTCGGTGTCCCTGTTTGATGACAACATATACTTCGTTTTGCCCTCATTAACCATCAAACCCATTTTTGCCGCTTCTGTTTCAATACTCGCTTCATGCTTTTTTCTTCCCATTACGTCAATACCGTCTGCATAGGCGAGTAATTGTACAGACTTTTGAAAGATTGTTTCTCTGGTGTTGACGTTTCAGTTTTGTAAAATTTTACGAATATGATGTTGAAGAAATCGCATGACAGCTTGTCGCCTTGCCTAAAACCTTTTTCGACATCAAAGGTCTTGGTGAGTTCTTTACTGACTTTGACGGAGCAGCGTGAGTGGTTATCCTGCATAGTCGTGCTCCGTTCAGCTCGTCTCTGTATATACTGTCATACACGCCCTTGAAATCGATAAAAAGATGGCGTATATCAATATTATATTCTAGGGTTTTTTCCAAGATCTGCGTAATGTGAAAATTTAGTCGATTCTGAATTTTTCTGGTCAAAAGCCACACTGATAAGAACCTATCAAGTTGTTGACGTGGAGTTTCAGACATTCACATATTAAAGCAGACAAGATCTTATAAGCACCGTCAAGGAGGCTTATTCCTCTACTAATTGACGGAATTGTGAGGGACTTTTTCCAAGAGTTTGACATACGAGAATGAGGTTCCATTCATCGGGCATACTTTCTTCTGAACATATCATGAAGATCAGCTGTTGCATGCTCCTTTCCTGCTGCCTTGGAAAGTTCGGCATCCACGACATCTGCACCTGCAGTCTTATTTGATTTAAGTTTGCGTATGGAATGCTCAACTTCTTATAGACGAAACTATTGAGCCAAAAATAAGCTTCGTCACAAGATATGATTTTGCGATGAAATTCGTCACATTGTTGCATTTTCTTCAGAGTCCAATCGGAAACGTAGGTCGCTTCAAATGGTCCATCGGCTTTCGTTCTGGAGTCATTCTAGTTTCGTTAGGGTGTAAACCAAGATCCATAAGCAAAATGCGCCATAATGTGCTCTGAGCGATAGCCAATTCTCGGGAACGTCGTGAAATTGACTGATTTGAATTGTTTACTTTAAATGATCGGAGGGACGAAGATCGTTGAAAATTTACATCACCGTTATGCTTCGTGTCTTTTTTTTATGATTTACTTACAGATATTCAGTGGGATACTACACTCCCTTCCCCTCAAGCAACTTAACTGAAACACTAGCGCTTCCATGTATCCGTATCAGTTTATTCTTGAGTTAAGTTTTTACAGCCGCACTATGCTAATGAAAGTAAAACTCAGATCTACATTTAAAAAATAAAAAAATTAAAAATTAAATTCCATTATAATCTTAGGAGATTTTAAACTAGTGTGCATCGGTATCTCCTTTTAAGCTATCCTCTTCCCCTAACCCAGCTCTGTGTTATAATTCAATTGCTTTCTGTACATGAAATCGATGCATTATTCGCGTTCTTAATATTTGTAGCTTTCCCCTCTTTTGAATGGAAAACTTTGGAAGAAATTTTTTAATATAAATTTTCTTTGAACATACAAATTTAAAGTTTTGTAGATGGCTTTTTGAAGTATACCGTCGCGTCGAGGTAATCTCGCTATTTCTCGAAGAAAAAATCCGAACTAACTTACTAATTTTTCATAAATCCTATTGATTTTGAAAAGTCCTTCGAACCTCAACCTTTGCGAATTAGCAGAGAAACTTCTCTTCTTTTTTCTTTTTAATAACAACAAAATCGAAATCAATGAGAACTTTTTATTTATGCAACATAAAGAGAGTTTACAATTGGATCTCTACAACGATGAAGCTACAACATTATTTTCAAGAACGTTCCATCAACAAATAAAACAAATTGTCGTTAATTAATCATGGATTTTTCACTCTTCACTATATTATTTAGAATTCCTTCCAGAAATTCATTGAGTAGCATCAAAACGAACGAAAGAGAAAATAAATTCACACACAAGTGATACAGAAACAAATCCTTATAAAAATTTGATAGAATTATCACAGAGAAGAAGCCAAGCGTTGGCTCTTCATTCGTCAATTTTTCATAATATGCCAGCGAGTAATAAAAATCGAAAAGGGACAGGGCAAATACCAAAAAGGTTGCTCCCATCGACGTAATAAAAATCCTCTTAAATATCTGGCCAACATCCATTTTCAGCTCACCCAATTCTTCCAGAACGAATACGAATAAATTCAAGGTACTCCTCATCTTTGTGCATGGAAACATAAACGGCATAAATAAAGACAACGTTGTTAGTACTTTGAGCAACCTGATCGCAAAATTTGACATCATTGCCACAAAGTTGTCTATAATCATAGGTTTGCTGTAGACTGGCCAACTTCCAGTAGAAACTATTGCGATATTTACTCCGATGAAGAAAATGAATTGCAAAACAGTGATACCAAAGTGCAAAATTGAGATTTCAAATTTTCCATTTTTAAACGTGTAGGGAAACAATCCACCTAAACGAACAAAGTTTGTCGTAATAACGTAAGCAGAACCAACATCCTTTGGATTTAATATCTTTTTGAAAGTTTGATGTAACTTGCGTATTGGCGAAGACATTTTTAAATGACTTGACGACGAACACCTCGATTGATCAAACACTAAAAGCTATAATCCAATTTTGGCTTTCGATTTAGCTTCTAAGTGGTTTGATACTTGATAGCACCAATTACTTAAACGCGATTAAATATTTAGCAGTTGATAATTGTGTGTGAGTGAAAACTTATCACTAATGATTTGCTGAATGGACTTTGGTGTCATAACACAAGTCGCATGGATAATTTCACAGGCGTAGTACTTTCTAAATCACTAATCAATTACAATACCACCAAATTACTATTAATTGAATAACTATTAATTGAGTCTCATTAGTTGTTGCCTGCTTAATCAGCCGGCAACATGATGATGACTTTTAGTTAATGAGGATTCTTTAGAGTTTTTGTAAGTGGAGAGACAGGAAGCCTGCAACGGAATAGGATTTAGGCTCTAGAAACATACGGAAGAAAGACGAAGGTGTCAGTCACTGTTCAAAATTTTCAAATCTTTGACTATTCATCAAACTCACTTAAGGTTTTGGAGTTAAAAAAAGGTCGGCGCAATAGGTCGGGTTGCCCCGGTCCCTAGCGCAATTCTCACAACCATGCCTTGTGAGGGAATGGAAGGGACCTACAGTTTTCTGCCGATTACAAACGTCTAACCGAGAAAGCGCTTTTCATGGTCATGATTTTACAATCAGAGGACTTGCCAACTCCTCACTAAATTCGATACCCGTGGAGAAACATTTTTGGCTCTGTTGGCTTTCGAGTCACGAATCTCCCGTGTAAGAGGCATGCATGCTTAACATCGGATGCAACCTAACCTAACGGCTACTACATTTTTGTGTCTCGGGTGTCGATGGATTCACTTTGATATTAATTGACTAGATGATGACTTCTTTCAAAATTAAATTACAAATTAATCGATAAGTCGATAGCAAAAAGCTTGGTTTATATGAATGAACGAACAGCAGTTAACAATGTTTGAAAGCCAAATTGTTGGACGAATCGAAAGTATCTTATGTCACCGTTTACGAAATTGTCTGGGTAGATAACTAATTTCTTTCAAAATAAATAAATAGGGTGTCGCAACAGAGCGAGGAGCCTTGCGCATTTCCGTGCCTTATAGGAACCTTTAAAAAAAAAAGTAACTAAACACCATCTTTGAGGGAAATTTTATTGAACTAAGGAACACCATCGCTGCAACCAGGTCTTGACCACAAAAATGATCAAGTTTAGTTGCTGCTAAAGATCTCGATATGATGAGACAGGTCCGGGGTAAGTCGGACCGTTCGTTATAGAGTATGTTATAACCACGTAGACATCAAAGACCAAGAACTCGACCTTTCCAGGCTCATGGCTCCTGAATGGCTACGATGTTTGATTTTGTACTCTGTACTGAAAGTCTGCTGCATAAGAGTGCAGTAGAAGCCTTAGAGTGCTGGAGGTTGATGTGTAAACAACTTTCGGAGGTTTTTTCCCTTCCTGTCAGTGTCCGTGGACCAGAATGACTAGCAGATCCGGTTTCATTCGCCAACTTTCCGGTTGGACTTCCGTCTGTTTTGACTGTAGTAGTTTTATCCCGTCCGACCGGTATCCGTGGACTGAAATTGTAAGCCTTGCTACTTACGGTTCCGGTTTCATTCACCAGTGTTTCGGTTGGACCAACAGAAGGACTCGCAGAAAAGGGGCAACATTGGTTACTAAAGAACTTGAAGTGGAGGGTAAGACCTCTTCAGAATTGTTCCCTTTCACCTCCACTGCCAAAGGTTAGCAGTTAGACTCCGTGCTTGTGACCACAATAGTACACTGAGGATTCACTGCTAACCTTCTTTCCTTCCTCTGTTGGCACTTGGAAAGCCATGTACCAGAAGAAGCCATTACTCAATTAAGATCAGCCACTTCAGCTTCATTTGATACTGCGGTAGCACAGAACAGCTGAACCATAATACACCCCTGAAAAAGCGGAAGTTTGTATGTCAGATGGGGCCTCCAGAATCCGTGTCCCTGCCGCAGTCGAAAATACTACGGGTGGATTATCGCTTTGACGAATGCCATCTTAGTGCAGTCAATGAAGCATTTTAGGTCCGAATTTTTTTACTGTGAACCGATTTGCATGAAATTTTGGAATTAGGCTCATCTTACCCTAAACTTCAAAAGTGAAAATGATTTGAACACCGCCACCACCCTGGGGGTGGTTGCCACCCCTTTTCGGGGGCGAATTTTTTTTTTTCAAAATAACCTCGGATATCGATAAAAAGCTTAATTTTAAGCAAAAAATCAAATATAAAGTTTTTTATTAAGTCCAATACTTTTCGAGTTATTGGCAATTGAAAATTCGCAATTTTTTCACGTTTTTCATCTATTTATTGCAAATATCTCCAAAACTAAACGTTTTATCGAAAATTTTATAAAAACAAAATTGTAGCAGGTAAAACAATGAACAATTTGATGTTTTATAAAGTATTCTAAGAACAATATTAAGCTAGATATAAAAGATCAAAGCCATTTTTTGTTTTGTCTGAAATTTAATCGCCATTTAGCGGCGAGCAGATGCATTTTATGCATTCTAATACCAAAAGATGTTTTGTAGTGCTTGAAATAAGCTTTAAAATAAGCACTATTAAAAGTCTTTTGCACGTAAAATAAGTGAGCTGTAGTGCAAATAAGGAGAGCATCTAATGTTTTTTTCTTTTAAATAAAAAATAAAAGGTTATAAAATTCGCCCCCGAAAAAGGGTGGCAACCACCCCCAGGGTGGTGGCGGTGTTCAAATCATTTTCATTTTTGAAGTTAAGGGTAAGATGAGCCTAATTCCAAATTTTCATGCTAATCGGTTCACAGTAAAAAAATTCGGAGGTAAGGCCCTATTTTTCGCTTCATTGACTGCACTACTGCATGCATCAAATAAACTTTATCAATTTTGTAGTCAGACGTGGTTGGGGCGATGTTAAGCCATGAAACGAACGGTGAATGGTTTTAATAGCGTCAGCTTACTTTCCTTAAGTTTAAATTTTTCGCCTCATAGGTACTTGAGTTAGTGCGATATAAGCGGAACTCTGTGAAAGGCGGAATTCAAGTGCTAATGCACCAAACCATTTTTGGAATAGCACCAAAAGGAAAAATTATTTAGTCGCCTGATTTATATATCATTAATATTCTTCAAAACTCTACCTGAGTTCTTAAATTTTCAACAAAGCAGAAATCGGGGAACAAAGTCTCGGCGCAAATTGTATTTTTACAAGAAGAAGAATGCCTGGTAGACCTCTGTTTTTGTGGTTAAAAGCTGAACTACAAAAACTTTCTTGAATCTCAGACACTTAAGCGGCACTCAGCTCAGAGCAAGCTCACAACTACCACTAATAAACTCTCTTCATCATTGAAAACTTCACAGGGAAACCAGGAGCGATCTAAAAGGATCACTCAAGACTAAATTAGAATCTGCATGTGTTCTGCAACGGTAAAGACTGAAAGATTTTGACAGGCTAGTGTGGAGCTCCAAAAATATTTCTTTCAAAGAATATTTACAACAGTATTAAAATATTTAGTGAACAGCAGATTTGGTAAGGTCCTCAGAAGAAACAAATGAAACAGACTGAAAACACCCAGAAAACTTAAAGATTCATATACCAATCTGAAAGCAGATACACTTAGTCTAATGTTGGAAGAGTCTTTCCCACTAAACCGAATATCGATCGGCTCACAGCACTCTACTAGTCCGAGGATACGTGAATCTGAGAAATCCAGGCTACGAAGCTGGTAGCATACATTCTATCGCTCACCTGACTCATATTTCCTTCCACGGACAGTCTTGATTTAGCCATTATCCAAACCCTTTGGCAAAATGGCCGGGCTGCTTTCACATTCACAACTAGCAAGACTATTTACTTGCCAAGTCCTCATACCACTCAATCTCGTTCTCCTTCTTCTTTACGACACTCGGCTTTACCCGTAAGAAAATCGAGGATGTTTCTAAGACTCGAACCGTGAAATTCTCCACAAGCTCAACGGAGAAACTTTGGCTTTATTAAAAAAGAAACGAAAAACAAATCAAATGCAATGTGACTTTTTATTAGTGTAATATAAAGTGCATTTCAATTAGATACAAACAATTAAATCAATTTTATTTCACAATACAATTGACCAAATTCATAGTCCACTAAAAAATAGTTTTAATTTTTATTTTTGATATCGGATTTTAAATTTTTTTTAAATCATTGAGAATACTTTCTAAGAACTTGTTGAGTAGCATCAAACCAAATGAGAGAGAGCACAGATTGACACACAAGTAAAACAAAAACAAGTCCTTATAGAAATTGGATAAAACTATCACAACGAAGAAACCAAGCGTTGGCTTTTCATCTGTCAGTTTCTCATAATATAACAGAGAGTAATACAAATCGAATAGAGACAGTGCAAATACCAGAAAGGTTGCCACCATCGAAACATTGGAAATTTTTTTCATTATCTGACCCTTATCCATCTTCAGCTCATCCAAGTCTCTCAGTGCAAAAACGATTGAATTCATCGAACTCATTGACTTTGGAACCAACAACTGGATGAATAAAGACACCGTTGTTAATACTTTGAGCGATCTGATAACAAAATTCGCCATTGTTGCCACCGAATCGTCTATAATCACCGGTTTGCTGTAGATTAACCAATTTCCATTCAAAAATATCAAAACATTTACTCCAACGTAAAAAGAAAATTGCAAAAGAGTGATGCCTGAGTGCAAAACCGATAATTTATATTTTTCGTTTTTAAATGTGTAAGGAAACATTCCACCTATACGAAGAAAAGTTGTTGTGATTGCAAATGCAGATCCAATATCCGTTGGATTGAATATTTTTTTGAAACTTCGATAAAGTGTGCGTGTTGACGAGCTCATTTTACTTTTAAACGATTTGAATGCAAACACCGTGGGCAAACAGACACTCAATACTGTACTGGGGTATTTTCAAATTATCTGCTTAGGCAGTTTGCAGCAACCGCAATTACTTAATAGTGATTAAAAATTTAACAACTGATGATTGTGTCAGAGTGATATTCAATCACTTGAGTGCGTTAAAAATCCGAAACCTTATGGAAAACTATGCTGAAAGGCAACTTCTTCACTATTTTTCCATTTTAATCAAACCTGACGCCCAATTAATTGACCATCACTAGCCGTTGACGAATGATTGTCGATTTTCGAGGAATAAGTTAGTCACTGCTTAGTGCTTTAGTCAGTTTTTCTTTTTTTTGCATTTCACAATTGGAATGACATAAAGGCAGTGCATTGCATTATTCATTCAGATGGCATTCCTGCTCTTTTACTTAAAAAATGTTACTCCAGTTTGGCCCTTCCCATCACAAGCCTGTTCAAGCTTTCCTTTTCCGGACCATCTTTGGCACATATCCGTTATTTAATCTATCCATATGAAAGGTACAAAAACCAAATTTCTAATTATAGACCCATAGAAAGTTTTCAACTCTCCCATATCCATAACCTTTTCGAAAGTATTCTTAAATACTTTCCTTCCAATGCAAATCAATGATATCCTCCAAGCAGCATAGACTGGGTAAGGAAAAGTCTAGCACAACTAATCAAGTTGAGTTTAATTTCTTATCACTCTCTGCGATTGAAAAGGAAATCGAAGTAGACATTATTGTCACAGAGTACGTTTCCGTTCTGCTCTTTCAGTTCCTTTTTTTCTTGGCAACCTCTGGTGTACCCCTAGGTAGCCATCTTGGACCATTCTTTTTTATCATTGCCATTAACGATTTCGAAAAGATCATTAAATACTCTTCTCTGATTTTATTCTTATGAGACGAAAAACTTTCCAAAGCTATCTCCACTAATCGGGACTATCTCCTGTCTCAAAATGAACACATTTCATACCTCATTTGGTATAGTAAAAACCTCCTTGAACAGAACATTGCCTATTGCGAGACGATAGCCCGCTTGTTGAGTATGAGTAATCCGGCCCTTTTTCTTTTCGACGTCAGTCTTCCAAGTCTGCGTAAGTCTTCAAAGTCTATCATCCTTATAGTTTCAATTCCATCTCAATTAGTTTAAGTTTAGTATTGTTTAATTAATTTTAATTTTGAAGTAAGGTAGGAAATGGGTCGGAAGTCAAAATTAAAAATTAAAATATTGAAAAGCGAAAGTCAGTTTTTACTAACAACTAATATTAGACCAAAGACTACTTCTACTTGAATTGTATTACTGTAGTCAAACCATCAGACTCTTAGTTATTATATTAAAATACAATTTGTAGCTAGTGAGTTGCATTTCAATCGTCAAACTACAGCCCATAATGATTTTAGGTCAAAGAGCTATGCTAACTTAAAAACTGCTTCCAAAAAGAGTTTATGTTCCGAAATAAACTTATTCATTTTCATGACATCCTGAGCGACAATAGGCAATAAGCTACAGACAAAGAATCATAAATTATATGTAAATAAAGCTTAACTTCAGTTACCTTCTAAAGTTTGTCATTTTGACGGACTGGATATTTCAAATGCAACTAAGCCATTGCAACTGTTTTTTTTTCGCTCGAGGGCAATGCGGTCTCAGAAAATGAAGACTAAACTTTAAAACTCCGTAGAAAATCTAGAGTCTTTATAATGATTTCCCAGGATACCTTCAAATGGCATCTCTAAGACAAAGTGACCCTAAAATAAAGTAAATTTCGCCATAGCCGATCAATTTGTATTTGACTCATTCTCAGCATAGAAATGCACACGCCCCGAAGCAAAGTACGGCATCATTCCAAAAACGCTGCAGATCCCTAAATACTTGATTGTGTCGATCCTAGTGGAAATATTCAGAGAAATTAAAGTCATCTTCATCTCGAAAGATATTAAGCCCCTTGCAAACTGAGCCAAACTATTTCAGACCATAAAACCTTTCCTTCTTTTTGCTAAAGACTATAGGAAGACTTGTAGAAGAACACTTGTGAACATATCAGAGGGACAATGTACTCTCTACAGCCGACACCCATATATATATAAGAGCAAATCGGTTGGGGTTTAGTCAGAAAAATTGAGCAATCATTTCAATCCTATGAATACAAGTTTATCGTATTTCTCGACATAAAAAGTGCTAGTCAGATATCCAAGTTTGAGACGGTAGGCGCATCTAAACCATTCGTTAGGTCCTGAACCCTTCTATGGTTTAAATAAAAAATTTTCAAATACAAAAACAAAAACATCCACCTGAAAGAATCCTGTAGAAGGTTCCGGTCAGATTTGAACAGATGAATTACTAGCGAATCTCATCTATCAAGAACATCCTACTGGAAATATCCTGAAGGATGTTCTGTTCAGGTTTGAATAGATGATTTATTGACGTAACTCTTCTGGTTAATCCTGTTTAAGATTTTTATGCCAGAAACCCTCAAAACTTCCACCAGACCGAAGTTTTCTAAACAAACATCTTAACGAAAACAGGTTAGTGGCAGCGCCATCTGCAGACCATGCCTCGAAAGTGAAGAAATATCTGTGCACATTATTACATTATTAACGAATGTCCAACACTTTTTGGCCTTAGAAAGCAAATACATGACAATGAGATCATCCTACTAGAGAAACTCAAACACATCCATCCTCAGAAGATTATTAACTTCTAACTTGATTCAAAAGGTTAGGAAATGCTCTGAAACTTCCATAAGATTCAATCAGACACCGTAGTGCCCAGAGCTCCGCAAGTTCAACCCACCATTAAATCTAATCTAAATCTAAACGCATCAATACCGGAGTGAATCACAACTATAAGCTCGACTAAAAACTTAACTGGAAAAGACAGAGAGTAAAAAAGTCCAAATCGCTATAAAATTTTCCATTCGCCATTCACTGGATGTAAATACAAATACGTAACAAGACCAATCCTCCCTCACATACAACCTTTTGGTATGACAGCCATCATTACAAAAGGCGTCAAGCCTCAAGTACTTCACCACAATTAAAAGACTTACATGCATTGGGTCAAGAAACGTGATGAAAAGGACACCTGTAGCTCTAGAAACTTTCCTGTCGCTATTTGCCCCGGATCTAGAAGATTAGAAGTGTGATACCACAGAAATTAAAGGTATCACTCTTATACCATTTTGAGCTCTTTACAGATAGAGACTATGAATGTCTATCTAGATCTACAAATAGCGTCTTAACCTAACTTAATAACTGCCCAATCAGGTCTCAAAACGGTAGTGAATTATACTGATTGAGACATTCAAACGGTCTACACAAGTTTGTATATTGATTTTAACCCAGTGGCCCTAACAGATATTTTGTTCAAACTGAATACTGATACGACAACAGGGGTACAAAGGCAAATCATGTCTTCGTCTTTATAGATCGTTCCAAAACGGGCGAAAGTGTAGTGGCAATCATCTTCTTAGGCTATCTTCCCATAAATTGATCAACAAAGTTTTAAGATTTTTCCTTTCTTTCTTTTCCAATCTTTGTCAAGAGTGGCCGAAATGACTGCCCATAAATCGTTTAGAATTAAATAAAAATTAGCTAAAAAGCTAAAGCAAAACAAGTCGGTACCACAATGGGTCCGTCTACGTACTGGAAACACTATCCAATAAGAGGCACCACTGAAGGCGTACACAGTTGAAGTGGTAAGCTGCTATGTTCATCTGGATAATGTGGTTTTACCAACATCCAATTAAAACGAGGAGCTAAAAACTTTTTAATTTGTAACTGTACGAGCTATCAGTTGTTCGTTCATACGCTTGTAAAAAAGGAAAAAAAGCGTCTTCCAATCAGAAGTATGTACTTGTTAATTCTCTTCGCAAAAATTGATCCACAAAACTATCGACATTTTTAAAGATATCGTACCCACGGTCACAATCTGAATAAGAAGAGAGCTGTCGTTTTACCTAATTCAAGACATCTCAGCACAGCTTAAACCATAACTTCAGTTTGGATTCCAGAACACTGACAGAAATGGGAATGAACTGAAGTATAAGTTGGCCAAAACCGGGTCATCACTCGAATCTAGCGGGACCATAGCTTCTGTACTCAAGTCACGAAAACAAGAAAAGAACAGAATTCACCAGAAATTTCTAGTCTTCAGAAGCCTGTCGAGGTTTTCATGCCCTATGGTCAGACATTTCCTTAAAGAAAGCATAAAATTAACTCCATTCTAGCAGGCCTCGACTCTTTCTGTTGTTTGCCATAAACTCACCGGTCACAACCCATTGACACCCAGATGATGAGAATGTACATTAGGACATCCATGGTAGTGGAAAGGCCATTCCACTGTGAGTGCCTGGGCTTGGTCAACATTAGGAAAAAAGCCCTTCGACGAAATGAATGAAATCTCTAACCTTCCACTCATTCTGAAGTTCAATCAGGGTTCCAAATGGTTTAACGGTAAGGCTATTCACCACCAATAATCCAATCGTGCACCCTCCATCTTACTTCCATACTCTCTTATCCACAGTAGCGCCAGCGGCTGCACACCCCCATCGTTCAAAAACCAAGCTTTGGGGTCTTCTAACTTTTGGAAATCATACAACGCTCCAAATCATCACTAGAAATTAAAATCTCAACGAAAATGAAGCCAAATTTGCAACGGTTCAAAAGTGTCTCAATGCATTTCGAGGCTTCTCACCCTTAAAATTTGATTTTTTAGCTTTTTTCAAAAAAAAAAAATTAACTACAAAGTAATTCGAACTTTAGTTCCTCATCCAATGCGGACATCGAATGACTCACTTTACTGAAGCTCGTATGGTTAATTAAACCGACGTTAGCCATCCATCTCTGCCAAGCTGGTAAATTGAACACTATTATTATTAAGCCCTTTTCAAGGCTATGAAATCATGAAGCAGGACCGCCCAACCCCTTGAAGTCAAGTAATTAGAAAGCAAATATAGCTGTGGCACTTTGCGTGAGTTTTCAAAAATGGTTTATTTCTGTGTTTGCTACTACACTTGTTACATCTCATTACACAATTACAAAGTCTCGATTGCTTTGACAAGTATAGACTAGTAGCGTTTATAGCACAGTAGCCAACAATACAAACCCAAACCCACCCTCAAAGACGAGCAATATCCTGTAATTTCACTGAATGAAAAAACAAAAACAAAAATTATTACCTATGATGTATGACAACGTTTGCATTGTTTTTCTACGCTTCGCCTCACCACATTAAAACTCAATGTCATGCGATGAATATTTTTCATATCTGAAAATCGTGTGTATTCTTTAATAGTTGTGTGGCAAAGGGCATTAACTCATTTATAACCTGAAGTTGCTTTTTTTCTTCTGTTCTTGTGTTGAAAGCTTTTCCAAACTTGCGTACATTGAATGGCATGGATAATAATTACATATTTCACAAGGATATGCCGTGCCACAGCTAAGGTCCACATATTTGTCTCTTGGTTAGTCGTTCACTTGACTTGACAGAGACGGTACTCGTGTTATTTTGAATATGGCCGATGAAAGTTGTTCCAAGGACCTGCCAACTTCCAGTCCGGAAAAGAGACGTTCTACCGTACCGGACATTCGTTCGGAAAACAGTTTTGAAAAACGGTATAGTAATATCATCACCGAACAGATACTGGACAATAGTGTAAATACGGAGGAAATTAGACGACAGCTGCAGGCCTTCCTGCCTCTAAGCAGCAATTCCTCACCCACAAAGCTGAGAGATGACGTGAAGTTGGATCAAAAAACTGAGGGGAGCGAACCGTAAATGTGTGTTTAGCATATTTTTCTTCAGTTATCTTCTTTTTTTTTTTTTTTTGATTGTGACAACGTGTTTTGATTTTCGTCAATTCTTAACGTGCCTACGAGCTTATTCAAAGTATTAATTAACCAACTCAACACTCAACCGTCATCCAATTCAAATCAATTAGGTGAATCCTGGTCTGATGACTTTGCGGTATTTAATCAAAAGAGCTTAAGTGAAGAGGTGATGGAGCAAACAATCCCTCCTAACAATTTGCTACTCACCATTCAACACAAACACCGCATCGCCACAGGCTTATACATTTAAAGGACTACATTTTCCTTGTGCTATATGTTGGTGTTCCTTGTGGCCTTCCCTTGGTCAAACAAGAAAAGAAAGTGCTTGACAATCCGAAATTGGTTTCATTTCCTTCCTGCGATGAAATTTTTTATCAAGCTTTTGATGTGCTAAAAATGTGCTTTGCTAAAGCTGTTCACAGATGTGTGTGTGTGTTTCTCATTTTATTTTTTGTATACATAAATAAATTCAACTTGTTTTATATGTAAGTGAAGCACTAAATATTTGAAAAAAATTAATAAAAAATCGTAGAAAAATAGTGCTTCTTTTCTTTGCGATTCGAAAGAGACAAATAAGGGTATCAAAATCGTTCCAGTAATTAAAATAACAAAAATGAATAGATAACTTAAACAGAAGATCAATCACCAATGGCCTATTTTACAAAATTACAAATTTTTAACTACAAGCGTCTTTTGGCAAAGTTTATTACTTTTTCTTTGTTATTATTTGTGGCATCAGCAAAAGTTGCAGTCGTATTTTGCAAAGGGCAGTTTGCACAAAATTAAAATTGCAGTTTAAAAGTAGGTAACTTGTTCGAATACAATCAACTTGTGAATTTCTATCTCAACAAAAAAAAAAAAAAAAAAAAATTGATTTCAAAAAATTTTTAAGATTGTAAACGCAATGAACATTTACGTGTATTTTTTCTTGCAAGTTTGTTTGTACTTCAGTTTTGTAACAAAATTGTCCTTGTTACAAATGGATAGTAGCTAAAATAAAATAAATAGGGTGGCGCAACAGAGCAAGGAGCCCCAGGGCCTAGCGCATTTCTCACAACCATACCTTGTGAAGGAACGGAGGGGACCTACGGCTAATCGAGAAAGCGCTTTTCATGGCAATGAATACTAACGGAGGACTTGCCAATTCCTCGCGAAAGGCGATACCTGTGGAAAAAACATTTTTGCCTCTTTTGGGATTTGAACCACGAAACTCTAGATTAACAGGCAGACATGCTTTTCTACCACACCACGGGTACCACACACAAATGGATAGTAGCTACGTTCAACAATATTGTGGAAAAATAGTTTTTAAAACACAAATTATTCCAAGATTAGATTAGATTTAGGGGACTGGTAGAGCTTGTTCAGCTCTGGGCACTGCAGTGTCTGAATGAAACCTATTGTTTCAACCCATGTGAGGTTTCAGGGCAGTTCTCCTGTTCCTGAATTGAACCAGAAGCAAGCAATCTTCTATGGGTGAATGAGTTTGAGGTTATCTAGGGGGATATTTTTTTTTCTGTTGGCGGTTTTTCAAAAACCAGCTGTAGAAACCCGAAATTTGTTCAAACGGGCCAGAAATATCTGTAATGCTCATATACAGAAGACCAAGTTTTTGCATGACCAAAAAGTAAGGCAAAAAATACTGTTGTGTCCAAAAGGAAGCAAAACTTTTTGGTCTTTTGTTAAGAACGTTAAGAACTCGACCACGTCATCGGTCCCTACGCTCGTTTTCAATGACTCTCCGTATGTCAGTTCCATCGATAAAGCCAATTTGCTTGCAGCTCAATTTGCTGCAAACTCAACACTACCTGATAGCATATTGGCTCCACCTGAGCTCGAGTCTGTAGATTCTGTGATGAAGCAGATATTTTTTCGAACTCGCTCGGTTGCGAGAGTCCTCAAAGATCTCAATATACATAAATCCGCTGGTCCAGATGGTATCCCGCCGTTATTCTGAAGAGGTGTTCTTCTACGCTGGCAAAACCACTGCGTAAACTTTTCCATCTTTCCTATTCTGCTGGGATTTTTCCGAGCAGATGGAAAACTGCATTTGTCCAGCCGGTCCCTAAAAAAGGCGAATCTTCCTTCCCTTCCAATTACCGTCCAATTGCACTTACGTCCCTTCTTTCCAAGGTCATGGAAACGTTGATAAACCGTCAACTTATGAAATATCTTGAAGAACGAAAGCTTCTTAATGACCGTCAGTACGGCTTTCGTAGCAAACGGTCCACTGGTGATTTGATGGCATATCTCACCGAAAAGTGGAACCAATCTTTACATTGTTTTGGAGAAAGCAAGATTATTGCGCTTGATATTTCTCAAGCATTTGATAGAGTTTGGCATCAGGCTCTTTTATCGAAAATGCGTGCTTTTGGTATCGATGAGTCTCTTCTTCGTTGGATTAGAAATTACCTTTCCGACCGTTCAATACAAGTTGTGTTGGATGGCTTCAAGTCTGATACCCACATAATAAATGCTGGTGTGCCCCAGGGCTCCGTTTTGTCTCCGACTCTCTTCCTCATTTTCATTAATGATCTCTTGTCTGAAACGTCTAATCCACTTAATTGTTTTGCTGATGACTCGACCCTCAGCTTTTCATATTCGTTTCCAAATTTACGTCCCTGCTCTTCGGATGTGGAACTGAAACGGTTGCGTATGATAAGCTCATTGAATTCTGACCTTGACAGCATTGTTACATGGGGTCTTATGAACCGAGTAGAATTCAATGCTTTGAAAACTGAATGCTGTCTCCTGTCGTTGAAGCTTAACATTCCCCCATTGCCATTATCCATGAATGGTACCTGCATCGAAGAAACCGAAAAGCTGTCAGTACTTGGTATGTGTGTAAACGATGATCTTCGTTGGAATGACCACATATTTGAAGTCTCCAAAAACGCTGCTAAATGCTTAGGCTTCTTGAGACGATGCAGGAAATTCTTCGCCCCTTCTGATCTGGCTACAATTTATAAGGCCGTCATCCGCCCAAAACTGAAGTATAACACCCATATCTGGTCAGGTGCTTCTCTAACATCTTTCCGCCTACTTGATAGGGTACAAAATAGAGCGTTAAGATTGATAGGTGATAGTTCAATCGTAAAATCGATTGATTCTCTTGAACATCGTCGAAACGTCACCTGTTTCTCGCTCTTTAATCGCTTTTTTCACAAACAGTGCTCTACTGAAATAGCCAGTTGCATTCCTCCCCTGAAACAGTTTAGCCGCAACACTCGCCTCGCTAGGAATGCTCATCAGTTCTACCTTGAACCCAAGTTCAGGCGTACAGTCAAGTATAGAGATATAGATTCTGATTTTAGTCGCACCATCCGAATGTGGAATGCTTTACCTGGCTCTGTATTTCCCTTGCATTACGATTCAGAAAGATTCAAAAGCAACGTGCATCGGTGTCTCCTATTAAATCCTCTCCTATTTTCCTAAATGCTCGCACTGTGTTCTATAACATTATAAGGGTAGTCATAACCTATTGATGTGCGCGCTAAATATAAAAAAAGTCCCGTTTGAGAAGAAAACACGTGGAGAAAAAAATGCAACAACAAACTGAGTGAGCTTCAGTCGTAGAATGAGCTTGAGCAGCTAAAAGAGTACCTAACAAAGTCTGCGATTTCAGATCACCACCAATGTCGAATGGACTGTTTTTTGGAAGCACATTTCAAGGAAATGGCGGAATTAGTTGGTGCAACTGATTGGAAAAGAAATAAGAAACTCAAGCAACCGAGGGCGCAAAATAGGAGGGAGGTTGAGGTCCTGGTTGAGGTCCTGGTTCACCACAAATGTAATGCCCATTTAAGTAATTAAGAGATCCAGTAGGTACCAATGGTGTAATAGAAAACGTGTTGGACAATTATGTGGGAGGTCGTTGGTTCGATTTTATCGATTCGATTTAACCATATATACCAGGATATAACAATCGAAATTTTTAAAGCCCGCCCTATGCTATATAACAACCAGGTCATTTCGTGTATGGATAAATTGAAAAAGCGTGTCAGGCTAACTGCAACAACCTGATTATTGCAATTGAAATTTATCACCATGTTCATCAATTCATTGACCAATCAACTCTTAGCAAGCCCAGTGGTTCAAATTGACTTTTTTGCCTTAAAAACCCATTCGCCACGTTGGTTTCAAGTCATTCAACTGTTCACTTCCGTCGCAATTGGACATAAAATGTTTCTTCGCGCACAAAGAAAACTCCTCGAGTCCTGGAATAAGCTAACAAATCCTCAAGACCTAGTCTCTGCATTCGGACTTGTGATTTTTTTCCTTCGAATCACAGGACTATTTCCATACAAAGTAAACACAACTATTAATCAATTTGTTATTTCTCCACTAGACTTTGGAATAACAATCCTACACGTGTCACTTTACGCTTATGTAAACTTCGGCCTCATCAATGACAGTATATTATCCTACGGCAAACCGCTCATTGTGGACAGTGTGATAGCTTTAGTGACAAGTGTTTTTACAAAAATACTTGGTGTTATTATAACACTAGTCATATTTATACATCTTATACTGGGTAGGAAAGCCATGCTTAAAATGTTGAACGCATTCAGTTTACTTGTGGAAGATTTGGCTGATATGAAAATTGTTGCACTGCAAGCGTACAGAAGGATGCTGCTTATCTCTGGATTGGCTACGCTTTTCGCTGCTGCCATGAGCTTATTACATCTGATGCAATCGCTTTATTTCTTTGGAAAACTAACTCACAAACCACCATCTTTGAAGTTTATTTTTGTGGTAGTTTTGTCCAATTTCTACAAGAATCTGTTTGTGTTTTCAATGACGATGAATCTGTGTGTTTGTTTTTTGGTAACATCGATTTTAAATAATTTTTTGAATGACGTACTCAAATTGCAGCTAAGGATCGAAGAAAATGAAAACAATATAAAATTTTTAAACTAAATGTAAAAGATTTTGAATAAAAATACATTCGAAGAAAATAGAAAACAAAAAAGTGGTCAGCATTTTTTATTGGTTATTGTTAGTTGTGCATTGAGCCTTTCTGGACAAAAAATTGGTAAGCTTTTGATTCAATAAATAAAAATAAATAGGGTGGCAGAGCAAGGAGCCCCAGGGCCTAGCGCATTTCTCACAACCATGCCTTGTGAAGGAATGGAGGGGACCTATGGCTAATCGAGAAAGCGCTTTTCATGGCAATGAATACTAACGGAGGACTTGCCAATTCCTCGCGAAAGGCGATACCCGTGGAAAAAACATTTTTGCCTCTGTTGGGACTCGAACCACGAACCGCTGGATTAACAGGCGGACATGTTATCCATCACACCACGGGTACCAACGCTTAGCTAATAGCCACGGCCAAATTGACTTACTTAGTTATTTACGGCATAAAAGATTGGGATGAACCTGAACTTTTCAAGTAATTTCGATTTCGGGGAAGCTCTCTCTAGTTTTGCACTCAGAGTGTCCTAGGATAAGGGACCTATTCCTGTTTCTAGGCGCAGCATAAAGTCTACCTCCAACACTTCTAAACATCATTATTTTGGATTTCGAAAGCTTAACCGATAGGTTTCGGGCTTTGCAATAGCGTTGCAGTCATTAGCTGCATACCGTCTATAGATTCGGCTAGGAAGACTAGACTTTCTGAAGATATCGGCAATATTTATCACAGAGAATATTTGATCGGCTGTTGAGTTGTTTTTCCTGATCCTTGTTTGGAAATCATTCAAAACCCCCTTGTGTTCAATCCAGTAGTATAGTCTATTGTGCAATAATGAACTAAAGCGCTTTGTCGCAGTGTTTGAAAATGAAATGCCCCTGTATTTTGCTGGGTCATCAAGCATTGCCTTTTTTATAAAAAGGGAAGGTGTTTGCTGATCGGAAACTCTCGGGAGCATCGGCTGTCTTTTAAATTTTGTTGAATTCGACAGTAGGGAGACGAAGGAATTAGGGGGTAAGACATTTGAAAAATTCAAAAGGTGCTATTTTCTCCCCAGGAGCTTTGCCATCTTCAGTCTTTTGTCTTAGATGGCGCAAAAAAGTGGATGAAGACCTCAACCGACTTGGAGTGCGAAACTGGAGAGAGCTCGCCCGAAATCGAAGTAGTTATAGAAGGATTTTGGTTGAGGCCCAGGTTCACCCCAAACTGTAATGCCCACCTAAGTAAGTAAGTAAGTCTTTTGTATAACTGTTTCCATTGGAAACATCAAGACAAAATTAAAATTTTTCAATTATTGATATGCAATCTTTCTTAAACAACCTACGACTTCTAAAATACGAAATTTCGTCAACATCGTGTAAGCCATTAGGAAAAAGTAGGTTTTGGAAAAAACCGTGCTTTGGAAAGTAACGTTTTAAGACTTTATCCGAAAATAATTTTTACATCATAAGAAAAACTACCTGAAACTAATATCTCACACATATTGGTTCTATGGCAGTTACCGTTATTTCAAGACCTATAGACCCAATTCCAAAAACCCTTCTGTAGGTTGCCCCACAGACCCTAATTGTGAATTTTGAAGATAGTCGGTCTAGGATATAGATCCATATATGGACAGATAGACAGACAAAGAGGCATACAGACAGACAGACAGAGCTGCAGAATTCAATTTTTCCGTATTCTCTATCATACAATAACATCAGTGCGGAGATCATACGAAAAATTGCTCTTGCCAGTCGCTGCTATTTTGGGCTAAGAAGGCAACTGAGGAATAAAACGCTCTCTAGAAAAACCAAGTTAACTTTTTATCAGACCAATAAAACAATCAAGCATGACATTACGATGACATATTCCTTTTTGAAATTTAGAGAACGAAGCATTTGTGACGCGAGAGCGTGTTCCACCAAAATACTGTCGGTTGGTCTAGCCGTAGCCGTATAGATGGAGCTTTTTCGTTGCCAGAGCCCATGCCTTGCCAAAGGCTTCCTTAAAATCCCAGAGGTCTTAGCAGCGACTCAATGTGTTTGGACCAAAAAGGCTTGTTAACTAGGATTACTCCAAGACGTTTGACTTCGTATGGGAAGGAGTGCTGACTCCTTCAAGTGTACGTTGGTTTAGACCAGTCAATGTTTTGTGTCTTATGAAGAGTACAAACTCAGCTTATGAGGATCAACTGATTGACCGTTTTTAACACTAAACGCCAATTAAGTTTATCGTAGCTTGTGCTCCGGAATAAACTGTTTTGACGGGTGCCATGACATTTGGCCATGTGCCAAATGGCCATATTTCAAAATATGGCCATTTGACACTTTTCAATTGTGTCACATGGCCATATGGCCATGTGTCGCTTTGGCAATGTGTCATTTGACCATTATGGCCAAACTGAAACTTGTTCTTAAAGTGCAAAAATTCAAAAATAAAGATTGAGATTTCTTAAAAAAGAATTATAAATAATATTTATAATTTGGAAACATATGCAAAGATGTTAAAATAAAATGGCGTTGAGATTTTCCAAAACATTATCATTATCAGTTTTCGAAGAAAAGATTTTCAATTGGATATCTATAATAGTGTGATTCGCGCGAATTTTTTTATTTTCACACACAAAATTGATTATCTGATGGAAAAAACAAAAAAAAAAGATTGCGCTTGCTGCGTTTCGTGCAGATGATGACGATCATTTTTGTTTATCATTCACCTTTAAACTTAAAGTATGAATGTACATATAAATATGCATACATACATATGTATTTATGTTTATGTATTCTTATCTACTATTATAGATATCCAATTGAAAATCTTTTCTTCGAAAACTGATAATGATAATGTTTTGGAAAATCTCAACGCCATTTTATTTTAACATCTTTGCATATGTTTCCAAATTATAAATATTATTTATAATTCTTTTTTAAGAAGTCTCAATCTTTATTTTAACTAAATGTAAATTAAAATGTTTTTACTCACGTGGTTATCATGCGCGAAGTGCAGAATTAACATTTGCTTGTAACCACAAGAAGGTACAACACTAAAAGTACCAAATTGGCAACCATGAATATACTTGTTCAAATTTCTTGCAACTGTAAAATTAGTTACTTACAAAAAAAAAAAAAAAAAACAAGACGTTAAAAAAAGGTTCAGTTAAATAGCCTTGAACTAAAAAGCCCATCCAAAATATACGCATAACATTTTGTTTTTGCTCGAAACACCTGCAAAAAATATGGTCAAACGACACTTTGAAAATGTGTCAAATGACCATATTCTAATATATGGCCATTTGTCACTTTGAAAAGCGTCATTTGGCCATTTGGCTAAATGACACAAAAAAATATGGTAAAATGACACATTGCCAAAGCGACAAATGGCCATATGGCCATGTGACACAATTGAAAAGTGTCAAATGGCCATATTTTGAAATATGGCCATTTGGCACATGGCCAAATGTCATGGCACCGTTTTGACGCTGGATCTAACCGAGAACATACCGGTGCATCAGCGGCGACGTTGTTATATTCGTTATATCCATTGAACATTTCAAGTATAGATTCAATTATCTGTAGCACTGAAAAGGAGATAGAACGCCACCTTGTCGGTTTTATTCACTCCTGTCGTTACATATTTCCCACAGTCCGTTTCAACAATCCTATCACTTTATAAATACGAATACGGAAGCAGAAGTAGCGTACACAGGAACGATGGGAGTCGGAAAGCTGGACTACAACACTGATTGACTTACCCAATGTTCTAATTGGCAGCCATCGTGCGACTGAACAACGAGCGACGGGCACTGCATCGGACGATCAAAATATCAACAAGTATAACCCTTCTCTGTGTCCTTATTAACACTGGAAAGCGGTCGCGCGATGGGGTAGCACGGTCGCACATGTTTGTTTCATGGTCGTTCAAGCTTTATAATTAAAGCTTTTCATAATCAAACTGTAGGGGAGTGCGACCGATGCTACGAAAAGTAGTCTGGTTGCTTTAAATCAACCAGTTTGATTTTTGTCGCGTTGCTGTTAGCAAATCGCAACCGAAAATGGAATTCGAATTCCATGTAGGAAGTAGCACTTACGACTGGTATTAGGACACGCATTGTGGTAGGTAGTGCTACTAACAAGCAACGCGAACGACCGAAGTTCATCGCTCGGTCGGGCGATGCAACTTCAATTAGGACATATAAGCCTAAGGCGAATTGGAAAACCGAACGAATAGCGTATTAGTTCAATACGCCACAAAATTCTTCACGGGACACGGGCACCTCAACTCCCTTCTGACTTGAAAGGAATTTTGATGTTTTTTTTTTTTTTTTTCATTATATTCTAGCACACAAAATTTTGAACAGGTTGACCAGATGAGTCACGGCAAGCTTTGTAAGATTCTGCTAGTAGGAGTAGGATCTTAGAACGGGCATGTATTTTTGAAGATGTTTTTATTTAGACAACGGAAGAGTTCCGGATCGACGTCTTTAGCAAGGGCGTCTGCCTTCTCGTTGACATCAAAAGCCTTTGTGTGTTAGGATCCAGTTGAGGATGACAGATTTTTTCCTTGCTTGTTCGAGGGGTGACGAAATTGTCTCTTGAACTACTTTGGATCTTATGGATACTGAGCTAAGTGCTTTTAGGCCGGCTTGTCTGTCTGAGAAAATGCAGATTACTTTCTTTTTAGTGTTCGATTTCGATGAACTTATTACTCTCGAACACTGGTTTAGATGGGAAATGGACGAATGACTAGGAGAGTCGCTGAAAATCCGCAAGATCTTGTGCCAGTTTCCATTTCTGGACCGTCAGTGTGGGGCTTTGTGTTCCCCCAGTCTTCTCTAGAGGGGAATACTATTGAGTATTGAGAAGTTGTGTTTAAAGTTGTACCCGAGAACAGTAGCACCAAAGCTCATACTAAAACTATTGATTTTTTCTACTTTTTACAGCGTATGTAGTAGTGATTCTCATTCATCCAGTAATACATGATGTTGTTAATCTTTGAAGCTACTACAGCTGCATATTTGAAGTCACCAAAAACGCTGCTAAATGCTTAGGCTTCTTGAGACGCAGCAGGAAGTTCTTCACCCCTTCTGATCTGGCTACAATTTATAAGGCCTTCATCCGCTCAAAACTGAAGTATAACTCCCATATCTGGTTAGGTGCTCCTCAAACATCTTTGCGCTTACTTGATAGGGTACAAAATAGAGCGTTAAAATTGATAGGTGAAAGTTCAATCGTAGAATCGTTTGATTCTCTTGAACATCGTCGAAACGTTACCTGTCTCTCTCTCTCTCTCTCTCTTTTATCACTTTTTTTCACAAACACTGCTTTAGTGAAGTAGCCAGTTGCATTCCTCCCCTGAAACAATTTAGCCGAAACACACGCCTTGCTAGCAATTTTCACTAGTTTTACATTGAGCTCAGCTTCGGGCGTACAGTCAAGTATAAAGATTCATATTTTAGTCGCACCAACCGAATGTGGAATGCTCTACCTACTTTGATAAAACCTGTACTAGTTATTTGATTCAACCACCATTACATTAAAAAAAAAACACATTCTCTAAAAAATGCAATTATAGTTTATTTACATTTCAATCAAGCTATTTCAGTATCTTTAACATTTTTTTCAAAAACTGGTTGAACGCTATTGTAGTTGCATTAAACATTATCAAATATATTGCAATGGAAACAAAACTCATGTCTTTGTATATACTTACAAGGAAATCAATAAGGACTGATGAAAGGCTTTTTGAAAATGCAACTAATACGCCTGTTAAGTGCACCACTCGCACTATGCTCATTAATATAACCAGCATCGTCGCTAACGAAGATATCAGAAATATCTTCCTCCAAACTTGATGCAGGTCGACTTCTAATTTTTTTAAGTTTTCTGCTAAACAAATCAGCAGATTTAGACGCTTTATGGTATTTCTTAATGTAGAAATTGTTAGAACAAATGTAGACATAGGTATAAATAGTCTAAGCGACTTCAACAGCAAAACAATAAGATAGGCCTGTTGGCTTGTGAGTATAGTTGCCCTCTTCGCCTGAGCAAAATAAGTGTAGGATATATAAAGAAAGCCAATGAACTGAAGTATGGATCTGATGAAATGAAGCTTTGAGATTCTATAATGTCCGTTTTTCAAAGTAAAAGGAAACAGGCCTCCTAGTTGTAAGAATGTAGTCGAAACTATAAGAGCTGATCCTAAGTCCTGTGGATGAACGAACTTTTTCCACACCGTTGAAACTTTACGAAACATTTTTTGTGCACGAGGAACTGTCAATTGAAAACTGTTGAATGATAGTAAAAAACAACTGATGAGTGAAAAAGTTGAAGGTATTCGTGTGTAATAGTAATTTGAAACTTCACTGTTAAAATATGTCGTTTAAATGTGAACTCAATAACAATGTCACTGGAAAGATCCTTTTAACCCCGAATTGATTTAACGTGTTTTTGTTAATGCGCTTTGTAATGCATCTTCGAACAAATAGCCAAAGAGCATCAGATAGACTTACAAAAAGTTCCTTTTCAATAAGCTTGAAGTGAGAGGTACTCCTTTTAGACGAATGGTTTTCCAGAAGAAATAAAACGCATGTAATGTTATGGATAAGAATTTAGATTTAATATGAAGATAGGGATTTGCCATTATGTTTTAAAAATCATTTCGGACAAGTGGAGAGGAGAGAGGAGCAATTTCGGCCACTAATTGCAGCATTTGGGGTCGTATGTCAGCAAAAATCGCGGCGAATATCTGACACCCTTGATGGTCGTTCGGATTCTTGCACGAGTTGGACTTTTTAAGGCAGCAAATCAAGATCTTTCAGCAAAATCTTTCTTTTTCGACGAGGTCGTCTGCCATGCAGTTGCCTGGTATATCTCTGTGCCCCGGCACCCATGAAAGGGGAATGTTGAACTGTTCTAACATCTCCTTTATAAACACACGGCAGTTTTGGACTTAGTAGATTTTGTAGAGACAGGGCAAGAGCTTTGAGAGCAGCCTGACTGACCTAGAAGATCGAATATCCGTTGAGGATACAACGTTTTCTCTGAGCCAGGACAGGACTTCTTTTACGACTAAATTTTCGCTTGATACACACTACGATAGTCAGGAAGGCGCCAGAAAAGGCTTAAACTCAGCCCTTTCAAGAAAATTCCACTTCCTACACAATCACAGGTTTTCGATCCGTCTGCGTAGAAGTGTAAGACTTCATTATCCATGAGGGTATGTTTCTCCCAAATTTAACTTGAGAAAATGTTTAGATTAGGTTAGGTGGAATGGGCTGACGGTTGATCTTATTACCGTCACACTTAGATCACTATAGATCAATTGTGATACCCTGGAGTATTGTAACGTCCTACAAAGCTATGAGTTTATGTTTGGTCAGTTTTCAACCATTTTGTGGCCTTAATGAAGTTTAACAAGCTGTTTCCTGGAGTGTCTGATAAATTCTTCCAGTTCATTGAAAAAGTAATTATAAAAAATAAAATTTTTTTTTGAAAAAGTAATTGCCTAGAAATTTTTTCCTGGTGGGACAGATTGCTGGGCAGTGACAAAGGAAGTGAGTGGTATCCTCATGTTCATCTTGATATATATGATATATATATATGATATGATGATACTGATAAGCGATCGTAATGAAGGCCTATTCAATGATAGTAGCTGTTGCATTCCCATCTTTCATTAGGCTTTCGTATAATTTTGTTATTTTGTTTTGTTAATGATCTGCTTAATTTAACAGGGTGGAACCCTGATTGAATGAGAGAAGGGTCAAGTGCTGAGCCTTTTCTCGCTAATTCGTATGCTTTTTCGATTCCCGGTATGCGACAGCAGAGTCTTTCGCTATGCCAGTGTGCCCTTAGCTCTTCGCGACAGCAAGAAACAAGCTTTGATTTGATAAGAGTGAAGAAATCGATTTTATTGCTGCTTGGCTATTAATGAAAAAAGTGATATCAGCATGTGATAGCGCCAGCATGGAGACCTGTTTTGCAGCGTTTGTAACTGCCAAGATATCGGGTTGGAAGACGATGCTGTGATTTGGAAGTCTGAATGAACTGGCTAGGTTCAGGCTTTCTGAAAAGAAACCTGCACCTGTTTTAACTTCCATTTTCGAACCACCGGTATAAATTGATATAGACGTCTCGTTCGTATGAGGTGTTTTATTCTCCCAATCCTGTCTATTGGGGAAGCTGGTTGAGAAGGATTTTTTAAAGTCCAGGTATGGAGTTATGTAATCCGTGCAGATATTGTTGTCTGCATTTCGAGATAAAATCATTGCGTGTCCTGTCTGGCTGGTTTTCCAGACATTACCCCTGTTTAGTCTAAGTGCGCTGTTTTCCGCCGATTCTTGAACATGGAGATCAAGGGGTGTGAGATTGAGGATTACTTCCAAGCTCGCGGTTGGTGTAGTTCTCATTGCACCAGTTACGCAAATACAAGCTGATCTTTGTACTTTGGTTAGGGTTTTTAAATACGTGAATTTTTCCAGCGCCTTCCACCAGACCAAATTGCCATAAGATAGGATAGGTTTAACAATGGCAGTATACATCAACATGATGATTTTGGGATTTGGTCCCCAGTGTTTGCCAAAAATCCTGTTACACGAATATATTGCTATTATAGATTTTTTGTGTCTTACTCGTATATTGGATCCAGACTTATAACAACAAAAGGCAGAAGGCTTTACAAAGCATGCCTCAAATACAATTGTGAGTTTTATTCATCCAGATCACCAACATACTGGCCATCGGATTCAAGTAAAATACCAGACCTTGTTGACTTTTTCATAGTTAAAGGTATCAAACGAAACCATATAAAAGTCGAAGGAAAATATGACTTATCATCAGATCATACACCGGTGATTTTATCACTTAATGAATCGGAGATAATGGAAAAAAGTAATCCTAAGCTAGTAAACAATAAAACAAACTGGAGTGAATTCAGAGAAAAGCTTGAAAGCTATATAAATCTCAGATCCCCTATGGAAACAAAAGAGCAAATCGACCTTGAAGTAGAACAATTCATTGCCGATGTTCAACAAGCTGCAGAAGAAAGTACACCAACTTGCTCGAGTAGGAAGCAAACTGAAACAAAATACCCTGCCGAGATAAGAGAGTTGATATTGGAGAAGAGAAGAGCTCGAAGAAAATGGCAAAATACTAGATTTCCAGACGACAAAACAGCGTTTAACCGGCTAAGCAACGAACTGAAAAAACAAATCTACGAATTCAAAAATGATTCATTAAGTAGATTCCTGAAAAATTTAACGACTGATGCTTCAACTGATTATTCGCTCTGGAAAGCAGCTAAGCGCCTGAAAAGACCGCAGTTACAAAACCCGCCAATTAAATCTCTAAACGGGAATTGGATCGGAAATCCGAAAGAAAAAGCTAACCTGTTTGCAGAACATCTTGCGAATGTTTTTAAGCCATTCCCAGCAAGTACATCTGAAATCAGCTTACAGTTTATTGATAAAGTCGATGAAGTTGACATACCAATTGTCACACTCAAAGAAATAAAAAGTGTGTGTCGAAATCAACTATCGAACAAAAAATCACCTGGGTACGATCTAATAACTGCTCAGTGCTCAGGTTATGAAAGAAATGCCATCAAAAGCCTCCAAAAAACTCCAATTCATAATAAATGCATGCCTAAAGACCCAATATGTCCCACATCATTGGAAAATTGCTGAAGTAATTGTTATACCGAAGCAAGGTAAGCCACCAACAGAAGTGACGTCTTACAGACCAATATCGCTTATACCAATAATGGCAAAAGTCTTTGAAAAATTGCTACTGAAAAGACTAAGCAAAGTCATAGAAGAAAGAAATCTAATCCCAAATCTCCAGTTTGGATTTAGAAATAAACATTCCACGATAGACCAAGTTCATAGAATAACGGATGCAGTTGAAAAAGCATTAGAAGAAAAACAAGTATGTTCGGCTATATTTTTAGATGTTGCTCAAGCATTCGACAAGGTATGGCATGAGGGGCTAGCGTACAAACTGCAAAGGGACCTACCCAGGCAGTACTACGAAATACTAAAATCTTATATCTCAAACCGGCTCTTCAGAGTACGGTATGATCAAGAATATTCAAAGCTATGTAATATACAAGCCGGTGTTCCACAAGGAAGCGTCCTAGGACCTGCCCTGTATTTGCTATATACAAGGGATATTCCAGTGGATAACAACACCATTATGGCTACTTTTGCAGATGATACCGCAATTTTGGCATCCAGTAAGTGCGTCGTCAAGGCTGCTGAGAAAATGCAAAATGCCGTCGACACCGTTAGTGATTGGACCAAAAAATGGCGTATCAAGCTCAATGAAGCTAAATCTGCACATATAAACTTCACAAATAAAAAGTTAAGCTACGTTCAAATATTCATCAACAATCAAGCTGTACCCTACGCCAATACGGCCAAATACCTTGGGATGAATTTGGATGCAAAGCTAAAATGGAAAGAGCATATCAAAAAGAAAAGGGAAGAGCTCAACTTGAAATATAGAAAAATGTACTGGTTACTCGGTAGAAATTCGGACTTATCTGTCGAAAATAAAATAATGCTTTATAAACAAGTACTTAGACCTGTTTGGACCTATGGAATCCAATTATGGGGCTGTTCAAAGAAAACAAATACTGAAATCATCCAAAAGTTCCAAAACAAAGTCCTTCGTGGAATAGTAAATGCACCATGGTATATAAGAGATAGCGATTTACATCGTGACCTACAAATAGAAACGGTTACAGAAGTTGTAAGAAAACATACTGTATCACACAATCAGCGACTGCATAGTCATATCAACTCTGAAATGGAGTCCGTATTAAATACGAGAGGCAATGTTCGGAGATTAAGAAGAACCAAGCCACACGAGCTAATGGCCTTAAAGTCATGGGAAGCATTAAAAGTTTAAGCTTCCCTTAAAGAGATAATATTATTGAGAAAGAAAAATCTGTTGTCGATCGTTTATAGATTGGTTCTGATTATGAGGAGTTTTTAGTGGGTAAGAATCCCACACTACTTGGTATCGAATACTACTGAGTGTCTTTTGAAGATTTACTCCTGACAAAAAAAAAAAAAAAACTCGTATATTGGAACCCTAATTTAGTTTTTTGTCTAAGATCACTTCCAAGTATCTGGCTTGATCAGAGATCTTAAGTGGGGTTCCATTTAGTCGTGGCATCTCAAAAGTAGGATGTTTTCTTCTATTTGTGAAGAATATCAAATCTGTTTTGAGGGGGTTAACTGCAAGGCCGCATCTTTTTGTGCAAGCGCAGACTTTGGTTAGTGCATTGCTCAATTGTGCGCTAATAGTGGTAGGGAATTTCCCCGTCGCCAAAAGAGATGGGTCATCGGCATAGGCAACCACTTTGACGCCATCGTGTTTGAGAGTTACGAGGATCTCATTCATGAACAGGATCCAGAGTAGGGGTGAGAGGATACCTCCTTGTGGGTTTTGCACGTGACACACACTTCTTCAAGTTTGCACCTTCTAGTTCGCTGTGGATCTGACGTTTTGTCAGCATACACATCCAATCTGTGATTGTTTCTTCTACTTATAAATCATTTAGGGCCTTCTTGATTGCACTGTTTTGTACATTGCCTTCAAGCTCCTTCAATATCCAGGAAAATTGCCAGTGTGTATGAGAGGATGTTTACTTGAAATTTTTTATCAAATACCAACTTGAAAATGGTACAATATAACCGATCCGGGATGAATCTCAAGTTGTTTAAAATATTAATCTGACAATTCGATTGCTGGTCCACTGTGAATTAGTTTTTAGTGTAGTATATCACACACACGCGTCTCACATTGGATTTGGTGAAGGAAACGTTTAAAAATAAATAAATATTGTTGTGACACAAAGCTCAAGGAGCCTAAGTCTTAACGCATTTTAACGATTCGATTCTAAACGGCTTAGGTGAAAATCTCATTTCATGGCAGTGTGTGTCGCAATTGCTCTGAGAGAACTTGCATATTCCTTGCGAAAGGCGATACCCTTAGAAAAACAGTTGGATGTTTCTGGGATTCAAAACTCGAGCTCCTTGACATCTATTACACCAAAAACCACCACAAAGAATTAGTTTGGAAAGCGCATAACTTCGCGTCTTGAACCCGTGTTGTATGCAACATAAAGCACCATTTGCTGTATGATTATCTAAAGTCGCTATAGTCTACTGAAGATGGACGTCCTGAAAAACAATATTCGGCGATTTGTTGCCGATACACTACTTCAAATGCTCTAAAGGGTGATCGTGATTTGGACCTCTAGATTGAACTAAATCGGAGCCTTGCGGTGGCAACAATATTTCAAAATAATTTTCCAATAGAAATGGCAAAAAATTATCATAAAAATAAATACAATTTGATGGGAATTAATACGATTTTGATTTATCTGTGCTTTATTCCATTTTATAATTCTGTATATGAACCTCTAAAAACCACAATTTAAAAACAATTGTGTAATCAGTTTACACTTCAATTCTATTTATTTAAGTATTTTTAATAATTTCTCCAAAAACTGGTTGAACGCTGTTACAGTTACATCAAACAATATCAGATTCATTGCAATCGAAACCATACCCATGCTCTTGTAAATATTTACAAACAACTCAATGACTGCTCCGGACATGTCTTTTGAATGTGCAGCCAGTAAATTTATTGAACCCCACAATCGAACTAAGCACATTAATATGGCCAGAAACGTCACTGACACTGACATTGCGAATATTTTCCTCCAAACATTCGCCAGGTCGACTTCCAGTTCTTTTAAGTTTTCAACTAAAAGAACTATTAGGTTGAGACGCTTTACTGTAGTTCTCAAAGTAAAGATAGTTACAAAGAATGTTGACATAGGCATGAGAATTCCAACTGAGTTCCACAACAAATCAAGTAAGAAAGCCGACTCGCTCCCAATTATAGTTCCATCTTTCGTCAAAGCCCATCCAGTATAGGAGATAAAAAAATAACCAATAAACTGAAGTAAGGATATGGTGAAATGAAATTTCGAGATCTTATAATGTCCGTTTTCCAGAGTAAAGGGAAATAAACCACCCAGTTGAAGGAATGTAGTCGAGACTTTTAGTGCTGATCCTAAGTCCTGTGGATGGACGAACTTTTTGCAGATCTTTGAAATTTTACGAAACATTTTTGTGCACGAGGAGTTGTCAAGTAATACTGATGAATGATACTTAAATAGACGATGAGTGAAAAAGCTAAAGGCATTCGTGTGTAGGAGTAATTTAAACTTTCCATGCTAATAAGTGTCGTATAAATGTGAAATGAATCACAACGGCACAGGGAAGATCCTTTTAACCCCAAATTGATTTAACGTGTTTTTGTAAATGTTCTTGCTCAGTTAGAAAGTGCATCATAGGTCATAAATAATCCGAAAGGCTAAACTACGGGAACGTTGAAGGACTTTTTTTTTCAAAAAAATGTTGCAGCATGCTCCAAGTCGCAGGAAGTGGTGGTTGAGGTTGAAAGAAGGTGGACATTTCTTTCTTCAAATTTTCATCAAAACTAGGGACTTTTTAAATAAGCAGGGATACTGTTTTGATGTTTGTGCTTTTTTTTTATAAACAAGAATTATTTAGCAAAGCGCCAGCGACTGTAGGTTGGATCGGAGCATGTAGGATCTTCTAATCTGTATTCTAGAAGAAGAGGATACATTCCAAAAACATAAACATGGACAAAAAGGCAGCACTTACTATAGCATTTCTTAATCCTGTAATGCCATCCTCATAGTCTTTTCAAATTGAGTTGCTCTGACAAACAATTTCGACAGAATTATAGCTTCAAACTCTACTTTTTGAAATCAAGAGCTAAATATGTTTTTAACTACCATTTAATAGCTAAATCAATGGAACCCAGAGTGAAGGATTGCACAGTCATATTGGATGAAGGTGTCACACAGCAACACCGTTTTCTCCATACAGAATTTTTCTATCGACGAAACGGTAAAGGAAATCGAGCAAACAAGGGCTACGAAGAGACAGTAAATTCATTTCATAAACAAAGATATCTGTGCTACAAGGTAAAAAAAAATTCAAAGTGCAGGGAGCAGAGCACAATGTTTGTGTAAAAGAAGTGATGGAGAAATGCGCCCCCAACTACAAGCAAGAGAGGTTTCTGTCCCGGCTGCAGATGCAAACCCAAGCTATTCAAGGAATACGACAAACCATCTTGAATAAGGGAGCAACAATACCCAAAATAGCCGCTCAAAGAAGGAAAATGCAAAGGGAAGGGGCTTGTGGATGAAGACATAATTCAGGACATGTAGCAACATTTTTGTACGACCGATTCCCTTCAAATCCACTTTTATCACTGTCGAAGAAGTCAGTTGATCTCTAAAGAACTCCAAAAAGCAAATGCGCTGAACCACACGAGATACCATATGATTTTTTGAAAAATATTGGGAATATCTCCTCCAAGCTCATCAGAGGTGATAGTCTGCCTAAGCAATAGAGGCAGATGCATAAAGGAAATGGAAGATACATGATATCTTTCATTCCGTTTGATCAAGCTGATGTTCCACACTTTGAAAATTGTTGTGTGGGTAATTGTGTAATCGACGTATGCAAGCTTGTCGGGGGCAAATCAACAGCAGATGCAATTGAAAGAATGTAAAAAATTCGTGATCTCTTAGCATTCGATTGACAACCAAGGATGGCCCTCAGTTAATGAGGAGTTCTATGTGCGGATGATTGAGGATACGGAGCGGTGACGAAGGTTAAATTTTCAGCTGGAGTGACATTAGCATTCCAAGACACGGTAGAAGCTTCTTGAGTTATTTGCTCTTTAATACAGTCCTTGACTACCTATACTGAAAGATTACATACAGAACACCAAATTACATCATAAGTGAGGATCCTACATTACGTGTGGATAAAAGTCTTTGAAGATAGTGGGTACCGTGGTTGTTCAAAATAGACTGAGTACTTGTGTTGCCCGTTTTTTGATTCAGATATGCCCATTCCAGACATAGAAGTGTGCTTGTCAAGGGTGAAAAGTTTATAAATCTGGGATCAATGCTCAAAAGTGAAGCAAACTTATGATGACGACATCAATCATCGAGTAACGTAGGGTGAATGAAGTGTCGGAAAAACTCGGCCATCTTCTGTGACAGACAAATGCCCCCTAAGCTAAGGGAAGACGGCAACTGAGATGAAGAAAATAAGTATGACAACAGGAGTAACAAAGTTGGATAGTAATAAAACTACAAAAATCAAACAACATGTGTCTGCCAATTAGCATCTTCGAAAAATTACCGACCAATGTCACCTTCCGACCATAGACCGTTTTCGATCACAACCATGCCTTGTGAGGGAATGGAGGGGACCTAAAATTTTTTGCCGGTTCCGAACGGGTAATTGAGAAAGCGCTTTTCATGGCAATTAATTTACTAACGGAGGACTTGCCAATTCCTCACGAAAGGCGATACCCTTGAAAAAACATTTTTACCTCTGCTGGGATTCGAACCTCGAAACTCTGGGTTAGCAGGTGGACATGCTAACCATCACGCCACGGGTACCACGCAGATGCAAATCCAAATTGCCAAATACGTTATTGTGAGGTGTACGACACTTTCAATTGCTGCGAGCACAAGGAAATCGATAAATTCGGATCATCATCAACACTTGATGCACTTGCAGCAGCAATATTTTGACAGAGTGTGCATTACGACATCAGTAGCACTTCCAATCACTCCAATTTTTTTTTTTTCAAGTTTCTTCGATTGCTTGCCAATTATGACGGCCATCATTGTCGCGTATTGTGTGAAAATTGGCTATGTGTGTATCAGAGTCATGATAGTGAGTTGCAAACATTTTTTCTTGTTGTTAGATTGTTAAGCGAGCCATTGCTATTATCGTAAGTCGTTAGATTATGTCACTTCAAATGACAGATGAGTTTGACAAGTAATGCCAGTGCTACCAACTGAAAACAAAAAGTTAATGTCCCTGTATAACAATGAGGCTAGAATTTCCTCAATTTCGTTCTAAGCCTATTGTCAATTGAAGAAATTGTCAGAGAAGACTCAGTTCTAAACATAGCTGAAGACTAAGGGCACGTTCACGCATTGAGTAGCAAAGCGGCAAAATTAGAACACAGTTTAAAGCTGAGCGGAAGCGAAGCGAAGCTAATTTTGATGATGCAACGCGGCCGCTCACTGCGTGGCTTGGGGTTTGTAGCTCCCTAAGCACTTTGAAACTTCGATAGGTCACCAATATGAGTTCTCATTTTTGACAGGACTCTCCAATGTTTTTGAATCAATCAAATAGTAAACAATTATTACGGAGTGTAAATGTCAACCTCAGAATAAAACAACTATCTGCGCGATTTTATGATGATGCAAATTTACGATTTATTCAATTCACTAATTGTATTGTGCGTTAACACAAATTCTTTTTTACAAAATTTAATTGAAAACCTCTCTACGGAGTGAGAGACATATCTGCAGTGTTTCCTTGAAGACTCTCCAATACTTGTTCCAAGAATTTGTTGAGCATGTTCGTAACGAGTATAATCAAACTCAAATAACTGAGCAAAGAAAACACACATAAATTTCTATACAAGTTGGACAACATGACAGCATAAACAAATTCCAACGGAGCATTCTTCTTCATGAGCTTCTTATAATATCCAAACGAATGGCCTAGATACGAAAAGCACAACATAAAAAGTGTAAGTGTAGCAATTGTCGAAAAGATGAGCATCTTTCTGAAGACGTGAGTTGCTTCAATGTTCAGTTCCATCAATTGGTCCAACAACAAATTTGTCTTATTGAGCAATCTAACGAACATTTTTATTCCCAGAATAACTGTTGCAAATATAGTGAGTGTATTCAAAACTCCCAGAAACCCAAAGGAAATATTGGAAAATATTTCAAATATGGTGTCCATGATAAGGGGTCTTGCAAATGCAAATATATCCTTGCGCATCAAGTTGAAGTTGATCCAGATGTACATGCACACATGAAGTAAGGTTAATCCCAAGTAGTAATAGGAAATTTTGAATTGTCCATTTATCTTTGTATAAGGAAACATACCTCCGGCTCGAAGAATTGAAAGTGTCAGGATTAAAGCAGTATTCATATCCTTTGGGTGGGTGAGATTAGTCCATGCAATAGCAACTCGATTTCTTATTGTTCGGAACATGTCGTGCAAGTAAGATCAAAGGTGTTTCAAAACTGAAATATAATGCAGTAACACTACTCCGGTATTGCGGAAGATTCTATAGTGGGAAATATTTCTGATTAATTAAATTAATTTTTTTTTTTTTTTTAAGAAGTATGCTAATTAATCAATGTGGAGTGAAAAGTATAAATTGCGATGATATTTATCGCAAGCCATGATGAAAATTGATTGCTATTGTTATCTGGTAAGGAAATGAGTGAGTTCTTATATGATGAGCTTTATTAGAAAGTGTGTCGAGCCATGTTTTTCTTGTCCCATCAGTGTGGGCATTCTCATATATCGCTGTGTAAATATAATTTGACAGCTGAATCTGTCAAGGTTGCAATTGTAAAATCGTTTCGGTTTGGAAGAGCGTTTAATCTTGCATTTTGTAAGTTTGGATCAAATCTGCAGTTGCAGATGATCTTGATGAAGAGATTTTCAAGGCAGCTTATTCATCTGTATATTGTGTTCGTGGAAAGCATTCCCGATGAACGTAACTTCAGTATGGCTTGTTCAGTCCTAAGAAAAGGTGTCACCTTTTGTCAATTATAGAAAAACAAGCTTTCTTAACGTCGAATATAAGATCTTGTTTACTGTTGTATGCGAGCGTCTGAAGCTCCACGTCAGCAATTGAATAGATCCTTATTATTGCGGTTTCAGACCAGAAAGTTCAAAATCGACCAAATTTTGACAGTAAGGCAGATCTTGGAAAAAAAAACTGGGAATATAATATCGATATAAACCATCCTTTTATCGATTTCAAGGCCGCTTATGACAGTATTTACAGAGCCCAGCTGTACTGAGCCATATGTCTAGTTATGGCAACCCTGCAAACCTCGAACGGTTATGTATGATGACTTTGGAGAATTCATGCTGCTCAGTCAAGGTCGGTAAAGAACTCACGACATCATTGATGTCGCCTTCGACATGGCGACAAATTCACATGTAATTTCTATAACATAATGTTTGAAAAGATTGTACAAAACACAAACCCCAACACCAGTGGAATAATCTTTCAAAAGTCTATACAAAAACTCGCTTCCGCAGACGATATTGACGTAATGGTAAGAAGCAAGGTGCTTTTGCAAGCATTGAAACAGAAGCGGTAAAAATGGGTTTTGTGGTTATTGAGGAAAAAAACATCGACGAATTGGACAAAACGACAGACGTAATTTCAAGGTAGTACAAGACTACGTCCACTTACTTAACAAGCACTTGGCCTTTTCGCAGCACACTGGGTGCTGCTCTCGGTTGGGTGCTGAATCTTCATCCACTTGATGCCTACGTTATGGGATGTACATTCAAAACAAATTTCCCATCCATGTGCCAGAAATTGTCCTGCCACAATTAGAACTGAAGCTTTGAAGATCTCGCAAGCAATTGTCCTGCCACACTGAAGCTTTGAAGATCTCGCAAACAGCATATCTTTTCATGTTTAAAGCGCATGTCGTCCGATACGACCGACGCGACGTTGACGATCCTAAAGCCCAAACTACGTCACACACGGTCTGCTTTCCATCAGTTTAGACCTGGTCAACTGCAGAATCTGAACTATGAAAATTCAAAAACCGATAATAGATCCTTCACTGGTGCTTTTGAGGAGAGTGATGACATGCGAATGCGATTGCATGCTTCATAAGGCACATAGCCCGTCTTCCAAGCGGAGACGTATGCTACTCAAATGGCATTTGTGTCTGCAGCACAAAACAAGCTCTACTTAAGGCTGTACTCAATTACTTCGATCCAGCGATTCTAGACCTCTCTGAATGCGGTCGGAAGACTATACTTTTTGAGTCTTGTTTGGGCTCAAGGTCATCACGGCATAACTGGAAACGAGATCATTCATTCATTTTATGAAAGAGTATTTTTTCCCCAAGATAACCTTCGGATCGAGTTCAGGATGGGGCAGATACCATTGAATTGAAGTGACATATATCTTCTCTGCATCGCAGGTTGCACAAAGTACATTCTGGAGTTCTGTCGTCTCTTTATTGCAAGTAGTTAAGGTTGATGAGTTCTCCCCTAACTTTAAGGATTGTTGATATAAAATCCAGACTGTTTCGGCCATCGAAATAATTTTTATCACCTAGATCATGACTCAGTAGTCTATAGGTACTTCTTGTTTGGCTTTGCTGACTTTGTTCTTTGAAAGCATTCCATATTGATTCTTCAATTTTTCCTAAAAGCATCTGCAGGTTGCCACCAAAAGATCTTCCATTGTGTTGGCCTTACTAACGATGTAGTTGACATGTTGAGTAAAGTCCGTATTAAAACTGAAATTTACGCCAAGATCCTTAAAATATTTCACTTGACTCAAAATAATATTGGAAATAGAATAACTTGGGTTGCTAGGCTCCTTCTTTTTAGAGAAAGTCATGCTTTGGCATTTGTTAGGGTTTAGGTTGAGCCCGTTTTTAAAACACCAATCTGCAAAATGATTAAAATCGGATTGGAGATGAGAGCGATCAAGCGAACCAGTTATCTTTTTAAAAATTTTCATATCATCAGCAAATATTAATATTTCACTGAAGGAAATGCAAGACACAACATCATTGATAGCTAAAATAAATATAAGATGTCCTAGATGACTTCCCTGAGGTACACCTGAGCCAGCATTAAAAGGGTTGGAAAGGATATTAGGAAACTTTACTTGGTAAGATCTCATAGCCAGATAAGAAAGTACCCAATCGGTGAACACAGGTGGGAAGCACATAGCCTTTAGTTTGAACAGTATAATATTGTGTGAAAGTTGATCGAAAGCTTTAGAAAAATCTGTAGAGCTCATTACCATTTTCTACGGAACATTTCTGAAGAAAGCAGTCGACAGTGTGACAGTCGATCTTTTTTTGAAAAAACCGTGTTGCTGTGTGCAAATAACGTTTCTTACACTGAAAGCCAGCTGGTCTCATACTAGTTTTTCAAATAGTTTAGCAATGCTAGAAAGTTTGGCAATGGGTCTATAGTTTTTTATATCACATTTATCCTCTTTTTTAAGAACTGGAGTTATAAATGATCTTTTCTAAAGTAAAGGGAATTTACTAGATTTCAAAGAAAGTAAGAACAAATATTGTAACGGGAATGCTAAGCATGACCTACATTTGTTTAATACAATACGAGGAATGCCATCCGGCCAGGAAGAAAAATCGTCATTTAAAGTTTCAAGACTCCAAAAAAGTTTATCAATTTCAATAACAATGTTATTAAAACATACTTGATTACAGTTGCGAAGATATCTGAAGAAATCAATTTATGAGAAATGCAGCTGAAGTGTGTGTATATGTTACAGCCAAAGTAATAAATCTGGATATTATGTATAATGGCTAGCCATTATGCATAATATCTACTCAGTTTGGTTAAAGTGATAATTGACACAAAATTAATCACATTAACTAGCTATTATATATAATATCTTCGATGACTTGGATAATGTAAAAAAACACGTAGGTATGCGTTTAAAAATATAAAATTATATTTCAATTTGCCTTAACTAATCACAGATTATTTAAAAAATTAAATTATAAAATAAATGCGGAAAGCTGTTGCATACAGAAATTAATTGCTATTTTCATATTTAGCATGAGCAGCTTAACCCTGCGGAAAAAAGGGTTAAAATAATGAGCCCCGCGAAGCGGGCCATGCGGAAAGCTGTGGCATACGGAACGCGGTAGCGGGATGAAAAGAGGGAGGGGTAACAAGTCGGCTAGACCGTATTTATTACTTTGACTAACTTTGACAAGTTATTATGAATAATGTCCAGACAAAGCGATTAATTTATTACTTTGTCTAGTGAATTTGGCCATTATATATAATGACCAGTCATTATGTATAATAGCAATTTAATCACTATGACTGTAACATATATATAACGTAGGTAGACCAGTTTTGAGGTGCAACATGTAGGTTGGTGTATTTTCCGGTAGTTTGAAGGTTTTGTTGATGAAATATCTAAGAAGCTTTTCTACTTCGTCAAAGTCGAAGATACCCCAAACTTGTGCTGCGTTGCACATAATAGATCTTACGACTGCTTCAAAGACTTTATACTTTGCACTAGGTGCAATGTTTTGTTTGCTTAGAACGTTTTTCCAGATGAAGTTTATTGCTCACTTTGACTCTCTTAGTTTTTCTTGCAGATGTTTCTTAAAGGACAACGTTGAATTGATAGTGACTCCAAGTGACTGTATTCTTTCTCCGTTCAAGAGTTTCATTTTCCAAAATTCGTTTCTTGCGTAGCGACCTCTTCCATTTCGGAAAATCATGATTTTGGATTTGTTTGTGTTTAGTTGCAGGTTCCAGATTGAACAATAATTTTCCAGTTTGTTTATCATTATCTGTAGCATGTTTAGGGTTTCAGCCAGTATGACAATGTCATCGGTATAAAGTAAGAGCTTTATTTGGAGTCTGTCGAATCCAGATACGTTAGAGTGATGCTCGTCAGAGAAAAAATGTTATCCACAGTGCTATCTTCTTTTCGAAAACCCGCTTGGAATTCACTCAAGAGGTTGTTTTCGTTTACCCAATCTGAAAGGCGTTCCAAGTAAAATTCCTGTGAAGATTTTCGTTATAGCGCTAGAAATGATATGCCTGTGTAGTTGCTGGGCTCATTCGGGTTTCCTTTTTTGAAGATTGGCAGAATGACACTTCTTTTGAAGCTTGCTGGTACTTCTTCTGTATCCCATATAAAATTATATACCAGTGTTAGTTTTTGAAGATAATCATGTGTAGCCTGAAAAATTGATATGAGGTTCGATAATCTCCTGGAGCTTTATTTGTTCCACATCGATTTAGCACTCTTTTAGCATCTTGAATTTCTATGGGTCGGTCTAATGTCAACGGTTTAAATAATACAACACTCTGAAAATTCTATGGAGAGGAGCCTTTGTGACTGTCCTACATTTTTTCGAATCAGTTTAGAGATATTCAACGCAGATATGGTGATATCTGGTAACATTGGCTACTCTTCAGAACAGTGTCTTATATGGCTATTCTACAAACATCTGGAAAGCTTTAACAAAAGAAGGTCTGGAAGTACAGTGGACCAGTATTTAGGTCTGAATGCTCAAGTAAGTGCTTTAAAAACCACCGACAGAAAAAGTGGGATATGCAGGTAGACATTGAAATATACATTTAACTTAAATATGAAATTTTAAAAGGATCCTTTATTGACGACAACAATTAATAGAAATTCAAAACGAAAACAAAAACGCAAATTTTCTTCTTCTTTTGAACCTATTTATGTGTATGCATTTCAAGTTGACATTCAACTCATCTTTAGCGATGTTAAAAACACTTTCAACCAGTGGCGGATCCAGGATTTGGGCATTGGGGGGGGGGGGGGGTCTATTATTCAAAACTTTATTTATATATGCGAGGTTTAGCAGATTCAATCAGAAATTATTTACATGATGTTGGCGACGATTGCTCATATATGTATGGCCAAGGACTTGACGAAGCTCCGGCAATGAGTGTCCAATTCATTGGTGAACAGGCTCATCAGAGATCGTATTTCCCCCTGGCAATGTATGTACATTGCGCTGCACATAGCTTTAGTTTGGCAGTCATTGCAGCATGCGAAGTGTCAGGAATCAAAAATGCGTTAGGAACTATTAGAGCGATTGAAGCATTTTTTTCACTGGCCTAAAAGACAAGACCTTCTACACCAAGAAATTTCAAAAGTGACAAACAAAAGTGAGAAAAAAAAACAAAATTTGAAGTCTGTTTGTCCTACCAGGTGGGCTCAGTCTAATGAAGCAGTTGGAACTTACGTTGAATTGCAACCGGCTGTTATTGAATCTTTGGAAGAAATCAAAACGTGGAAAGCACGAGAATTTGCTCTGAATACGAAATTACAATGAAATTGCCACGCCACCCGCCGCCGCGCCGCCACACCGACGCGACGCCGCCGTTGAAATAAAAAAAAAAAATCGTTGCAACGTTCAAGCACAAAGTATTGAAGACTACTACGGATTTTTCTTTCTACATTCCGTTTCTTGATACGTTCATTTCTCAACTCAAAAGTCAGTTCTCGGAACACAAATCCATTTTCCAAAGTTTCGAGCAACTGTTTTTAAACAAGAATTTAACGAAAAGAAATACGCTGACCTCTACACATTTTACGAAGATATATATTTTGTGAAATGATAGCGATGTTATAATATCTGATTGCGCTTCATGAATATTCAGTGAAAGAACTTGTGTAATCAATCATGTTCCAACAACCGATTTTTGTCTAGTAAGACCCTTTTATCGGATCGAGTCACATATGCAAACATCAATCTGACGATATTTTTCAGGTTATCAATAGCAAGTCGTTCAAGTATGTCGATAATATTTTTATAATCAATAAAGTTCTTGAATTTTAAAAATAATATAATTACTTCTCTTTTACTTTTTTGTCTTGCACATGCTATATTTTTCCGTCCCGTAACGAAATTTGAACATTAGGAGCCGATAAATGTCACATATAACATCTTTTATTTTCCCGATTGGGGGGGGTGGGGGTCCTGACCCGAAAACCCCCCGTGGATCCGCCTATGTTTCAACAGTAAATTTAGAAAGTTTACTAATACATTTAACTGTTCAAATATCACATCCTTAACTGTCTGGCTGCCTTTCAGGCCACTTACGTATATAAGAAAATAAAGCAAAATTTGTAAATGTAACTTTTTTTTAATAAACTTAAATCTGATCTCGTTCCAAATAAAATTTCACGAGACATGTAAAAATGGAAGGTTGATGACAAGTCCTCTACTGTCGTGTAAAGAGGCATTTACATTACTGGCTGAATAATTTATTTTGGATGGAAACTTCACGAAAAAGGGTTTGGGTGTGTAAAACCCTTTTAATTTCTAAGAACTTCTCATTCAAAAAACGATATGATATTTGAAAAACTTTTAGTTTTTCCTTCCCCGAGCACTCAATTTAGCCTTTCCTTTGACTAATTTTCCTTAACTGAATTACAACCTCATTCCAAAAGAGATGACAAGCCGTACGCATATGCATGTCACAAAGGTATTATTATCTTCATCAACCGGATGATTTACATATCTTAACATAGTTGTATCCTAAATTTCCATAAAAGAAATATTTTCCTTTTGAAAATAACACAGTAAACATTTGTTTTATTGTGCACCTATTAACTTCTCATGTGTGCCTTTATAAACTTAAAACACGGTATCATCAATTTCACTCAGGACAGCAGTTAGTCATGTGTTGAATTCTTTGTAGGCTGGTTAACGTTAGCTCGCAAGTTCATAGGTGACATTGAACCCTGACCGTTTTTGTCATAACAACCAACCTAAAGCAAAAAAAGGGAAAATAGACATTCGGTGATTTAAGTGCCCATTAAAATGGTTAAAGAGACAAATTTAAATGAAACCTTTACAACAGAATAGAGAGAGAGCCAACTCTTCCATCGATTGGAACATGGCATCAATCGCGTGCACAAGAAGCTTAAACCTTACAACACACAAACACACAGTAAACTCAAATAACTAGAAACGAAACTTTTAACCAAAAAAGCTTGTTTGTGCTAGGGTGTAGGTGCATGGTACTGTAAAAAAAAAAAAAAAATAATAAAGCCGACAGTAATACCACAGAGAATATGCCATTTCGAAACCACGGAAGGAAGTCCTTGTTTAGTCGACAAAATGCGGCGAAACTGGCAGGACACAAAGCAATGTATCCAAACAAAGTCTACGTAATGAAGAGGAAGAGTGCTACCGATATGAAGAATTCAACAATTTGGGAATCAGCCAGCAGGCCATTGTTTGTAAAATCAGTTTGGCTGGAAGCAGGACATCGGCACTTCATTCTCGACTATGAACCCAAGCAGCGTTTGGATTTGGGGACGAATCTTCGACACAAACGCGGTGAGTATAGGAAATTATTCCATTGACTTTCTTTTACATTCCGCTTTGATTAAGCAGAATCAATACAGACACCGGTATACTGTGATTTCTCAGAACTCGATGAAGAGCTTCGTTTGATTGGCTCCTCTAAAACTCAGTGCAAACAGAACTACTCACAAGCCAAGGTTGGAACAACTTCTACAGGAAACTGCCGACGGCTATCGTCGCGTAAACTTTTCGTTGACCACTTCAAGAGAAGATATGACCTTCTTCGTGAAGAAGCTCCATCGAAACGTAGCTCTTTGCACGACATAAGCTCCGTTTTGACCAATAACTCCCATTCCGATGAAAAACTCGCTGAAAGAGTTTTAAATTGGTTGGATTTGGCTGGCAAGACACCACTTCTTAAGCCAATAGAGGAATCCCAGGAGGAAACAACTCGAAAAAAGGTTAGGAAAGATCATAGTTCACATAAGCAACAGCAGCAGCAGCAGCAGCAGCAGGAGTTGGTATGTTCCAGACGCAGTGATTCTGTCAAGCATATTACAATTATTTTTAACAAAGAAGGTATTCCGGTTCGGCTGAATAGACCGGCAAGAAACATCGACTTGTGTGCCATTTCAAGCAGTGCAGGAGCTGCGAGACGTCTAGCAGGAAACTTAGCCTCAACGAGGTTATATGAGGAAGGTGGTAATGGAGAGATAAAGGATAAACCTACAGCTGTTGAAGGAAGACGACCAAGACCGAAAACAACAAGTGCTCGAAGAAGTCTTGCGTATGATGTCATGGGAAAGAAAAAGTCTACCACGGACCGGGAAAGTTCTGCGATGCGTGACGCTAAACGACAGTTGCACATATTCATGCCGAGTTTACCGAAGAAAACTCTCGTGACAGAGGATACTGTTTGCAACGATTTGACGAGTCAGTGTAAAATTAGTTTATCGTAAGAGTTTCATAGCCTGTAGAACTTAGTTATATACATATAAGCCTTAGCAATATCCTCCTCGTAGCTAGATCCTTTTGTCAAATAAATCTATTTCTTCATAAAAAGACCAGTGTATGTGTGTCAATTGAATTTACATGTTTAGGTACTTATTTTCCCTCTCGCAAAGCAGAACAAAATGTCATCGTTTACAAGCAATAAATACGAAGGAAAAAGGATTTGGTGCTTCTACGATTACCGTGGCGACAGACTGTAACTCAATTTTTATGTGCAGAGAAATTTTATTTCGATTTTGCATTGTGTGTTTTAGACCTGTGTTGCTTCAGCTTCTTATAACGACTAGCTTGTAATTTTTGGTTACTGGGACTTTCTTTGATATAAAGAAGACAAAATAGGAAACTATGAATACATCCCGACTCTACTTTTTATCCTTGAGTTTGCTTTGCACTGCCCCTTCAACAGATCTAGGTCCTCGATGGAGCAAGTTCAGGTTCGAATAAAACCGTTAAACGTCAAATACTTTCCTTCAGGAGCTAATCAAAGTACGTGTGTTCTCGTGGTCGTACAATGTTCAAAACCGAAAGGTTTCTTTGGAAAATTATGGGGATGGTAAGGATACCTGGTTCAAAACCTAGGAAAGATTATGGAACGATCTCAATGCGGTTTGCTGCCGTTTAGGGATGGGAAAAGAAAAACCTTTCTCGGTATATAAGTCTATACTTGTGCTACAACAAAGGTGGGCCTAAACATTTCAATTGATTTACCAACGCCGTTTTGATTGGTCAAAATAAGAAAGTGAAGTAAGCAACAAGTTGTTGAAGCTGTGAATATCTCATAGCATCTCCTTCTCAACTTTCCATTGACTCCCACTTTCACTTGGAGATCCTGCTACCCTAGCAATCTAGCCGAAGATTCGGGAGCAACCCCGAGTGCATACGGGAGAGGAAGACCACTACAGTGCAGTGTTCGGATATAGGGGTATATGATGGTGGCGGTGGAACTGAACATACCGAAGCTCTGCGGCGGCGCTACCTGACCAAGCTAACATGCTTACTAGACTATGCCGCGCTGTGAGGTAGATAACACGGACGGCTAAATTTTCTACCCAAGAAACGGTAACACTACGCCCTATGCTCCAACTAAGAGCGACCATTTATAGCCAAGAAAAGAAGTTTTGTTTCCCTATCATAAACTAACGCACACATCTTTTTCTTCTGCATTTTCGACGTAACGAACATCATGATCTTTACAAAATCGCAACTCTTCCACTTATCTGCTTCACGCTGGTGATAGTTTTGTGAAGTACCTATGCTGCGTTAAAAATACAGATGTTGTTGCATTGTTGTTTACCTGGAGTTTGTTGTTCTGCTTTTTGAAGTGAAACTTCTTATGCGACTTCCAACAAGGCTATGTTAAACGTTTAACGCGGATTATCGATTGCAAACTTTTCAGCACTTCCCGCGATTTGTTGATATAACAGTTGTATCAATTCTGCGACATTCGACCAGACGATTTAATTGTAGTGAAATGTGTTCTTCGGTGGAAATTTGAAGTTTCACTTCTTCCGCGCGGAGGGGCTCCACACACTACTTTTTTGCTTTTTTTTTTCTTCGTGAACCTGTATGAACATTGAACAATATTGTGTTTTCGACAGGATCTCTTCTTTGAATAAACAATAACAACTGAACCAGCCATGTCCTATTTTTTCCAAGACAGTATTTTCGACGTGAAGGCTCACATTGACCTTGGTACTTCTAATACGATCAAGCTTTGCTATTCCTGCTGTTATATTGAGCAGCTTTACCTCAGTTGCCGTCGACTTACTCTCATATTTTTTGTTCATTGTCCAACATCGTGAACCGTATGTGAGTTCTGGGCGCCAAACCACTGCTTAGAGTATCAGCTATAGGGGCATTTTTCTGTCCTAGAAGATGGCGGAGTGATGTGATGTCACTAATTTTTCATTAAGTAAGGCTTCTGCTTCTGGAAAGAGCTATTGTGGAAGGTGTTTGTTCATTTGGGAATCACAATACTGTCGCCACCTGGGCAGAGTTTTGTTGTCATCCACAAGAAACTGTCTTTCAGTGTCGTAAATTAACTTTGGTATATAAGTCTCCTGGGTATTTTTCCTTTTTTAATCGGCTTTTTTAAGAGCAGTTTAGTTTGCATCAGGAGTAGGAGAAAAAATCTGTTCCGGCTCTATCTGCACGCCCCATGTGTTCTTTGCTTGGAATCGGGCGCATTTCTTCTTCGCAACTTCCATAATCCCTTTCGAGTCGAACCTTTTCATCTTCATTATTTAGGGGGTGTTTTGTCCGTTATTTTTTTTTATTACCCTTCACTGCTTTAGCTTCGTCATTCTACCACCATATTTCTAGATTCGATTCGTAACTCTTATTTCTGTCTGCAGCAGACTTAGTTACTGGCGGACAGCTTAGCCCAATACAACTTTGCAGTCTTTCGCATAAACTTCACAAATTTGGCTGCCAAATGGTGGATAATTCGGTAAGGGACAAGGTGTGGGCCTTTTTTGTTGCACATGGTATTTTATGCGATAAGACCATGCGAGTTAAACATTACTTAGGACTCACCAGGAGATGCCTTGTTCCATACATTCATGGTAGTCATCATAGTACTCCTTTGTATTTCCAAAATATTTGTTCAAATATCCGCCAACAAACAACAAATCGTCTTTTGGGATATCCTAAAGTAAGTTTTGAAAATCTAGACATTATTCCACGTCTTTTCTTGCATCACTAATTCAAGAAGCAACACTAGACTCCCAAAACAGTCAACATGCTGCCAAATAGCCTCCTCGTTCGTTAGGATGATATCGACTCTGTTTTTACCTGAAACGTAAGTAAGTAAGTAAGATGTCTTGTAGACTTTTATCTTTACATACAAAAACCGGCCCTCTTTCTAACTTGCGTGCCTCGAATTTCTTCCATTCCGTCGCATTATTATTTTAGCCAATGTATGAATGAATGAATAAATAATTGGGATTTGCGTTGCACCTCGACCTTATAGATCTATTGTACCCCCTACTCCTTAAGTGGTATTCCTTAATTTTAAAGTACTTCATCCAGATTAGTCCCTCTTATGAAACTTAATATCTGAGTTACGCTTAGGAGTTTAAGCTCCCTCTCCTCTAAGTAGTACGATCCTAGGTACTTCTTCCTTTGGTGTATTAGAGCTTCGCAGTTACCTAAAAGGTCAGGAGACTCGTCCTGTTCGTTGCAGTATCTGCATTGGTCAATGCTCTCTATGCCTAGTACTTTAAGGTGTTTTCTTAGTTTGCAGTGTCCGGTTAAGAACCCAGCTAGCATTCTTACATTGTTTCTACTGAGTTTTATTGCGTCTTTGTAACGCTTTGTGTTGAAAGTGCCAGTAAAAGCTTGGCTTGGCGTATTTTGTCAATATGTTTAATTCCGCGCATTTGCGTATTGCATAGACTTCTGCTTAGAATATCCCAAACTGCGTTTAAGTGCGGCCAAGTGTTTTATTTGCGAGTTTCTGACAGCTCAATTCAACTGTCAGATGTCGATTTCTTCCGACATTGCGAACAATCCTCCGCATTAAAGGAGCGGAAGTCGCTTGGGCCCTCTGGCGCATATTTGAACTTCAAAGATAAGACTGAATCAAATATATTCTACGAAAACTAAAAAAAATGAATAAATAGGGAAGCGCAACAATTTTCCATGCAAACTCAGGAGCCTGACACTTTTCCAGAGCCTATAATTTTATGCCGATTAAGAACGGCCAAGCGAGAAAGCGTTTTTTGTGGCATTTCGCATGAATTGTTTATTTTCTTGTTTCCTTGATGTTTCTGGGACTCGAACCACCAACGTAGCAGGCAGACACGCTAATCACAACACCACCGGAAATTAAAAAGTGAAAATATATTTTTCTATATCAATGAACCAATTTAACGAGAGCAAACAAAACTTAAGAAATTCTGTATGACAAAAAAAAACTAAATTGATCATCCCATCCTGAGAGTCTGTCCAACTAATTGTATAGTATGAACTCCGCTAAAAGTGAAGTTACTCGTCTTACTCCAGCTTTTGGTTTCGTTCAGCTCCCTTCATTACATTCAGTTTAAGTGAAAATATGTTTTTCTTAAGTGTCCTCATTAACGACTGTCTAACGAGACCGAACACATTGAACAAACCCCTATTTTGTCTGTTAACATATAAAAACTCGAGTTTTCCCTAACAAGTTTTCGTAAACAAGTAGTTCCAAAATCGGATTTCCTTTGACATCTTAAAGTAAATTTAACGGTCATACAATTTGACAACCTCTACAACAGCCTATGAATGTCTGCAAACGATTGAAGGAAAATGATACTTTAGCCTCTTCGAGTAGAAAAATTTTCCATAAATTATTTTCAGATTTCGGATTTTTTTTTTTGATAGAATTTTAGACCATTAAAAGGCTTGAACAAAGTAGTTTTAAAACAAAAAAAAGCATAAGGGAAAGTTCGACTCCTTCTTGAACTCGGAAACAAAAAAAAAATTTAAAAATAGTCAACTCTATAAGAATTTAAGTGATTATGTACCGCAATTCGTCACTTCGCCAACTTTTGAAAAGTCTTTACGCTGTGTGATTTGGTTGCGGTATGAATAGGTGCACCAAATTCCATGCTTGCGTGTTATGAATGAATTTTGAAATAATCACTCTAACAGACTCTAATTTGCGAGCTTTTAGCTTAATTTTGGAACTTTATCAACATCAAAAAGTTAAGTTATGTCATCACAGGAGTGAGAGAGTTGCTACCTTTGTTGTAAGTTATGGTGATTTCGATCTCTTTCCCTTGTCATTGTCAGTATAATGTCAACCCCACAATGTGAACCCAGCATATGTCTGCATAACCATTGATTGGTTTGAAGTGACACCTTTTTTTTGTGGAACATCAAATTATAACAACCCAACTCCATTTCGGCAAGCCAATGTCACCCAAATTGACAAAACTGTCATGCTTATGTGCTTCCAGCATGCACAGTCCTGAATTCCACTGTCACGTACACGTATCCTCGGATATTTATACCTTTTGAATGAAACCATCGAATTGCGTTATCAAAAAGTAATAAGAATCCAATAAAGCTCAATGACGGTTAAGTTATGAACCGCTTACACTTTTACTTCCACTTTGTGGTGTGGGCGGGGTTCTGTTTGGCGGTTGTTGTATTTTGTATTATGCATTTGCTTGCTACTGACAGCCAGAAATTAACTAAACAAAACTTTAATTGCAAGTGTTTGAATGAGTGTGGTACGACCGACAGTTGCGGTAGTCCTTAAAAGGAAATTGTTGTTTTGACTGCATTTGGCCTGGATCTTTGTATAGTCGCAACCACTAGCAACTACTTGTAGGTTTTTAATGATTCACAGATAAATCGAAAATGAAAAAGTGGGCAAATTGTAACATGCACGAACGAACAATAAGCCACCCACAAAATTCACCTGGATAAGTACAAAAGGAAGTACAGACACAATCTGCGGTCGATTAACTTCACCGTAAAAGGTAGATGCACGCAAAGGATAATTATTGTTGGAATATGTTTATGAGTACTTTGTACCGGCGTATTCACGTGGTATTTTGAATGTTTTAAGTGTTTGGGGTGATGCGATGGGAGGAAGGATGAAGTTCTGTAAAATTCAATTCTGTTACTTGCGTGCTAAGGACTTTCCACTATAGAAACAAGTGAAAACACTTGCGTCTTGTTGGGAGTTGAGAATTGGTTAATAAAATTTTAAGATACGTACAAATATGCATATGTCGGTGTATTTTCAAGTTGCAATTATCTTTTAATCTCATTTCATTATGGTGCTTCAGGGCTTATGTTTTATTGATTCGATCAGCATTGCCTGTCAATATGAGAAGTTCAGTATTCTTAAACAAAAAAATCCTCGGAACGCTTATGCGAGAGGTTGTGGTGATTGTAATTTCAATTTAACAACATTGAAGGCAGAGTTTCTACAATAACATAAGAATAAACTAGGTATTGCTATCTTTGGGAGTACTCCAGAGAAGGAACAAAGTTAAAACGAACCCTATGATGGCGGTTGTCTTAGATGCGAGAAAATTCATTTAAGAAGGTTAGAACTGAAGCCGTCAAAGGCAAGCGTAAAAAGAAAGCACTTTTTGTCTGTTCGCAGTGATAGCTCAAATCACATTATCACTGCTATGCCTCCCTGCTTCTCGTAAGAGGCAACTAAAAGAGTAATCACATCCAGACAATTGACTTCATGTAAATTTCAGAATTTATACGACTGGAGATCACCGGTTTGTTAAAAGAGAGTCACACTCAAAATACGTAGTGTGTGCTTACCAAAAAATAAATATAAATACCGTAAAACTTCGAGAATTATAAAAACAGTTGCAAATATTAAGGGCACTACTCCACCAGACACTACCATTGCTTCCATTGTACTGATCCAGGAACGGGTAGGAAAGCTCAGTCAGAGCTACAGCGCATCGTTGGAAGTATGACTGGTCTAAGTTTTGAACAGGAAGAGATGATGAGAAGAGAGCGATTAGACATTTTGTGTTATGTGTCCAAGGATAAAGCGATAAATCGGAATACTGGTAACAGGGACCGTTTTTCGCATGTAACGACAAAAACCTACAAGAATTCTTATTACCGATCAGACCAGGGTAAAAACGGAATCAGTATCGTTTTGCGGAACAGCTACCTGGCAAACATGATGCCTGTTTCGGAGTCTAGTACTGTCTCATAAATTAATGATGCAAGGAAAAGTGTGGAATAATGTCAGAGCATAGTCTTTCCAGATTGGATGTGAGCAAATGGAAAAGATGCATTTTAGCTAAATTCTTACAATCTATTTAAGTTTTTCCTAAGAGAGTATTTTTTTTGGTAAGCTAAGATTTGAAAGAACATAATAAGGGAAAGACAAGGACTATAAAGACTACCAATGAGGTATGACAGATATCCTTAGTATGTGCAAGTCACATGGTCTTACAGTATTTAATACCTAGTTCATCAACACGATGCTTTTACGCCGTAAGAAGAAGAAGAAAAGAAAAAGAAGATCGGTGATTAAGAAGCCATAAAGGAACGTTGAACATCACTTGAAGGAAATAACTAGCGCACGAAGTTAATACCGGTCTAGCCTGACAGTATAGTGGTACGGTTAAGGTTAGGTTAAAATGGCTGTCAGGAAAACAACTGACACACTCACACCAATATTAGGTCCATTGTGATACCATAAAAATTATGCGAAGGAGTACCTCAGTTAACAAAACCATTTGGAGCTTTTGATAAAGCGAAAGATATGCAGGGAATCTGTGTTCACCAGATCACTTAGATCATCAAGAAAATATCTTCCTAGATGCCGTTTTCTTTTAAAGGAGAGTGCAGGACATGAGCAGAGGAGGTGTGGAACAGTCTCTCCCTCCCCCTCATCTAGGCAACTTCTGCAGAAGTTATTAGAGGGATCGCCGAGTCTTATGGCGTGTCTTCGTATCAGACCATGTCCGGTGATGACATTGATTACTGAGCTAATGTGCAACCTGTTATGGATAACAAATGTCTTGTGTGTTTTGGATCTAGTCCTGGCCATATCCGTTTTGTTGCCACACACGTGGTGATATTGTTCTATCCGTTGCCTCTTGCTTTAGCATAAGTTTACATGTAGCGATTGGTATACCAATATTTAACCTGTTGGTTGAGATCAGTAGAACGGTTGCTTTTCTGGCTAATTCATCGGCTTGCAGTTACTCACGATATCTCTGTGCCCCGGCACCCAAATAAGGTTCATATTGAAGGATATCACGTTTTATTTTAGCCAGTTCTCTTTAATCGCCAGAATTTCCGCTTGGATCACGCTCCAATGGTCTGGAAGGCGGAATGAGAGACTTACGTTAAGTCGGTTTACGTACACCCCGCAGCCGACCCCTTCTTCGGTTTTTGAACCATCTGTATAGAAATGAATTGAATCATCTCTTAAGAACTCTTCGTCTTCCCAGGTAATTCTCGATTGGATTGAGACTTGGAACTAATCATCAAAAACCGATTGAGGGATGGTGCAGTCGGAGTGGTAAGGGATTGATCTGAATAAATTCAGGATTGTAGCGTAACCGATGTTATTATCGGTCCATTGGGAGATAGCTCTGATACCAATGGCTGTACTGGCGGTCATTTGTTTGCTGAAGATATCTAGTGGTATGAGATTAAGGAGTATGTTCAGGGCAGCTGAGGAATCTAAAAGTATTTTGAAATTAGTAACATTGCCATGAAAAGTGCTATCTCACTCGGATGTTCGGATTTGGAAAACATTTTTAAGTCCCCTTCATTCCCAAACAAAATACGGTTGATAGAAAACGCTGTTGCATCTTCAACGCATCTCAATAGTTTTCAAACCAAATCAGAAATGGCACTGCAATTTGACTTATGCTTTAGAACAATGGCAGCAATGTAAGCCAATAACCACTCTAATCTTGTTGACAGATAAGAATGCAGTTATTGGTTTACTGAGAACTTAAACGAGTACTGTGATATACCCATGTGTGCTGAGACAAGACAAACAAACGCATTTACTACGGGTCAAGCAATGAGAAGTGTGCTCCTGCTTCGATTTTCTAGATTTGTTAACTTCAATGATAGAGTTTCAAATTTTTTCCGTAATGAATCATTATCCTTGGTTTTTTTTTCCATCTATCGAATCCTTTCCACAAATTCTTTCCTCTAAATAACATAACCAAAGTGGATGTGACCAATTAAACATTTGCTTCTAATTTAAATGATGTAGCTTTCCCAACCAGCTCTTTCCATCAACGCAACGAAAAAATATGCTAATCACTTACTGCAAAGAAAAATAAATTACAAACTGAAAACAAAATTCCATTACACCCGTCCAACAATTAACTAAAAAACTCATCTTGTTTCTATTAAAATGTTGTCCCAAGGCAATCTCAGACAAAGTTAACAACCCATTATGCCGGGTGACTTAGTAAAACAAAACGACTGGAAAACAATTAACCCGGTGTGGTGGCTTGATGCAATTTAAACTTCATTTGGTGAAAGTGGCTCCTTTTCATACAAGACCATCCATGTTGTTATTATGTATAGAGGACTTGCAACAGAACTTGTTGCGAGGATTTGTGGCCAAAAGTTTCTTCCAGTCTCATCTAATTGAATTATTATGTGTTCTTTTACAGTTCCTATCATCCCTGAGTTCCTGTACGATATCCGCCATCCAGATGCCCCACTTGATAGCTTTCCAAGGACACCACTGTCCATAATCACACCACCTCCACCAACGCCACCTCCATGTTCCAAAAACGGAGATGATGTTTTGCCAACTTCTGCAAAATATGAATACAATACAATCAGTGATGTTGGTAAGATTTAGAGACAGCCATTTTTGTTGTTATCTTGGTTACATTGTCAAGTATTTTATTTTTTTTAGAAAATGCAACGCTCTACAGAGAGATGGAGGAACGCCACAAAGAGCTTGTGGGTGAGACCGTTGAAGTTGGACTGATGTTCGCATCGAAGGCGTTTGTGCAGCTTTTGGTGAACCCTATTGTTGGACCTCTAACACATAAGTAAGTAAACCTTTTTTTCTGACGACTTGTCTTGACTTACATTTTAACTGTCTTTTCAGAATTGGCTACAGCATACCAATGTTTGCCGGATTCATCATCATGTTCTTGTCAACGCTGAGTGAGTTACTTGAGTCCGTATTTAGCAGAAAAAAATAATTCAAACTCTTTTTAGTCTTTGCTTTTGGTCGGTCGTACAGTGTTCTGTTCTTGGCTCGAGCCTTGCAAGGCATTGGATCTTCGTGCTCCTCAGTTTCTGGCATGGGCATGTTGGCCGATAGGTACACGGATGACAAGGAACGTGGCAATGCCATGGGCATAGCTTTGGGGGGCCTTGCACTCGGTGTTTTGATTGGCCCACCTTTTGGAGGTATTATGTATGAGTTCGTTGGCAAATCCGCACCTTTTTTGATCCTCTCGGCACTGGCTCTTGGTGATGGAGTTCTACAGCTGTTCATGCTTCAACCATCGATTCAACGTTGTGATTCTGATCCACCATCTCTAAAGGCTTTGATAAGTGATCCTTATATTCTCATCGCAGCTGGTAAGTCAAGAGTGACATTTTTAATTATTAAGTAGTTCATTGTGGTTTTCGGTTTCTTTTAAAGTTAAATTGATAAAGATTTTCCTTACCATAAAAACGCGACGAGAGGTGCTTGAGGTGGAATCAATTGCATTTTTGCCGATTCCGTGGAAGTTCGAAGTTCAAATCGCACAGACAAAAAATTTTGTTTTCTCGTATTTTACCTTTGGTAAGGAATCGGCAAGTTCTACGAGTTTCAATACAACAAACCTCCTCATGTATGGAAAAATTTTGAAACCGATTCTTTTGAAAGCAATTCAAACTCCCTGTTTGCACAATTTTCGTCAGTACATTTGACAGATAAGTGGGAGGATAACGTCGAAAAAGAAAAGAAGCATTTCAATGCACAAGAGAATCAACTGGTCTACAACGAATATGTAAACAAATGCATATTGAGCTTCTCTCTAATCATTCTTATCATTTTTTTTGTTTGGCACACTGCCGTCAATCCGAATGTAGTAAATCAGCAGTTCCAGAAATTTCTTAACGGATACCTAAGAACACACCTTTGGATCATCTTCCAGTGTTGTCATTAGCTGTCATTTGCTTATGTTTTTATCTGCAGCTATGTACAATTGATTACTTACATGTATCTCATATCAAAAAAAAATGTTTGGACCTCGAAGGTCAATTGATTGACTTTTTAGCAGCTTTGGAGGGTTTAGAGTTTAGACTGAAAGAATCCACAATGGACAAAATTTTCACATTACCGCAGATCTTGGAAAAACCCCGAGAATATAATATCGATATACACCATCTTTTTATCGATTTCAAGGCCGCGTATGACAGTTTTACAGAGAAGAGCTATACAGGGCCATGTTTAGTTTCGGCATCCCTGCAAAACTTGTACGACTATGCAGGATGACTTCTGAGAAATCACGATTCACGCTCATTTGTCAAGGTCGGTAAACAACGCACCGAGACTTTTGATGTCGAAAAAGGCTTTCGGCAAGGCGACAAACTGCCACGCGGTTTCTTTAACGTCAACATCAGAATTATGATCTTTCAAAAATTTAGTAGAATTCCTCGCAGCCGATATTGACGAAATGTGAAGAATAGGAGCTTTTGCGAGCATTGAAACAAAAGCGGTAAAAATGGGTTTGATGGTTAATGAGGTATATGATGTCATCAAGCAAGTACAGCGAACATCGACGAATTGAACAGAAAGTCACAATAGACATACATAACTTCGAGAAAGTACAAGACTTCGTCTAACTAGGATTCAATATAGACACGGAAAATAACATGAGTGTGCTGATCAAACGGAGAGTTACTCTTGCGAATCACTGCTACATTGGGTTAAGAAGGCAAATCAGAAGTAAATTTCTCTCTAGAAAATCCAAGCCAACCCCCTCTAAGTCCTGGATCATTCCAGTCTTGCTATACGGCGCAGGCGCCTGGATCTTATCTAAAGCGGATGAGTAAGCCCTTGGTCGTTAATACACCGAGTAATACACCGAGTTGACACTCAACAATTAGAAAACTCTCGTTCGCTTCGAAAAAAAAGTACTCCGAGTCGTATATGTAAAGACAAACTGCGGAGACGAAGATTCAAAAATGAACTCTGTGAGCTTGAGCTGTATAGTGACATAGCCACAGCTAGGAGGGTGGGCATCGTGAGGCTGCGATGCGATGGCTTTCACATTGCGAGTGGATGGATATCACCGATAAAGACGACGATTCCAAAGACTGTTTCTACGAGCTCCTCGAAGAAACGTATGAGCAGTGCCCTAGACACGACGTGAAAATCGTTCTTGGCGATTTCAACGCAAAACTAGGGAAGGAGGACATCTTTGGAAATACAATCGGCCTCCATGACAAAACCTCCGAAAACGGACTGAGGCTTATCGATTTTGCTGCGGGGCTAAATCTTGTTGTAAGTAATACACGCTTCCCGCATCTCAAAATTCATAAAGGTAAATGGCGATCCCGAGATCAATTAACCGTCAACCAAATTGACCATGTTGCGATCGACGCAAGGCACTCTTCCAGTGTGCTAGATGTTCGAACTTTCCGAGAGGCCAGCTTTGACTCGGACCACTACCTTGTTGTAGCCAAGGTACGAATGAGGATATCGTGTTCACGACCTGCACCAACTAACGCTGTGAAGAGATATGACGTTGTAAAGCTACAATCGCAATTGTCAATGTCTTTTCCAATCGAGTGTCCCTTCAATTATCCTTGAATCCCAAGCCGTCAGCATTAAGCATTGAAGACCAGTGGCAGCAATGCCAAGAAGCCATCAGAACCGCTGCCTCTGAGGTTCTGGGTTTCACTCGGCCAACAAAACGAAACCCATGGTTCGATGAAGAATGCAGGCAGGCAAATGCAGCCGAACAAAAAGCACGACAAATGCTGATGCAAAAACGGACAAGGGCTGCTTACGATCAGTATAACGAGATTTACAAGGAGAAAAGAAGGGAAGAACACCGACTTCTCAAAAAGAAAAAGAAGCAGCATGAGAAGCGCTCGTTTGAGGAAATAGAGAGGTGCCATGACAGGAACGAGATTCGGAAGTTTTACCAAAAGGTAAAAAGATCTTGCCAGGGTAGCAAACCCCGAACTCAAGCCTGTAAAGACCAGCAGGGAAACATAGTTATAGAGTCACAGTCGCTACTGAGGATCTGGAAAGATCACTTCTGCAGACTGCTTAACGGGGATGAGGACACAAATTCCGCTGTCAGACAGGTTGCCCCATTCAGCTTGGACGATGATCAAGAATGCCGTCCTCCCGACTTAGAAGAAGTTAAGCTTGCCATGTGCAAACTTGAATCAAATAAGACTGCAAGTACAGATGGCCTTGATGCCGAACTCTTCAAGGCAGCTGGAGATCAGTTGGAAAGAAGCATGCACCAGCTGATCTGCATGATATGGTCGGAAGAAAGCATGCCCGATGAATGGAACCTCAGTATCGTATGCCCGGTTCTAAAGAAGGGAGACCCTGACAATTGCGCCAATTACAGAGAGATAAGTCTCCTTAACGTCGCTTATAAGATCTTGTCTGCGGTAACATGTAAACGTCTGAAGCCCCACGTCAACAACTTGATAGGTCCTTATCAATGTGGTTTTAGACCAGAGAAGTCCACAATAGACCAAATTTTCACATTACGGCAGTTGGAAAAGACCCGAGAACATAATATTGATATACACCATCTTTTTATCGATTTCAAGGCCGAGTATGACAGTATTTACAGAGACGAGCTGTACAGAGCCATGTCCATTTTCGGCATTCCAGCAAAACGAGTACGAGTACAATTATGCAGGATGACTTTGGAGAATTCACGCTGCTCCGTCAAGGTCGGTAAAGAACTCACCGAGGCCTTTGATCTCGAAAAAGGCTTTAGGCAAGGCGACAAACTGTCATGCGATTTCTTCAACACCATACTTGAACAGATTGTAAGAAACTCAAACGTCAACACCAGAGGAACAATCATTCAAAAGTCTGTACAATCACTCGCCTATGCAGACGATATTGACGTAATGGGAAGAAAAAAGCGTGATGTCATAGGTGCTTTTGCGAGTATTGAAACAGAAGCGGCAAAAATGGGTTTGATGGTTAATGAGGTCTAAACGAAGTATATGCTATCATCAAACAAGGACACAGAACATCGACGAATTAAACAAAACCTCACAACAGACAGACATAACTTCGAGGTCGTTCATGACTTCGTCTATCTAGAATCCGCTAGGAACGCGGTGCGGAGTTCAAACGGAGAATAACTCTTGCCAACCGTAGCTTTTTGGGTTGAGAAGGCAATTGAAAAACAAAGCCCTCTCTAGAAAAACCAAGGTAACCCTATATAAGACCTAAGTTGATGATTTCTTTTTGTAAAAGTTCTTTAAGAATTGGTTACAAACTCATTCAGAACCAAAATTTGGTGTAGTGCGTGTCGGAAAAGATTTGTTTTCAACACAAAATTCCTATCTTTGCCTACATCAAAAAAAATAAAAAGTGAATATCTATGCGAATTGATTCGGGAAACAAGTAACGTCTCTGAAATGTTTTCTGAATTCCATTTTCGGCGCCTTTATGTTAACTTCGGAAGAGATCTTCTAGGATCATCGCTATTGATTTAATAGTTACACTCTCACGTGTTCAAAATTAACTTATGCAAAAACAAAGCGAATAGGAGTAGATAATAATCACGGCTTGAACTTTATCTCAAGCTTCTACACTGAAACCACATAAATTTTATTAAAAAAAAATGAATAGAATATATCACTTGTAAAATATTTAGTCTGCTGGTAAGAAACTGCCCATTGCCAACTCTCATTATGAATCCTTCCTAAAATGTCTGTTTTGTCTATTTGACTAGTCAACTGCACAAATTATTTACAAAAATCTTATATGGGGAGACGCCATTACGAATTTTTCATTAACAAAAACAAATATTCACTCACCCAAGTTACATTTCAATTATTCAGATCTCTTTTCAATGAAATTTAGTAATTTTAGTATTCTCCAACCACTCACTTTTCACTCATTACAACAAATTCTACTTTTAACAAACAAAAGAATTAATTTATTTAAATACGAATTTATACTTTGACAACTGCACTGCACTAGCTTGAAGAGGCAACTGAGAACTCAACTGACCACTTGACCAATGCCCCTGTTCTGTAACTAAACGTTGGAAAATGGAACGAAATCCTACGTTCCATTTTCCACCGTTTATCGCAGGCTTTAATCGAGGGGATAGTAACAGAACAAGGGCACAGGCACAGGACCACTGAAGACTCAATTGAAAAATTAAGCTATGTACGTTCACAATGAACAAAGTTAAAGCTCAGCTTAGCACAGTGTCAGAGTATCAGAGAGTGATGAACAAGCTTTAGCAGGTTTGGTTCATTCAAATGTGTGTTATTTTAATATGTTATGAATGATTGATACCGTACCGATCAATGAAATTTCTACAAGATGACGTGAAATAGAACAGGCAGAAAATTAAAAGAGTGCGAATCGCATTTAGAAATTATCATCAGGTTGGAAACTGTTTGGTCACAATTGCTTTGATTAGACGATCAATAAGAATTGTTCAACAATGGCTTCAATTTCCACAGCAAAATATAATTTTTCTGAAGATTTCTTAGCGCTGAATAAAAATTTGAAATCAGAATTTTCTTAGGTCGGCCATTGACGACAGAATATAACTGCGCAAATTTGAGTTTGCGCAGATCAGTTGTGTTGTGAATGGGGTTGTTTGTGTTGTTTGTGCAGTTAACTGTGTAGATTAGGTTAGGTTAGGTGGAAGTGGCTGTCAGCCAATGAGTACATTGCCTGACACGCTAAGGCCGCAAGGGCCCATTGTGATACCACAGAGATCAGCAAGTTAATCACCTACTGATCTCAGAAACCCGATGTAAGATTAACGAGTTGATTACCTATTAATCTTCCATTACGGGACTAGCCGGTTAATCACCCGCTAGTCGAACCACGCGGAACTTTTAATGTTTTTCGAAAGACTTTTAGGGTCTATGTAAGCTAAGTAGCTAGTATCATCGAAGAAGAATTCACCGAGATGAGTTTTCCTCCTATGAACTAGTGCAGGGCATATTAGACAGTGTCCCGTAAGAACACCTATGGTAGGACCTAGATAAAGGTGGTTCAGGGCTAACAAAGTCTTCGAGCGTTTCGAGTCCACACACGGCCAAACTTTTTTGGTTGCAAGGCAGTTGTTACTCTCAGTCCATTTAGTGTTTGTTATCCTTGAAGCGTCTTGTCTAAGTAGGAGTTTACATGTTGCGATAGGTACACCTTTGTTGTTCCATTCTGAGCGTAGGAAAGTGGTCGTGCCCTTTGTGGCTAGTTCGTCTGCCATGTATAGTTGCCTGGTATGTCCCTGTGCCCTGGCACCCATGAAAGGTGAATGTTAAACTGATTTGACATCTCCCTCAGAGACATCTGACAATTTTGGACAGTGATGGATTTTGTAGAGACAGATGCAAGAGATTTAAAGGCAGCTTGGCTGTCCGAGAAGATTCGAATATCCGTGGAGGATATGACGTTTTCTTTGAGCCAAGACAGCACCTCCTTTATCGCCAGAATTTCCGCTTGCAACACACTACAATAATCGGGTAGGCGGAAGAAAAGACTGAGGTTCAGTTTTTCTGAGTAGATTCGGCATCGGTGTAAAAGTGTATTGCTTCATTTTCCAAAAGAGTGCCATTTTCCCACGCTTCTCTTGAAGGTATGGTTACTTGGAAATTATTGTCAAACACCAACTTGGGGGTGGTGTAGTCGGATCGATTCGGTAGGGGGTAGGAATCTAAAGTTATCTAGAATGGTAGTGTGGCCGATTTGATTATTGGTCCACTGTGATGTAGCTCTGAGTCGAGTAGCTGAGCTAGCTGCGACTTGTTTGCTGAAGATATCTAGGGGTGTGAGATCTAGTAGTACATTGAGGGCGTCCGATGATCCTCAGTGCGCCACTAATACACAGACTAGCCGTTCTTTGAACTTTTTCTAGTTTGTTGCAGTTGATCATCTTGTCTAGTGCGGCCCACCAGACTATCACCCCGTATGTGAGTATTGGGTAAACAGCCAATGGGTGATTTGGGGAGAGAAACCCCATTTCCCATCAATGGCTTTTTTACTAGAGAAGAGTGCCACGTTGGATTTATTTACTCTTTCCTCAATGTTGGTTTTCCATTTCAGTTTTTTGTCAAAAATGAGACATAGATATTTAGCCTGATTAGACAGTGTGAGAGTTACCCCTTTAATAGTTGGGGGTCTGAAGTCCGGAATTTTGTATTTCCTCGTAAAGAAAACTAATTCCGTTTTGTGTGGATTGATGTTCAGACCACCATCTGCAGCCCAATTGTTAAGCTTGTTAAGTGCTGTTTGTAGCAGCTCAGCTAGGGTTTGTGGTTGCTTGCTTGAAACGGCAATTGCTACATCATCGGCATAGGCTATGGTTTTAAAACCTTCGTCCTCTAGGTCGATTAACAATTTGTGAACGACCAGGTTCCACAGTAGCGGAGATAAAACTCCTCCCTGCGGGGTTCCTCTATTGGCCATTCTGCTTGTTCTGTAGTTCTCCAATTTGGAACTAATGATTCTGCTGCTGAGCATTGTTATTATCATGTTCTTGATGTGTATCTCTATGAGCAGCCCATCAAGACCATTAGTGATTGCTGTCTAGTGGAAGAATCGTATTTGAGTTCCAAGGGAAGTTCGCTGACGCAAGGACGAGAGTATACGAAAATGAAAGTGCAGAGAAAAATCGCACCAATATTTGATCATCACCACAGAAGTTTGATCCACTGCCACAAGAAAATAAGAACCGTTTTCACCATCCCAATTCCTGCTATGATAATGAACTTTCAAGTTCGTAGTCTCGATACCATCAATCTGAGCAACGAGACGAGGATATCTGCAATAGTCGTGAGTTTTCTTGGGATGATAAGACAAATGGTTCTCGTCCTGAAAACTTCAGAAAACTAAATTTGGAGAGAAGGAAGATTTGAAGTACAGCAACTCTTCAGCAACAAGTTTCCACATTCTAAACGATCTGACTATAGATGCTCCTTCTAAAGCTAGCTCCCACCGATGATCCTCCCAGTGTTGTATGTTAGATTAGGTTTGACTGGCCACTGATTGCAAATGTGGAATTTTATTTTAATATTAAGATACCAAACATATTCTTCCAAGCAAAGTCACAAAATGGGGTGTACTCTCAAGGTCTCAAGACCATTTCTCGTTTAAAGCGATGTGGTCTCTGGCACAATTCGCACTGGAGATTTGAGAAACTCGCAAGCAGCATATCTTTTGACTAAAGCCTAATGGATATGCCGTCTGACACGATGATCCCAAGGCTCAAACTGTGTCAAAATTACTCGGTTCAGGACTGGTTCGCTCCAGAATCTGAGCCTGAAAAGAACTGTTATCGTATCTTCACAGATGGCTCCAAAACCGACGAGGGTTCTGGTGCTGGTGTCTTTGTGGAGAACGACGACATACTACTGCACACATCTTTGGGATCATACGCATCCGTTTTCCAAGCGGAGGCATATGCTATCCTAATGGCCTTGAGCCACGTTACGAACAATGGATGGACGGGGAGAAGTATCTGCGTTTGCAGCGACAGCCAAGCTGTGCTTAAAGCCCTTTTCAACCCTCTAACCACGTCGAAAGTGATCCAGGAATGCAAGAGCTCTCTGAATGCGATCGGAAGATTAAATTCCTTGAGTCTCATTTGGGTTCCGGGCCATCACGACATAACTGGAAATGAGATCGCCGATGAACTTGCTAGGCGAGGATCTCAGACAGCTTTCTCAGGACCTGAACCGTCGCTAGGTCTGCAGGCGTCCTCAGTGAGGGCTTCAATCAACGATTGGATCTGTGAAGAGCACAACCGTAGATGGCATGGCCTCTATTGGACCAAACGTATGCTCCCCAACGTTAGTAAGAAAACTACAAAATATTTGCTAGCTCGTAGCAGAAAAGACTGTAGAAAGCATATTGGCGTTGCCAGCGGGCACTTCTCTTTTGCCAATAATTTAAATGTGTTAGGCTTAAGTGATACCACACTCTGTGAATCTTGTGGAGAAGATGAGGACACCGCAGAGCACTTCCTCTGTGAATGTCCTGCTTTTTCTCGCATGAGGTTACAGATACTCGGAGCAGACATGGTAAGAGCTGGTAACTTAGGCTCCTTATCATGGCAGCGTCTTTTGGCTTTTCTCCGAACATCTGGAAAGCTATAACAAATAGAAGGTTGCTATCGGGTAGTACAATGGACCGATATTTAGGTCTGAGTGCTCCACCTGGTATTTCAAAAACCTCCAACAAAAAAAAAAATGGTCACAAAAAAGGAAGTTTAAGGGCTGAGCATCAATCATTTGAAGAAAAATAAATACCATTTGACAGCTCAGCTTCGTACGTTCCCCAAACTCGAACTCGTCTAAACAAAAACCAAGGGTTACTTTAGGGTGAGTTCAGTGAAAAGCCAAGGCTCAAATACACACAGCTTGACATTCAGGGCAAGTTGGGGTATTTCAAACAAAAAAAAAACGCTTTGTGGCGTACACAGGGAAAGCCCAAGGTCTGAACGAATGAATCTTATGTTTGTTTTTTTTTTTAATAGCTCAATTTGACTGCAGCCTGCCTGACATTTTTTATGATTCTTGCTCTAATCTGAGCTGCTAAATATAGAATAAACTTTTTTCTTATTAAAAAAAAAACTAAATAGGGATTTTTATAAAAATGTAGAATCAACTCTAAGAACCATTGAACTTGTAAAACAATCGAATAAGTTCATGTTATGTTCTAAACCGTCTTTTATGCCATTTTTCTTTCTATTTTTCTAAACAGGAGCTATTACCTTTGCCAATATGGGAATTGCTATGCTCGAACCTTCCCTGCCAATATGGATGATGGACAATATGGGTGCAAGTCGTTGGGAACAAGGTGTCACATTTTTACCAGCCTCCATAAGCTACCTCATCGGAACAAATCTTTTCGGACCTTTGGGACATCGAATCGGCAGATGGTTAGCAGCTTTACTTGGATTACTCATCATTGGCGCCTGTCTTATTATGGTATACGATCAAAACTGTTTTTTTTTTGTATAAAATCTAATTTAGTTCTAATTCTAATTTCCTCTATATATTTTCCAGATTCCTATGGCAACTCACATTAACCATTTGATCATCCCAAATGCTGGTCTTGGCTTCGCTATTGGAATGGTTGACTCTTGCATGATGCCAGAACTTGGATATTTAGTGGACATTCGACATTCAGCTGTGTATGGTAGTGTTTACGCTTTGGGTGATGTGGCTTTCTGTATGGGATTTGCTATTGGACCGGCTTTAAGTGGAACTCTGGTGAACAGTATTGGTTTTGAGTGGATGCTGTTTGGTATTGCGATTTTATGCTTCCTGTATGCTCCTCTTTTGTCATTCCTTAAAAATCCACCAACCAAGGAAGAAAAGAAGGTGTGTATTGATAGTAATGCAAATGAACAGAACAATGTACCTAACAGTAATGATACGTCAGAAGAAACAACAGCACACACAAATGTTGCTTTTGTAAAAGACGCTGCTTAGATTTTATTATTACTTTAAGTTTTTTTTTTATAATTTGTAAATTTTACTTTTTTAAATAAATATTTTAGTTTTACTTTGCATTAAGCTTTTTTTCTATTTTATTTTTGAGGTAAGTAAAAATCAATACTTATTCTTTTTTTTATTTTTACGTATATGTAAATGCTGGATGGTTCTACAAGAAAAACTCTGTAGATGGTCTGTTGTCAGTGCAGTTGAATTTAAAATTCGGTCCAGTGCTAGTTGAGCTTCCACTTTCTGGTGAGCAGCAGAAACTCAGTTTAATAACTGAACTGAAAACTTGTACGAATTCCATCAGTTTCAGTTAAACGCTTTAGTTTTTAGCATTTACACATAAGTTTAACTGAATGCTTAACTTATAACTGAAATGAAACTGAAATGATCGTCTACAAGGGCCTTAAGTGCGCGGCCACGTACTGCAAAGTTAGAACAAAATTGAAAGCTCTGCGCTAGAATCATTTTGAGCTATGTATGTATGTATGTCTCTTTTATTCTAAGGGTGTGATGATATATACCTGTATCATTTGTACAACAATTTAAAGGGTTTTCAACAAGGACGCTACAAAAGTAGAGCGACAGGGACAGCAAACGACGCCATATTTCTTGCCGTTCTTTCGTCATTTCTCTTGAGTAAGATTTGCCATTTCATGATGGAAAGACAAACGAGCCAATAACGACTCGAAATTATTAAAACTTACTACCAAAATTAGGAGTCAGTGGCCTCAACGACAAAAGCGCTACGTTTAATTTATGGTTCCCATAATCGTCCTAAAAGATCAACAATCGAGCTTTTAGTGGAAAACTTTGAATCCGCAGGCACAGTACAAAGTGTCCCCGGGCCAGTGAGACAAAGAAGTGCCCATGCCCCTATTGTCGAGAATATTGCTGCTACTGAGGCTTCAGTTGCAGAAAGCCCAAATATGACATCGTTGTGGCGAATTTTGCGAAAAGATCATGACCTACATCCTAACAAGATTAAACTACATTGACGCAAGAACTGAAGCCGCTTGACCACCAGAAGCGTTGTATGTTCCAGAATTGTACTGAGCAACAACCTGAAAATGATTCGGATTTTCATCGAAAAATCATCTTCAGCGATGAGACTCATTTCTGGCTGAATGGCTTCGTTAATAAACAAAATATGCGATATTGGTCAGGCAGCAATCCACACGTACTCCATCATGAGTACGTGTGTGCATCCCGAAAAAATTACGGTTTGGTGTGGTTTATGGACCGGCGGCGTGTTATTGTGCCGTCCTTCTTCCGTGTCGATCAAAACCGGCACGTTACAGTATAATTTTTGACATTTGTTAAGAAACGATTCAGCTATACTCCTTAAAACAAAGATATGGTCTATCGTCTAAAACCTGCCTGGAACTCGCTCAGAAGGTTATTGTTATTATCATTGATCCAGGTGATGAGTCGTCTTTGTAGTATCGAAGTGAAGATTTTGTATGATGCATTTAGAAAAGATATGCCCTATAGTTAGACACTTCAGCCAAGTTACCTTTTCTGTAGATTGGAAAAATAATCGATTGACAAAAGTCCTGAGGAATCGTCCCGGTTTTCAATACATATTTGAATATTAATGTCAGCCAACCAATTAACGCTTATAAAATTCAACTGACAACCCATTCGCTCCTGCTGTTTTTCCTTCTTTAAGCTTTTCCACTGCTAGAATTACCTCTTGCTCTGTTATATTGGCATACAAAACATCATTCCTGAAATTAGGAGCAGCATAATAAAAGCTAACTGCTTCCTGAGTTGAACTCAACAAGTTCCGGAAGTGTTCAGCCAGAAGATTTGCGGTTATATCACAATGAATGGTGAATCGTTTGCCATTTAGATTCCTTACCAAGGTCCAAAATTCCTTCGAATTTCTACAATGTGCTAATTTGTTGAACTCAGCTTCAAAAAACTCCATTTTCATACGTTTGCACAACATCTTGTAGTTGCTATTTGATTGTAAGTACTGGTTCTTGATATATCCGTCAGACCCATTCTTATAAGCTCTAAGCCAAGCGAATGATGAGTCTCTGGCTTTTTTGCACTCAACGTCAAACCATGGGGCCGTATGACTTCCTCGAACATCCCTGTTCGAAATAACGGTCGTATATGACGCCTTGATAGATTCATCTAACTGTCTTAAATTGAATGTAGGCTGAGATTGACTAAGAGCCCTGCTAAGCTGTGCTTGATACTCAATCGCATTCGATTCTTTCTATTTTGGTAAAACGCTCATTGTTTTAGTAGATTCGGGTCCGAAAATAGTACATCTTCAACCTCGAAATCTAAAATATGCTCATTCCAATTTGCACCAACTAGGCTGTAGTCAAAAGCCGAACTGTGTACCTTTATGCCGACAAAAGTAAGTTCCCCTATTTTGTCTGATGAGCTTGTTCCGTTATGAATTCGTAGCCCGTATGAATCACACAAATCAATCAGTTTATGACTTCTTACATTACACACTTTATCTTTAGACCTTCGATCGACACCCGCCATTCTATTTTCATTTCCGGCTTCGTTTCCTATCCTCGCATTCAGGTCACCAACTACCAGCATATTTGAATTTCTGCTCCTCGCCATGAAGCCTTCCATCTTTTCAAAATCATTATCCCATCGCTTGCAGTTAACCTAAGTGGGGTTTATTCGATAACTTGTATTAATAAACTGGAGATTCAGGTTTGTAACGTCTTCAAATACTGCAAATTCACACTTAATAAGTTTTATATCTTTCTTGAATCCATAAAAATACCCTCCACTTGCTCTTCCTCTAGACTGAGTCCTAATAGCTGGTATCCACTTAAATTTGAAATTATTAAATTTATTTTCAAAATCAATAATACTACTTTCTGTTACAAACGTTTCGTACAAAAAAACAGAATCGAACTGATTCACAAACATATAAAAATGAATTAAAAAAATGCCTCTATAGGTTATTGCTACTCTGCAACGCATTTGCTCTTCTTCTTATTCTTCTTCCTCTTCGAATCTCAAAAAAAGTCACAACTCTCCCCCTTATCAGCTTTACACTAGTGATCCGCCTGTAAGATAAGCTGAATATACTACCTGTTAAATCATCAGCAGAACTTCCGATGATGGATAGTTCCATATCTGAGTCCGACCAAATGTAGCTCGTTTGTTAATCAAAAAAAAAAAAAAACTGAATACGAAGCAGTTTTTATGGTTCGATTCTTCTTTAAATTAATTTTAAACTTCCCAATTAAGATCTTTTTGATGAAGTTATTCAACAGCGCTAATACCAAACATTCTCATGAACATCTAACTTACTTCTCATTTCAGTCGTTGATTGTCGGCGAAAGATCCTCAATTCGATATGTAACATATCAAAACGTTGACGAAGAATAACAACTCCAGGTAAGATAAACTAACAACAAATGCTTTACTTATTCTAACCACAAAACAATAAAATAAAACTAAACAATATACAACCAATAATATCAGGAATATCATATGTAATTTAATTCTTATTGTTTCTATAAAAATTGTTACTCTGCTTTACTTAGTAAAATATTATACAAATTTTCTTTGTTAAAAATCTACCCAATACGGATTGAATTGAATCCCACCGTAAAAACCAAAATAATAAAAATAAAACTATTCCATTTCTTGTTACTGTTATTGTCTAATTGAATAAATTAATAAAAAGAAAAAAGAAAAAGAAAAAAATATGCACCTGGTTACAATTCACATAAAGATCAATTTACTTCGCTAAAAATTTGTCATAAACAAAAGTTAAAATAACAAAATGTTGGAAAAAATTGTTTAAAAAAAATTAAATTAAATACAATGTTATGCATTAACAAGCTATTGCTATTTATTGAAGAGAACTAATCAACTCGCTCTTGCAAAGAAAACCAAAACAAAATTAAATTTTTGTATGCTGTATATGCGGTTACTCTTGTTATTGCTGATTGCAAACAAAACAAAAATGAATAAATATTTTTATTCATTACTCCCTAATCTGAAGGATACAAAATTTTGCTAGCCAAGTTGAAATAATTAAAATGTGGATTATTAAGATTGGTATTTAGTCCAAAATTCGTAGTTGATTGTGAGGAATTTAACTAGAGTTTATATCGACAATTTTATTTAATAAATCAAAAGAAATAAAACATAATGGACCCTAGATACAGTGGTACTGTATCCTTAATGCTATAGGCAAATTTATGAGTTATACCATCTGCTTTGGCTTTAAGTTGACGCTGATTTTTGATCAAAGTACCATGTATTGGGATTTGATAATGGCTTATGCTGATAGCATAGTCATCATGATATGGAGAAATTTACTGCACCTCACTGGAAGCTTCCTCAGATCGCTCGCTTGTTTAACTCACTATTTGGACAAAGACATTACTAAGACATGATTAGTTATGCTTACAGAAAAACATAACCTTCTATTGATCATGTCATTCTGTCATTCCAAAACAGTCGATTTTTGGAAAGAGAGGACCTGATTCTAAAAAAAATTTATTGGATGCCGTAAAAATGGGGAATATTCCTTAAACCGTACACTTTATGCCATAAAATTCTGTTCCTCAGTTCTTAAAGTGCGTCAACACCGTGTCGAGCGCCAATTGAATACATTTCATTCAGTTTGAGTTCGGGTATGCGTTCGATTGGTAGGAATGACGTTCACACTAATTCGGCATTGGTTAAATCATCGCCATGTGAGATTAGCATCAACCGCAGCTCTGGCAACTTTCTTGTTGCTAACCTCACTAGATCTTTCTTCAAGACCAAAAGGTTATTTCGGATCAAAGCTCTGCAATACCTGGAAAAGAGGCTTATCTGTCAACAGAACTTTAATGAATTACACTGACTCAGATGGAGTACAGTGCCATTAAAGAAAGCACCCAGCTACCCTGACAGACATCACTCAAGGTGTTGTCACATTATAACTCCTTTATAAACAAAGATTTTTCCATAATTGTCACTATAAGACGAAGATTTAAAGTGAGAAGTGATTAAACACTTGCAAGTAAACCAACGTAGATGTGGTTCCTTTGACACTAGCGTGGATTACCCTTTTGAAAATCTCGATCGTGTTCTTTTGCAACGAAAAAGCCGTTGCTTCCGAGATAATTTTCGAAGTTATCTTTTTTAAAATTCAATCACTGATTTTCCACTACGCAGACTAACCAGTTTTCTATCCAATAACCAATCGAAGCTTTTGGTTAATGCTGAGAGGCCACATATGAGGAATAGTGTTTCTCATCATGAATTTGATCGGTTTTGTAAAATGCGAAAGTCTTCATCGACTTATTCTTTTCCGTTGCCCCAAAAGATGAAAAAATACCTCTTTTCTACTTAAAAAATACGTCGATCAAATTCAGCTATTTTATTAGCGTCAAATTTCGTAGTTATCACTTACCCTGACTCTGTCTGATCTGATTTGACAAAAGCAGTCTTAAAGTCGAAAATTACGAATAATGGCACACTATCGACGGATCGTAGTTGAGGCTATGAAATAAGTTCCAAGCAACATGGCGCAAGAAGAAAAAACCATGTTCGAGACAGGAAGCACAATAGCAGAGATGAAGTTAGAACCTTTGTAGCTCCAAGCAGTCCAAAAGCAAACCGAATTCCGAAATATATCAAAGTTGAAATCCTCTAGAGTCTAGATCTAACGTAGTCAACAGAAATGAAGCATTTGCACCCCTTGATGTGCGTGCATATTATTAAAATAAAATAACACAACCTAAGAAATTTCCCGGAAATATTGTGAGGAAATGTTCTACTCATTCGATAGTCCCCTCTAAGGAGAAAAAGAATATTTCAAATAAATGTTGAACAGAAGAACTTCCTCAGAACGGATCCGCTGCTGAAGAGGCATCAACAGAACACCTTCCGAGAGATTTTTTTGTTACGCTATAATATCAGGAACAAATGTTTAGTCTGTGGATAAGGTAAGATTAAGAGGGTTCCAAGACAAAGTTGGACTCTAAAAAGTGCTATACAAAAAAACTCGCAATTCTACCTTTCAAATTTGCAACTCAAACTGTTTCTCGACAAAACTCTTTGATAACGATTTCAAAAATAAAACCAGTGAGATATATGTCCTTTTTTTGCTATGGGTAATTTTTTTCAAATAATCCAATTGCTGCATCTGCGCCAAGGGAGAGTTGTTTTTTGGGGAGATCAAAGTCAATATACTACGTCAAAGACCTCTGACAGGAATACAGTCTTACCTCTGTGAGTAGTAAGAAAAACTGTTAATATTCAGCCTTATTATGAGTATCACGTGAACTAATTCTCCTCGAAAAAGATCCCATTTCACTTTTCCCTTATTATGAGTTTCGGGGGAAAAATTTTCCACATTCGCAAAAATTCTCTTATTATGAGCTATTTTTCCGCGAAATGTGAAAACGTTGAGGGGAAATTGAATGCAAATGAACATGGTCTTTTTTTCGAAGTGAACTTTCTGGTTCCAAGTAGAATTTTGTTCAAGAGAAACTCATAACAGCTTTTAAAATTCCGGGCGAACAAAAATGTTCCGGGCGAAAAGTTGTTCACGTGAAACTCATAATAAGGCTGATTGAGAACTGCTTTCGATGATCTAAGCGTTAGTAAAGAGTGTTCTGTCAGTGTCACAAGATATTTATAAACTAATGACAAAATTGTAAACTGTTTCACTGAAAAATTTGTCATAAAAATTTCCTTCGCTCTCTTTCTCTCTTTCTAAGTTTTTATCAATCAAAGCGTTTTTCGTGCCAGGGTAGTGGCAATTGCAGTTGTCAAAATTAAGTCGCATAAAACGTATAGTAACACCATGAACACTCCCGATGCTATAGCCATCTACATATGCTCAATTAAAAGACTTCTCTTTTGAATTGGAAAAAAAGTGAACTGAAGAACCCCTTACATAGTATATATATAATACCCAAGTGTACCACCAAAATAAATTTAAGCAGAACCGCAAAGTTCATTAATCGAGCAAGTAGGTGGCTATAGCATCGGGAGTGTTCATGGTGTTACTATATGTTTTATATATAATGGGACGGAGTCCTGTACTACCTCGAAGTAATCACCCCTATTATGCAAGGTGTTAAGCGGGGAATACACGATACAATAATCGTACCGATAATGGTACGTCGCATTCGATGATTGTATCGTGTGTGTGCATGAAGTGAACCGCTGTACCGATGTCGCAATGTATAATGCCTTGAACTCAAAACCAAACTCGATCGTATGCGATCCAAGTTGCATACGATAATTGTTTCGTGTATTCCCCGCTTTACACTTGAGTGACAATAGTCAATAGTAACCAATAGAATCCGTTGCGTTGTGAAGAGAAAACTTCAAATTGGTTTTGACTGCGCATGTCATCAGTTCTGCCGGACGCAAAAGTTAAAAGTTGAGCTAACTTTTCCGTTGCATCCGATGCTTATGAGTCACCTCTCATAAGATCGTGTGTATTTAATCGAGCTGTCAGTTGAATATGGCAGCGAACGGATGCAAAGGATTCTATGGGTCGGGGCCTTTACTTACAATCCAAACGCCTTCCACATGATCAGCTGATCATGACAGATTGGGATTTGAATAGAAATTCTGGTTTTGTCTTGAAATTTAAATTGTTTTTGAATAACAAATGAAAATGAATAGCTTTCCTCTGTTAATTGCAGTGAGAAGTTGTGGTGTAGGTAGGACAACGAAGGGCAGAGGATATTAGAAACAAAAAATAATCATCTAAAAAGAGCAAGAAGAATCCTTTACAACTGCAACTACAGTGACTTTTATTTGCTTTTTATTGAACAGAATCTGTTTAATTTTGTTTAACTTAAAATTTTGCATCGAACTAAACCTTTAAAATATACACACATGAAAAATACGAAAAGATGTCGTTTCTGAATTATTTTAACTTTTGCCATTCTTTTTCAGTTCTAACCGCTAACTGCTATTCATTCTTTTTTTTTTGTCCTCCGTTTGGGAGACACCAAGTCGAAAATTTGTTGCAAGTTGAGGATTTTGCTCCATCAGATCGATTAATGTTTTGACATGCTCCTGATTTGTTTTTTTTTTTTTCACCCTAAATTCAGTCAAAATAAAAGTTGTTTAAGAAAAAAGAAGAAACCAACTACAACTCACATTTTTATTTAACCAAAGAAATCTCCCGGAAGGCTGCTGAGGGAATGTTCTACTCATTCGATGGTCCGCCATAAGGAGAAAAGGAGTATGTCTAATGAGTTGAACATGGTCTTTTCAGTGGCGGATGCCATTAGAATCTAGTGGCATCCGCTACTGAAGAGGCCATGTTCAACTCATTAGACATACTCCTTTTCTCCTTATGGAGGATCATCGAATGATTAGAACATTCCCTCAGCAGCCTTCCGGGAGATTTCTTTGGTTGTGATAATGTTTCAGGAACAAATATTTCGTCTCTGTGAATTACATAAGATCTGGAAGGTTTCAAGGCAGTCGGCCATAACACTGTAGGAGATTTAGGTTTTCGATTGGTTTTTAGCCTGCTTGGAGCTGCAACAGGTCTAACTTCATCTTTGTTTATGTTAACCCTGCTGCTGGAAGCTCGAACGGGACTTTTTTCTTCTTTGTTCACGTGAACCATGTTGCTGCGCACTCCATTAATCTTTAAGGTAACTTCACAACCTCCAGTATGATCGAGATTGATAGCTGTCGTTGATGATGTACGTCTGTTTGCCACCGTCGAACTCTTCGGCTTTAGAATTTTCCTCTTAAAACCAGACCTGACACAGTCAGTGACACTAACAGAATTTGACTTTGATCGACTGAAGTCGTATTTTCTAAATCCACTGCTTAGTTCCAGTCGAATAGATTCTGAACTCAACTGCCATGGCATACAAGAAGGTATTTTTTCAGTTTTTAGTGCAACAGAAAAAGAATTGATCGATGAAGACCTTCGCATATTGCAAAACCGATCATCTTCCTTCTCAAATCCAAGATTCGAAACACTCGAGAAAATATTCTTTACATGTGACTTCTCAGCATTGGCCAAAAGTTTACTTCGATTGGTTATTGGATAAAAAACTGGTTTGTCTGCATAGCGGAACGGAAATTCACTGATTGAATTTTAAAAGGATCACCTTCGAAAGGATCTCATGGTGGCCTCCCTGGTGTTTTTTTTTTTTTTAGACACTGCAGTCTTTATCATCATAATTTTCTTTTTTATTTCTTGGTTGGTGACTTTGCCTCTGGGCTCCACCAAAAGTAGGGTCTTGGCTTTCATTGTTTTTAATGAATTTCGGAGCCCAGCTAAGGCGTTTCCAGTCTCGGAAGCACAGCGTTGAGGTGTTACTTTTGCCGAATCTTCTTACCATTCTTTCATTCCCAAGCCCTTTTTGACCTGGCTCTTGGACTTCTTCCTTATTCTGTATCCTTGGATTATTAGTGCCTTTACCTTTAGCCGGCTCTGATGAGTGATGGCTTTTGGTTGGGGCTTTATCCACACAGACTTTGGTAGGTTCGCTCTTTTCTAAACCCTTGTTTGGCGTTGAGGTTACTTTGGCCGAATTTTCATTTTTACAAGGTATTCCCTTCTTTTCGTCTCTTGCCAATTTGGGTCAGGGTTTTCGGCCACAGTAACGTTCACGATACAGTCGTCAGAACTGGCGAAAGATCGATAGGCGTCTTCCTCGAAGATGTGATATTCCTGTTTCGACGTTATCTCCCGTCCACCTGTTTCACCATCTCCACCATCGAAGTTGGTAAAATCCATGAGGTTCTCCGAGGGACCCTCATTGATTTCCGTGGCTTCCCTGCTGCAGCCAGGAATGCAATCTTTTGCATTAAATACCATCACTTTGTCACTGGCGACTTATGTTCTTTCGAAGCCTAGCCATCGCCGACAGCCATGACTACTGCCAACTTGTTAGCGTATATCCCCCCTCGAATTTTTTCTTCTTTATTTTCCATTTTCATAGTTTTTAAGATAGACATCTCTGCTTTGAGGTTTTCTTGGTTATTTGAAACTGCAACTGGTTTGTTGGTGTGTCGAATCGTAAGCTCCCCCACCACGAGTGGGAGTTGCTTGAAGTTCCACAGCTTGTTTATAAATTTCTTACCTCTGGTGTGAAGAAATTTATAAATCTCAAGTAACAAATACAGAGTTGTGCTGTCTTCGAAGTTATGTCTGCTTACTATGACGTTTCGCCAGATTAGTCGATATTCTCTGTCTTTTTTGATGATACCATATGCTTCGTTTTGCCTTCATTAAAACCACTTTCGCCGCTCCTGTTTCAATGCTTTCAAAAGAAACTATGGCATTTTATTTACTTGTGGTACATATCTAAGCGTGGTATTCGTGGCGTGATGGTTAGCATGTCCACCTGCTAACCCAGAAGTTCGAGGGTCGAACCCCAGCAGAGCCAAAAATGTTTTTCCACGGGTATCGCCTTTCGCAAGGAATTGGCAACTCCTCCGTTAGTAAATTCATTGCCATGAAAAGCGCTTTCTCAATTAGCCGTTCGGAACCGGCAGAAAGTTTAGGTCCCCTCCATTCCCTCTCAAGGCATGGTGGGTGGTGAGAAATGCGCTAGGCCCTGGGGCTCCTCGCTCTGTTGCGCCACCCTATTCATTCTTTCACATATCTACGCGTCGTTCAGTACATACAATCAAACATAAGTTCTACCAGATTGCAATCGCTGGTTTGCGCAGGGTTGAAAGGCTTTCCTAAACCAAGCGCTTTGACAGTTGCGAAACAACTTTTCTTTCGCTGTCGCAACTACAAAATCGTTTTGGTTAAGGACAGTGTTAAAAATGATTCTTTAAAGTTATAAAAAGAATTAAAGGACTGCCTCAACCAAAAAAAAATTAAAATTATTTAACAAAATCTTAAATTGACAAAAAATTATGAATACTGACAAAAACCAATCTTTCAATAACCTCCATCTAATGATTTTATAAACTTGGGACTGCAAATGCTTGTATTATGTTCATAGCTAATGCTGCGTTCATTTAACCTTCAAACTAAATCAATTTCTCAAAGAAAAATTTATCTTAAGAATCTATTAAAACTTAAAATATTTATTTAGCAAAAGTGTATATATACAACTATATTAACCAAAAACTTAAAAAATGTTAAAATATGTAAGTTTAAAAACAAAAAATGTAAATTATGGTATGTAAATCAGTGGCATTGTTAAAATTGAATCTTTTACAAGAATGTATAAAACATACGAATCTGACACTTTATGGGAATTAATTAATCACACAAATGATCTTTGTATTTCATTAAACCAATACTTTAGCTTAAAATTAACATTAATATAAATAAATATTTATTGGAAAATATTATGCATCCGCATATCCTTTTAGGACATTAATATACATACATGCAAAAACAAGTAAATTTTTATTTCTTTTAGTTTTATCTTAAATAAAGTGCAACTGACTATTTGGTATTTCCGCGAAAGTTTGAATGGCTGCAAATTTTCTAAGCGTTGTTTGGTCAGTTTTATTGAATGAAACGTAAAACCATATTTATATTTAAAAAGATTTTTCTTATTAATATATCAAATTGAATGGCGAAAAAATAATTTGAGTAAAATAGCAAACAAATGGATTTTTGTAAGTTGTTGCAGATAGAACAAAATCGAACACGAATATGATAAGACATCTCGAGATTAGCCACACAATTCACGTCGTTAGTTCAGTAGTTAAGGTTTTTAGCTCACGAGCTTTGTCCTTCTTCCTTTTAAGCAAAGATTGACCTTTTATTTTTTAGATAGATAGTAGAAACTACCACTGAGACTGACGTAACATTCCATGCCTGGATTCCTGCCTGGATTCCTGCATGGATTTATATTTCAGATCAAATCGCACTCAATGAAGTACGGCCCAGTTCCTATGATTCAGCGATGAGATAGTGATGCTACAAAATGAGAGATGTTAGGATTCATACTCAGCAGAAACCTACAAAACCAAAACAAAACATGAAGGGGAAACATTTTTGAGATTCTAACTGAAGAGATGCTTTGACCTGTCTGAAAAAAAAGTCCCATAACTTTGTTGATGTGAAAAAAAAACGTTACACATATAAAAAACAACATCAAGAACTTGAAAAAAGACATACTAATTATTTCTCAAGTTTATAGCGCATTAATCGTAGTTATCATTTAATTCCCTTACAAATCCGAATTTATACAAAGTTGTAGAGTTCTATCTGCCATCAGTGTTAATTGTTATTTTGTTTTTTTAATAAAGAATTCTGAGAAAGCCAGTAAACGCAGCTGAAAATTTGGGTAAAGTGAATGAATGGAATCTTATTTCAAAGCCTGCACTAATGAAGCTTCTGTTTCAGTTATTTGAGCAATAAAAGGCGACCTTCTGAAGCGAAGTGGATACATTATTAATTTGAAATAAATTAAAAAAAAAAAATAAGTGGGTAGCTTGTAACTTCACTTCGAGAGAAATTACCAACTTGCTGTAACATGCCTTTTAAAAGAAGAATTTGTACATTTTGACCAGAGTATGTTGATTCTTAACGTTCCATGAAGAACTTTTCTACTCAAAAATCAAGAAGCCTTAAAAAAAAACCCCCCAACAGACTAGAAACACTGAGGAAATCAAAGGGTTTCCATATCGACTCAGAAGCAAAGATACTCAGTCTTATGCTGGAAGCTCACTTCGCGGGAAACCAGGTATCAATAGGCTCACAATGATCTACTACTCCAAGATAACGTTAACCGGATAAATCCAATCGACATGTCATCGTTAGATGTTTCTAATGAGGTCACTAAATATGCTGCAGCATCTTTTGGCAGCTTCAAATCACCTGGAACCAACCGGATCTAAGCCTAGCGCTTGGTATCCTAAGGACGGTCTCTACGTCAAACCTCTTTATGCCTTAATTTTGTTCTCTTTACGAAATGCAAGACTGACTGGTTTGACCCAAATCGCACCAACGTTTCCTTCTCAAATGAAGTTGAACATCTAAAATTTCAGATCCTAGAAAGCAAATTTCTTTGGTTCAAACATTTTCAGTCGAAAACTGCTAAGGCAATGTCAGCCTTCTGGTAACCGAAAAGAGTGCATTGGATTTATATGACTATGATCATATGATGAGACATGTATGTTCTTTGGTGGAACAAGATGCTCCGTTCGAAAAATTTTAAAGAATATAATATGTTGGCTGTACTGAAGAGCCTTCTCCAGCATTCTTCGTCTCTTCTCTTGACGAACTGCTAAATATTCTCAAGACCATTTTCCGTTTAAAAAGAAGTGATCTCTGGCAAAATTTGCAATGGAGCCCTGAGGACCTCGCGAGCAGCATTTTTTTTATTTGATTCCACGTGTGTCAAAAATATACACAGTCGACTTTTCCTTGGTTTCAGACTGGGTTCACTCTAGAATCTGAACCAGGAAAAGGTTTCCTGGCCAGAACGGCATATTTGAAAGCGATTTCGCTGATTAACTTACAAACCAAATATCTCAACTTGGTCTGCGGAGTCTTCAGTAACGGCTTATTCAATCAACCTATTGAAACCATAATAGTAGATAACATGCTTCGATTGAATGCTTACGGTAGAGGCGTATGCTTGCTAACTTCAATGAGAAAACTCCAACATTTAAGAAAAGACATTTCTACGAAACATTTGGAAAGCTATAAATAAGGAAGCTTGTTATCTGGTAGTATGTACAATGGGACGGTATTTTCCTCTTCAGTCAGTGCTTCAGTTAGTTTTTAAAAAATCTCTTCAGTTAGTTTTTGAAAAATATCAGTCAGAAAAAAAAAGTGAAAGTGAAAAAAGTGTCTTTCAGAGCCGTCGGCGTCGCCGTCGCGTCGTGGTCAATGCAGGCATGTTCGTCGAAGAGTGAAGGAATTTAACCCCTACAGGGCTGATATGATTTATCACGAGCAAAAGGCAGGGTCCTTTTACCTGCATTGAGCTCCAATACGTAACTAAAGCACACTGCAATAATGAAGATATTTATAGTTTTAGTTCGAAGACTTAGTAGGTGCTGAGTTTTTGGCTTTGAGAAAAGAAATTTTATTTTTTTAAAACGGTGCAGACGAACACTTTTTTCCGAATGTGAATCCAGTTTTTTTTAATTCTATTAAAATAGCAAAATGTTAGTAGACTCCTTACCACTGGTAGGGGAGATACAAAAACCTTGAGTTCACGAATTTTCTGAAACGCTTTATTGCTACTTATTTATTTATTTATTTCACCTACGAGCAATGAGCTCAACAGATTACACATTATTACAAAATACAATTTATTTCGAAATTTATCTCTAGAAAAGGCTAAATCAATATAACCACAAATTTCATTAAACTCTCTAACTGATCTTGAAATTGGTTCACTCATGCCATAATTAGTTCTGTGACTTGATTGAAAAAGAAGATTTCTATCCCTCAACGGCCTCTCTGGAGCATAAATACAAATTAAGGACAACAAGAAAGGACACTTTATATGATAACATAAAATGTCTCGCACAAAAACTATGTCATGACTAGTTCTACGTTATTTTTAGCGACTGCAAACCTAGAAGACTCTGCCTAGCTGTAGAATTTGGATGAAAGTACCATCGCATTTTTTAAAAAGCATACTTCGTAAACCTATTCTGAACTTCCTGAATTCGATCGGAAAAACATTGTTGGTGAGGGTTCCAGATGATGTCTGCATACTCTAGGTTGGGTCTTACTAGTGAGGTATAAAGAGACACAAGCGTGTAGGGGTTAGTAAAATCTGTTGAATTTCTTTTGATGAATCCTAACATTGAGTTAGCTTTTGATACAATAGCTTCTATAAGTTGTGTAAAAGTGAATTTGGAGTCAAAAAGTACGCCTAAATTCTTAACTTTTTCAGTTCTCTGAAGAGGGTTGCAATCAAGATAATATGAAAACTCTTGCATATGATTCTTTCTTGAGAGAGAAATCACAAAGCATTTTTTGGAGTTAAGATTCAAGCGGTTTAACACACACCAGCGAGATAGATTATCAAGATCCAGTTGGAGTTTTTGGCAATCACTAATAGAGGTTGCTTTCAGAAAAAGCTTCAGATGGTCCGCGTATATGAGGCATTTGCTGAAGTTGACACAGTTAACAATGTCATTAATAAATATGATAAAAAGTAGAGGACCTAGATGACTACCCTGTGGAACACCAGAAGTACAATTTATCTGCCTTGAGGTGAATTTATCAATTTTGACTTTTTGAACCCTTTTTATAAGAAAGGAACAGATCCATTGAAGTAGGCTTGAGTGGAAACCAAATGATTCCAATTTTTGAAGCAGTATTTTGTGACAAACCGAATCAAACGCTTTGCTAAAATCGGTATAAATAACATCCACTTGATCTTTACTTTCAATAGCGTCAACAACGAAAGAAGAAAAACATGTTAAATTGGTGATTGTTGATCTTCCCGAGATGAACCCATGTAAGGCATCACATATATGCTCCTTCACAAGGAAATCAAGTTTTTTTTTTTGACAAGGCTTTCAAAAAACTTGGGAGTTGCAGATAGTTTACAAATTCCTCTGTAGTTCTCTACATTGTTTTTGGAACCCGATTTAAAAATCGCTGGCATCAGTAATAATGTTTTATCTACAACTGAGTCAAAGATAAACTGTCAACTCTCCACCGGTTCAGGAATGTTTTTTCTTATCCGGTCCGTTGTACTACCAGGGTAGCAGCCTTTCTCTTTTTTGCGGTGCAGTAGATTAAAATAAGGTGGATATAATTTCGTATATAACCTCAAGGACGGCGCGGCGTAGATGCCCAGAGCGGAATTCGAACCCACGCGTCCGGCATACCTCACGGGTGTATGACTATTAACTATCACATAGTGTGAAGCAGATAAGTGGAAGAGGTGTAAATAACATTTCGAGATAGCGAAGAAGGAAGAAGTTCAACGAATTTTGAACGCAGTGGTTATTAAGCTGACTCTTTCAACCAAAACTTCCAACAAATTTGTTTACTATGAATAGATTTTTACTTCAATCTTCAAATGTGAGCAGAAAAAACCCTTGATACATTTGCATAACCAAAACCAATATATTCTCGAAATCAATTTGCCATTCACCTTGACATGTTGAAGAAAAATCAAATTACGATGTGCAATCCGATAAATTACTTGTTTTTGCATCAGTAGGAATTAGTAGATTTAAAATCTGTAATATTTCAACATTTCGTTCGCAATGAATTTTTGTATTAAGGCAATAAACAATTTATATAATCTCATAAACATTACATTAGCAGAAACGCGCGATTTGTTAAATTTAGAGTTAGTCATGCAGAATCATTGTATCTGATCAAAAGTGTAAAATTAGCAGTGAAAGCAATGTTCTGCATATAAAACTTATAACTTGTAAATACGTTGTCAAAACTTAAAACAAAAAAAAAAAACAAATGCACATATAAAAATAAAGTATAATAGATACAAAATTAAAGTTTTTGCTTAAACAATAGTAGAAAAAAAAATATTCTCTTAGATGTTTGTTTCTTATGGGAATTGCAAACTCAATCAAGAAACCAAATCAAAAATATTTGCTAGAAATTTAAAATTAATATTTATATTCCCTAACTTATAAAATAAAATATATGGAATTTTAACAATAAAATCAATATGCCTCCCGCTTGTTAAAATTCTTGTTATAAAATCAAAAGCGTTGTACAGGGTATTTAATATAAATTAAGGAAAATTCTGATTTTGATTTGTGTGGTGTTTACATTTGCTTTTACATATACATTACATTGTACTCCTTAGACTTTTTAGTAAAATCTTCAATCGGAGAATACTTCCGTTTCGAGTTATTGTGTGAGCTAGACAATAACAATACAACTTTTATCTTTTCTTTCTTTTTTTGAAGAACAAAAAAATACCTACACATATAAAAATCCTATTACCACAAACATAACATTTATTACTAAAACATACATTATTCAAGCAAATAAAAAAACATACTCAACACTTAATCATAACCACTTGCACATATAAAGCTGGTATGGGGTCAAACATAAAAAAACACAATTTTAACTAACAATTTCCAATAAAAATTAAGGAAACTATTTTTAATGTACATTTACCACAGGATTGTGCTTATAGTTAAAAAAAAAAAACTACATATATCTATCAATATTATTAATCATCTACTTATGGCTTCGCCAATGTAAAATATCAAAATCTATTAATGTTCAAAACTAATGTGACCAAAATATAACTATCGTATACCATTTATTGTATTACTTAGAATTAAGAATTGAATTGAATGTTTTATATTTAAAAGTAATGCAAAAGATAAAAAAGTTTCTCAAATCAACCAAAAAAAAATGAGCATGATAGTCAAAAATATATATGAACATAAAATTTGATAAATAATAAATAACCATTTGTAGGAAAATATAATTGTTATGTAAATTGTTTGCATAGATAATAACAAAAATAAAAAAATTCAAAAGTTGTATCCATGTCAGTTTATAAAAGTATTGAAATAATCTCACTTTAATCAAATGTAGGTACTCAACTTATGAAATAATACTTATGCCAAATAAATGTATTAATACGCTAAACGGGTTCTTACACAATACCTTAGATTTAAATTTAAGTAAATAGAAATAAAAGTTACTTGATATTTTAAATACATTAATAGAATTGTTAGAAAAATGGAGTTGAATTGAATAAATAAACCGTTGTTGGTGAAACGAGCTACAAACAATTTGTTGGTTTCATTATTTGGTTTTCACAATGTTATTTACAAAATTTGGTACACTGAAAAAAATCAGGCTCTTTAAAATATTACTTTGTTAGCAACCTTCGTAAAACATCAAATAAGTGAATATTTCTGGACCGTTTTCTACAGTACTGTCATCTTTAAACGTTCGAAAACCTTATCCCTATCTCTAATCGGCTCTTTACAGCTCAAATCAAACCACAAAATCTCTTTTTGAATTTCACTTTTCGTTCTTTGAGGAACAAAGTTTGTCTTGACATCGAAAATTACGTAAGAAACCATAACAGGTGATGCTTCGCGGTTATCGACCGATTGCTTTTTCAAGACTTAACTACCCAAAAACTATCCACTGATTTTTTTTATAAAGATTTTATTGCCTTACAAAAGAGGTACGTACAGTAGGATTAAATCTTTTATAGTACTTAGGTAAATTATGCAATCAATTTGATTTAAATCTTAAAATTAATGAAATTAATAAAGTTTACAATTATACTTAAAAAACAATAGAGTTGAAAACAGATTACATTTATACTTATAATAATTTAAGCTATTCTTTGCAAAAGAGAAAGAAGGGGAAGTGTATTAGGATAGTATTTAAGACATGAGAAGTAGAGAAAGATAGCGGACGTGAATGTTTTGAGATTGACAGTCATTTTGATTTAGGACGGGAGGGAGTTCCAGAGTCTTATAGCATGTATAAAAAATAACCGGGATGAGTTGAGGTAGTTCCAAAAATTTGGAATGATAGTTATTGTTCTTTCGGACCGATTGAATGAAAGTATGTTAACAAGTATGACGGTGGCTTAACATTGATTAGCTTGTGTAAAAACATACAGTTTCTTGCATTGACATATTGTTCTAAACTGCAGCCCAGTAAATTCCTGACTAATGCAGAAGTATTGTAAAGAAGTTACAAATGCACACCCTACCGCCAGCCAATACACATACCATTGTTGTCACATGATATTTTTCACTCATACCATAGAACTCACACGCACTAGGTGTAGATAATTTTATAAGGCATCCTGAATAATACGAAAAGACAGAAGGCAGAAGGCACCCCGTGTTGGAAAAGTACCAATTGAGAGTACAGGGTACTTCCACTAGAGGAAAACCAGGGGTACGTAGTGTACCCAGAGATTCCCAATTTTAAGCAAGGTCTCCTTGGGGTAACTAGCCCAAATCCCCCACTAGCCTCTTAAAGACTTTTGGGTTTTATCTTGCCGGCTATTAAGCCGTTGATGCCAGGATTTGCCTGTTGATGCCAGTGTTTGACTGTTGATGCCGGTATTTGACTGCTGATGCCAGTGTTTGACTGTTGATGCCAGTGTTTGACTGTTGATGCCAGTATTTGACTGTTGATGCCGGTATTTGACTGTTGATACCAATGCCAGTATTTGACTGTTGATGCCAGTATTTGACTGTTGATGACAGTATTGGACTGTTGATGCCAGGATTTGCCTATTGATGCCAGTATAATATGACTGTTGATTTACCAGCGATTAAAAACCCGTACTTGATGACCGTTTTGCCAGCATATGACTAAGGACTTACCAGCGTTGGAACCACGGATAACCAGCATTAGTGATAGGAATCAATAAATATTATATTAGACTAGCTTTAAGACAAATAAAAGGATTGGACCTTCTTCGTAATTGAAGTTTTACGTGTTTTCTTTGGTCGACCCTGGACCCAACGAGCATGCCTCAGCTTTAGAGAAAAAAGCACATCACAGTAGATATAGCGAACTACATCATTTAATGCGACCTGTAATTTCCGTTTGGAAATGAGTCAAGGTTACTATACACGACTTCTGGATATGAAATTAGTTGCAGAATTAAGGAAAGTATCAGTTTCCGACGAGTTTACACAGTGGTATGGCCAAAGCTTTCGTAGGCAGCCATAAATGCGTCCAATAACAAAATTTGTGTGTTTGTACATAAATAAGTCCAATAACAAAATTTGTGTGTTTGTAGCCTGATATATTGCAATCAATAACTAAGCCAAGACTATTGCAGTGATCAAACAGCTTTTATTTTTCCCTCTCTTAACCAAAGGTCTGGAAGGATATTGATTTCAAACTTTTTTCGGAAATCGGGATAACTTTAGATTTCTCAGGATCTAAGAGCAAGCCATTTGCAATAAACCAATCAGTAATTCTACTTAGATCTTCATTATTTAAAGGACAAAGCTCATCAAGCTGATAAAAAGGCCTGGCTAAATAAAGTTGGACGTCATATGCATATATGTAAGTGAACAAAAGCACGCAAATAGCAAGATGGTAGATCATTGATGAACATGCTGAAGAGTAACGGACCAAGAATCGATCCCAGTGGGACTCCTTAACAGGTTAAGCTGCTAAGCTCTTACCACCAAATGCAACTTTTTGCTGTCTACCCGACAACTTCGCAACTTCCAGCCCAGAATATTGTGATTGACTTTGTCGAAAACCTTAGAAAAGCCAACTTGGCTTGAGATTGAGATGACCCTTATCATATTCACCATGCCTGTTGAGCAGCTGTGTTTAGCTCTGAAACCCGATTGCTTGTCAAATGAAAGATTGTTTCTTGAAAGATGTACTGCAATTTGTTTCTCAATGAACTTTTCTAAGACCTTAGAAAGACACGGTAGAATACAGACTGGTCTGAAATCAGACGGAAATGACGAGTCCCACTTTTTGGCGATAGGGAGTACTTGCGATTTTTTTTCTGGTAGGTATAAACCCAACCTAGCCGTCCTGCGATATAGTTGCATCTTATTTAAAACACTCTGTTTACCTTAAGCCTTTATAAGTTACCTACTTCTTGGACTCGTTAGACGAAATTGAGACATGCCATAATAGGAAAGAAATTCGGAAGTTTTACCAAAAGGTAAAAAGATCTTGCCAAGTGGGAAACCTCGAACTCAAGCCTGTAAAAACTAGCAGGGAAACATACTCTCCCACCCTAGAAAGAAGTAAAGCTTGATTTATGCAAAATATAATCAAATTAAACTGAAAAGACGTCGAGCTCTTCAAGGCAGCTGGTGAGTTTGAAAGGAGCACGCACCAACTGATCTACATGATATGTACGGAGGAAAAAAGCAATATGAATGGTACCTCAGTATCGTATGATCTAAAAAAAAAATGAAACGATTCCGCCAATTATAGAGAAATAATCCTCATTAACGTCCCGTATAAGATCTTATCTGCTGTAATATGTGAACTTCCGAGACCCCAGGTCAACACTTTGATAGGTCCTTATCAATGTGGTCTTAGAACAGAAAAGTCCGCAATGGACCATACTTTCACATTACGGCAGATCTTCGAAAAACTCGAGGGCGCAATGTAGGTATTCATCATCTTTTTATCGATTTGAAGGTTGCGTATGACAGTCTCTACAGAGAAGAGCTGTACAGGGCCTATTTATTTTTGGCATTCCTTCATAGCTCGTACGAATATATAGGATGAATTTGGAGAATTCACGGTGCTCCGTCAAGGTCGGTAAAAAAAAACTCACCGAGACCTTTGAAGTTGATAAACTGTCAAACGATTTCCTTATCATCATACTTGAAAAGATTGTGAAAAACTCAAACGTCAGCGCCAGAGGAATAATCTTTCAAAAATCTGTACAATTACTCGGCTACGCAGACGTAATGGAAAGAAGTAAGCGTGGTATCACAGGTGCTTTTACGAGCATTTAAACAGAAGCGGCAAAAATGGGTTTGATGGTTGATGAGGGTAAAACGAAGTAACATATTTGTTGCCATCAAACAAGGACAGAGAACATCGACCACCAAACGGAGAATCACTCTTGCCAACCGTCACTTCCTTTACAAGACATAGTCCTGCTATATTTCACGGAAGCATGAACCTTATCTAAAGCGAATAAGGAAACCTTTGTTCGTTTCGAAAATAAAATACTTACGATAATCTTTGGCCCCGTATTTGGAGACAATTTGTTGAGAAGATACAACTACGAACTCTTTGAACTTGCACCGTGACATTGGCATAGCTAGAAGAGTACGCACTGCCAGATTACGGTGGCTGGGAGACGCAGAGCTCCAGCTCTAGGGGAAAATTACTGTGGTACCCGTGGCGTGATGGTTACCATGTTTGACTTTTACGTTGGAGTCCAAGGTTCGAATCCGAAAGACATACAATTCTTTTGCCACGAGTGTCTTATTTCTCGAGGAATTGCCAAGTCCTCCGAGATTACTCATAGACTGACTTGAAAAGGGCTTTTTCACTTGTCAATTCAAATTCGACACAAAATTGTAGGTCTATGAAATGTGTTAGGAGCCGATGCTGCCCAAGACTTTTTGTGCCCCCTTTTTATTTTATAACAACAAATAGCATCACATTAGAGTTATTACATTTTGTCTACAACTTATGCCAACAAGTTGGTTGCGAATCTTGGAAAGCTCTTAGATTAGAAAGCTACACATTAGTGTTTGAATGTGAGTTTAAAACTATCAAAGCTGCTTTGATTTCTTATAACCGTTTCCACAACCTCATTTTTTCACATGTACAAAAATGAAATGAAGAGATCTCAGAAACAATCTTGTTCTTATGCTAAGCTTCGTTCTTATCAATTATCATCACTATCACTTATCCAAGTTATGTGACCTTTCCAATATTACAAATTTATTTTCCCTATTAATGAAAATTTTCACAATTTTATGGCAACGTTATGACCTACAATTTAAGCAAAACAAAACCACAAACCTTAATTTTTCCCGTTCATTAAAATACAACCAACTGGAACAGAAAATCGATAGCATACCTAAAGCAGGGACTTATGCGGTTAATCGTTTGATATTTATACGACACAAGAGATGATTATTCAATTAGGAACTGCACAACAGAAGGTACATAAATGTATAAATAAATTCACAATAGGCAATCGTCACAGGTGGTACACACTCAGACTTTTTGCATTCTCTGGAGGGTTTGAACATTTTAATTGAGGTTAAAACCCTTTGTACACAAAATTCATGGTAACGTCTGGCAGGATATCCTACTTTTTCGGAAGTAGTACCAACATGAAAGTAGTTTCAATTTAACTGATTCTCTTTCATCAAAAGTTCATAAGGATAAACTTGAAGTTGCATGGTATGTGAAGTAACTCGCGGATTTTTAGTACTCTTATGGTTTCGACCTTTAAAAAATAAAGCCAAAGACCGTCTTCAGTTTTTGATGTTTATATTGTTTTCTCTCTTATGAAATTTGTGGCGGAGCATTGTTGTTCGTTTGGTTGCAGGAGTAACATATTCACTTCAAGAGATGAATGTTTATAGACAGTCTTGAACTTCAATTTCAATTGTTTAGTCATAGAAAATCAATCAGTCGATACGGGAGGTTTACGTAGCGTTAGTGGAAAGGCCAAACCTTGGTCCAATAGTAAGGTAAACACACGCCCTTTGTCATCCATCATAAAGTAAAGTTTTATCCAAACTCCTCTAAATTAAAGTTTGGCACAATTTTTAGTTAGTGTATGGCGTATACGTACTATTTATTTAATAATTTGCCGAAATTGAAATTTGTCTACCAAAACTTACATAGGGTAAATATGTACGTAGATATTTTTTGAAGTCATCTTAAAAACATTTCGAAAATTGATTTTAATAAGCTGAATTAAGAAGTCCCTATCTACTACAAAGTTAATTTTTTCCCAAGCCAAAGCGTTTTCGCAAATTCAGCAGCGGATATTTGGGGACATTGTCGGACAGCGTAGTAGCACTAACACTAACCATCCCGTTTTGGATCTGAACGGCAACCTTTAAGTGACGATAGAAGATCAGCTGCAAAGATGGAAGGAACACTTTTGTGTGCTGCTAAATGACGACAACAATGCAGACATGAATCCTGAACTGAACAACATGCGCAGGTCTTCTAGGGGTATTGATGACACCAGCCCCCCAATAAGTACAGAGATAAGAGACGCGATCCATCTCCTAAAGAAAAATAAAGCAGCTGGACTTGATGGTATTCCCGCAGAATTCCTTAAAGTAGACCCTGAAGCAGCTTCCCGTATTTTGCTTAAGCTGGTGCAAGCTGTTTGGGAGAGTGAAACTTACCCACGGGACTGCAAGGATGGAGTTATTGTGAAGTTACCAAAGAAAGGAAATCTCAAAGACTGTAATAACTGGCGCGGAATCACTGTTCTGCCCGTTTTTCCGAAGTTAATGGCAACTCGAGAGGATAAAGTCCAGGATTGAGTCTACCCTCAAGAGGCACCAAGCGGGGTTTCGCAGCGGTCGATCGTGCGTCGACCACATCAACACCTTGCGAATCATACTTGAACAATCGTCTGAGTACCAATCACCCCTGTACCTCATGTTTGTTGATTTTGAGAAGGCATTCGACAGGTTAAATCGTGAATGCATCTGGAGATAGCTTATTGCGAGAGGTATCCCTGAGAAAATAAAGATTAGTACAACAGCAACAACGCAAGGTGTTTCGTTTTGCACAATGGACAGCTATCCGACTCCTTTGATGTTCGCCAAGGAGTGAGACAAGGAGATGCCTGTTACCAATTCTGTTCTTGCTAGCAATCAAAGATGTAATGACTGCCACTATGGGTACAACTGAAAGACACGGTATCCAATGGGGTCTGTTTGACAAACTTAGCCACATAGATTATGCTGACGATATATGTCTCATGGCAAACAACACGGCTAATTTAAATCAAATATGTCATTCGCTGCAACTAAATGGAGAAGTGGCTGGCTTAAGGATCAACACAAATAAGACCAAAATAATGACCACGGGCCAAAGCACACAACAAGTTATTCTAAGGCAGGGAACCATAGAGAAGGTCACGCAGTTTAATTATCTGGGCAGTTTTATTGCACTTGATGGCGGAACGGACCTGGATGCTAACAATAGAATAAACAAAGCCCGTAGTGCATTTGGAATCCTTTCTCATGTGTGGAACTCAAGCAAAATATCGCTACGCACCAAGTTGAAACTCTTCGAAACCAACGTGAAATTTGTGCTGTTATATGCTTCTGAAACATGGAAATGCTCTGTCAACATCTCAAGCAGGCTACAGGCCTTCGTCAACCGTTGTCTTCGCTACATTTTGAAGATCCGGTGGCCGCAAACCATATCAAACGTTGAACTATGGAATAGGACCGGACAGATGAAATTGGATGCAGACATCACCCAATGGATAGGCCATACACCGGACTATGGAATAGGACCGGACAGATGAAATTGGATGCAGACATCACCCAATGGATAGGCCATACACTGAGGAAACCTAACGACAACATAGCGAAACAATCATTCGAATGGAATCCTCAGGGTGAGAGACGCGTTGGAAGACCAAAAACAACATGGAGGTCATCTGTTTTAAAAGAAGCTCAGTGTCCAGGTATTCAAACGTGGTCACAGCTAAGACCCGTTGCGGCGAGTCGGGACAGATGAAGGGATCTGGTTGCTGCCCTATGCTCCAGAAAGAGTTAAAGTGCTGCTACAGTTGCAGCCGGACAACATACATTGGGGATAATGAAACACTCCAACAGCGAAAGAATTTTTCAAATCGGTTCAGTATTTTCTAACAATCCGGTTACGATCCCGTTCCTATGGGAATATGAAAATGAAATACAGTCCATGCTAATCGGAGGTAATGAAGCACTATAACGTCGAAAGGATTGAAATCGGTTGTTCCCCGCTTTGTTCCCGTTTCCGTCCCTTTCCCGTCATTTCTCAGGCTCCTAACCATCTCTGTTTCGAATATTATTCAAGTTCTCGTTTAATTTTACGAATATGTTCCCGTTTCCGCTCCCAAAGGAATATGGGGATGAAATATCGCCTGTATTACTTCCTAGGGTCTAGACTAGACCATATCTGTTCCGAACTCCAATCAAATCGGCTCAGTAGTTTTGGAGCCTATTCAATACAAACAAACAAAAAAATCTTTCTAATCTATACGCAGGTTTGCAAAAGATTGCACCTGGGAAAACAACAACGATTATACAACAGAAATAAGTCAGTGTTCAAGAGTGCAAGGATGGTAGGTAAATGGTGTTTATGGAAATGGTACAGAGTTTTATCGAGACTCGTTACTGCACAAGCTATTAGATTCTCAATAAATCGCACCTATAGAATTGTTGTTCTGCTTTTGCTCATAAGCATTAGTCAAATAAGAGTAAACGAAACGAACGCTTCTTTTTAAAATAAACATATAAATACCATTTTAATGAACTACCTAACTAACAATGTACATATACGTACATGAACGCATGCTAGGTTCGTTCGTTGAAATTTTCTGAGGGTTGAACCCAGATTTTCTTGACAACCCTATGAGTTAAAAATATAGAATAGAGTTAGAGTATGGAAGTTGTTTTTCTTTTCTTTTAGCTGTTTCTTTTTCAACAACAAAACGTTCGTTCACTGAAATTTACCCAGGGTTGACTAGGGTTTCCTTCATTACCCTATGAGCTGTCAAAAAACCTGTTTTTTCGGTACCCCCATTCTAATGCTCCGAAGTCGCTGCACATCCCTGTCATTTGAAGAAGAATACATATCATTTTACAGCAATGTTCGTTACCTGAACTTCTAAAGTGGCCCCGCAAAAGTCTATTGCTACTTTGGAGCCCGTTGAAGGCGAACCCAGGGTTGAAAAAAACTCATTTCGACAATCAGAGCAAGTTGTGGTTTTTCATAAAAACGTTTTGCGGTGACTACTGGACAACCCCAGGCTTTCAACAAACCAACTTAAACACTATGTTCGTTCGTTCAACTTTACCCATTGACCCAGGTTAACTTGACAGCCCTGTGAGTTGTCAAAGAAACCTAGGTTTTCCAGTCCTCAAAAAACGATAAGCCACAAATCACCACACATCCCTGTCATTTGAATAAAAAAACATGCCATTTGACAGCCCTCAAATCGCCACAGCTAAAACCTAAAGCGAGTTGAGGACAAACCTAGGTCAACCCCAGGGTTCAAAAAACACTCAGAATACTCTTTGTAGCGACCCCATGGTGACCCTAGGGCTTCAACGAACAAACCTACTGGCTGACTTATGCAGTTCAACTCTCCTGCATGCCACTGCCTTGTTATGCTATGTCCGCACCTGAGAGTTAACCTGGGTTATCTCAAAACAATCCCAAACCAACATGATAACCAAGTGGTTTGCCATACAAAACGAAACCTTTTTAGTCACTGGGTTTCGAGATAACCTACTCGAAACCAAGCGCGCTGAATGCACTATTTCCAACATTCCATTGAATTTGACATTTAAGAGAGTGGAAGTGAGTGGAGAGAGAATGAATTTTCTCATACGTCGTTGACGTTCTGCTCACACTTTATATCTGTCTCTTTTTAACTTAAGACAAAAGAATAAACTTAAAACTTTTTGGCATATGCGGACACTACTTGGTTAACTCAAACCAAACTGGAACGAAACCCAGGTTAACTTCAGGTGCGGACATAGCATTACATTATATTTTTAACATACCACAGTTAAGAACAAGTTGCTGGTTGCTGCCAAAAATTGTTGTAATAAGAGAAGAGTAGTAGACTCACCTTAAAATTTGTTATAAGTATGTACTGCTTCTTACTGTTATTGCACTGAAAACCGAAGACACTTTTTATAAAACTTCACTATTGCCTACAACTTCGCAACACACACAACACTAAAAAAAAGTTACGAACTTAAATGAACATACAAGTCATTTCGTTAATTTAAACTTTTTAATATTTCGTAGCGAAATTTTAATTTTTATTAATTTATTATTTTAGTGAGAAATACGTGTTGATTTCAGCATCAGTAGTCACACAATTGAACGAACTGTATGTTTTGACCATAGAGGAATAAAGAACAAGAGGGCAAGCCTCACGCACACAACTGCATCCGTCCAAAAACTGACATTACAAACACCACTTTCCTTTCGGAGTTCAAAACCAGTTTGAAATCCGAAAATAAAGTGGGCTTAGTAAATTCACTGACACAACTTTATATTCAGCTGAATACGTGTATCACAAATAGATCTCGTGTTACGAAAGCAACAACGTAAACAAATGGAAGTTGCAGGGCAAGAGAAGTCCCTCTTGTTCTTTATTCCTCTAAGAATGCCTTGCTGTGATCATGCAAATCTCTTTCTCTCTTTAACATGTAGCAAGATAAAGATGCGATAAATAATGAAAAATAAGTACTGAAAGCAAGTTTTAAGGTTATCGTGACAAATTTGCCTTTTCCAATAATAGGTTTGTTCGTTGAAGCCCTAGGGTCGCTATGGGGTCGCCACAAAGCGTTTTTTGAGAAACCTAAAGTCGTCCTGAGTGTTTTTTGAGCCCTAGGGTTGACCTAGGTTTTCCATCAACTCGCCCTAGCTTTTTTCTGTGGCGAGTTGAGAGCTGTCGAATGGCATGTATTTTTTTTTAATGACAGGGATGTGGTGATTTGTGGTTTATCGTTTTTTGAGGACTGGAAAACCCAGGTTTTTTGACAACTCATTAGGGAAAGTTCAACGAACAGACCTGTTAGGTCCGTCCATGCCATTTGACAGCTTTCAACTCGCCACAGCAAAAAGCTAGGGCGAGTTTATGGAAAACCTAGGTCAACCCTAGGGCTCAAAAAACACTCAATTTGACATTCAGGGCGACTTTGGGTTTCTCAAAAAACGCTTTATGGCGACCCCAGGGCGACCCTAGGGCTTCAACGAACAAACCTATTATCATTGTATATAGAAACTATAGTAAGTTCATGAATCGATTTAACAGTGCTTTGGACCGGACGAGCATGGTGGCGCAGCAGCAGCATTCGTTTCTCTACACACAATGGTAAAACAAATTGCTTGGAACGGAGACTGCTAAGTTGGCACGGAGACCACCAGTCAAAAAGTCTACATAATAATACTATAGTTTCTGTATACAATGCTATTATTGACTGTAATTTGGGAAAGTCCCTGGATTTCTTCTAGTAGTACTAGGTTTAGGTTTTTGCTGGGGAGAGTTCAGGTTTTGAACCGAACTGTCGAATGGCATATATTTTTGGTTTAGAGTTTTTTGAGAACGGAAAACACAGGTTTTTTTAACATAAAGGTATAGGGCTGTCAAGGAAAGAGAAAGCTCACATCAGAAATGTTCTCGTGGGAATTTACCGTCGGTATTCTTGATAGGGAAAATTAAATAAGCAGCATCAATTGGAATTGACTTTGTTTTACTCCTCCAGATTTATTGAAGAAAACAGTAGTTGCTTAGCTGTAGCTCTAACAGTTAATCTATACAGTTACAATTCTGTAGCGATGGCGACAGAATTGTCGCAATAACAACAGTTTTGTCGCATTTTCATTTTCAATCTACGGCAACAGATATTAGGTTCGTTCGTTGAACTTTACCCAGCGTTGAGCCAGGTTTCCTTGAAAACCCTTTAAGATGTAAACAAGTTTTATGGCCCTCAAATAACGCTAAACAAGTAAATCACCACACATCTTTGTCATTTGAAAAAAATTGCATGTCATTTGAAATAAAAATTGGAGCCGTTTGCTCTTCCTCTTAGTGCATGAAGCTAATGCAGAAGTCGTGTGATGAAACATTATGGTCGGTCGGAATCCAGGTTTGGCCAGGTCTTTTTTGGTAGCCAGACAGGTGGTTATGTTAGTCCAATTAGTGTTTCTCATCTTCATAGCATTTGTCTAAGTTTGCACCTAGCGATAGATGTTGGGTGACGTTGGTATGGAATCAGTAGTAGCGAGTAATTCAAGGGCAGCTTAGTTGAATTCGTATCCGTCTTAATTCAGAATGAAAAAATTACCAATTGAGTTATTGATTAATTGGAAGGTCGCTCAAAGACGAATTGTTGCGTTTGCTTGTTGTAAATATTGTGGGGTAAGAGATTAAGGCCACGTCCACATATTGAGCGGCAAAACTGAGCAGCAGAGCCATGTTGCTTGGTTTTCAAGATTCTTCTAATTTTGCCGCTCATTACGTGGCCTCGCGCTTATATGGTGCAATCAAGGCAGCTGAAGGTGTTGAGCGAAGATCTCCGCTTACAGATATGTATACTTACAAATCTTTGGACTTTGCTTAGTTTGATACGATAGGTCATTTTAATTTTTTCAAGGACATCCATCGTAACACCATCACGTATGTAAGTAACGGTTTGACGACCGATGTGTAAAACCAGTGGGTGATCTGTGGAGATATTCCATACTTGTTTCCAATCAATTGTTTACAGAAGAAGAGAGTCACTGTGGCTCTCACTCTTCTTTTACGTTCGATTTTCAGTTTATCTTTTCCCTTATACCGCAAAATTTTGAGAATCGATTGTTTCGAAATTTAACCCGTGAACACGTGCGTATCAAGTAGCATATTTATTGATTCTTCACAGGAGTTAGTCCAGTGACCGTTTACTCTTTTAACAGAGATTGGCATGTTTATGTTTGAGATCATTTCTAAGCATAATGTGCCTCTGAAGTATCTTCTGTTTTATCTCAGAATGTCCTCCACGAGGATCTTTTGATTTTTCTCTATTCAATTTTGTAAGTTAATCCCAGACCACCCAACTTGGTACATTTTGAAAAATTTTAAGCCTCCCACATATAATTTAATCAGACGATTCTCCCACCATTTAATCTCAATAAACTGCGGGTGCTTTCATAATTGCACGGTTGCTCTGTTTACATGCGATCATTTGCAATCAGACTAACGTCATTCAAAATATTTGCGCATGCATTTTACAATGCATTTATGAACACTTTTTCGGATTTGCGTCATCTGTCAAAGAATTGAAAGAATTTTTCTGTGTACACAGTTCCATAAAATACTTTTCTTTCTTTTTCCCCAAAAAAAAACAGTTTATTTATTTAATTCAGTACTTTTTTGTTTATATATCACTTGGAGCCTGAAGAGTTTTCGTCCATCCATTTTTTTGTACTTTTACTTTGTTTTGTATTTTTTCCGCGGTAATTAATAGTCTTCTTGAAATCTGACATTTGACTTGAATAAAGAAAAAAAAATAGTTGTGTTTTGTACTGTCTGTCTCTTTCTCTGAAGATGAAAACCGAAAAGCAAACGAATTAAAGCATTTGCACATTTGCGCTGCAAATATTTGCGTTTTGCTTTAATGAAACTATTACATTTGTCATATGCATTTATGAAAATTATGCATTGGTCAGACTAACGCAACTATGCAATTATGAAAGCACCCTGCATTGATATTTGCAATCTCAAGTTCAGTTGAGAAGTCTTATGAATCGGTCGTTCTGTTGTACTTATTACATTCATTTTTAATGTAATTCGGTTAATTTTTAACATACCAACAGCTAGTGTTCTTCTTAAACTTTCTTGCTATTTTATGGGATTTCAAGATAAAAAAATTAAACACATTTATCTATTGTCTAATTTATTTGCATTTTAACGTTAAAATCCACGCATTACAAACTGTCGTCCTACATAAAATTACATTATATTGTTAATGTATACCAATAATAATATGGTTATTCTTTTGAAAAGAATAAAAATATATAAAACAAAAATATTGATTAAAACTGTAGAAACAAATCTCTTCCTCATAAGCCGCGTTGGACATTAAAATTAACTATTAATCAAACCTTTATACATTACAAATAATTGCTAAGGTTAAGAAGATGCTTACTATGTTTAACTGTTATGTATATAAAATTAAATATTATGCATTAATGTTCTCCCAAACTAAAGCGATCTTGCAGTTGCGGCAAATTCAGTTGTCAATATTATGAGTGTACCCACACTGACGCGACAAGAACTGCACTGCCTTTTCATACATTTGCATTTGCCGCGACGACAGAAATCTTTGTCAACAGCTTTTTTGCCGCTGTCGTTACCGCTAAAATGGCTTTGGTTCGGGAGAACATTTAAGTTTTAAGATACATATTAGTTCTGATCTGTATTACGAATGGAAAAATCAATTATCTCTACCAGACACCTACCAAGCTCCTCCATAATCATTTTTTCCGTTTGATATGGTGTAACTTCTGATTTTTCACATTCGTCTGCCTGGGCAATTAAACACTGGATTGTCGCATCCACAACTTCTTGAGTGATAAAATTACATGGTTGTTTTTCAGCTGGTGGACCGCAAGCAGTCGTTGCTGTTGTGTTTGGTAACACTGCCGGAGGCGCCGCAGCTATTGAGGGCGCATACTGGGAATGGGAGGCTCTTGGTCTTTGCATATCTTCGTATTTTCTTTTTGGTCTATTGTTTAAATTGTTATTAGATGAAACTTTTTTCGTATCCATGTCAAGATCAGGATGGTCGTCAATGTTTCGACAGCCTTTAATATGATAAAAAAAAATATGAAGTGCATTGTACATTTTTATAGCAGATGATTTAGTATGTACTGTAAACAGTAATAAAAGAACTTACCAATGCATTTGCAATTAGAAGAACATGAAATTTTCGCTTCGTAACACTCACAATAGTTTTTCAAACAACCAGAACGTTTGCAATTGCATCCTTTGTTGTGCAGCCGTTGGTCACTTTCTTTTGTTGCTGCAGTGATTTTCGGTCTGAAATTTGAATTTTTTTAATTTATTGAAGTTTTACTGTAAGCCTACTTTGATTTTGTATGTTTTTGAAAAGGTATAACTTTTGAATTTTTATTTGAACAGAGTTTCGGGAATGGAAATGGAAAGTGCTTTGGATGCGTACTTGAAGGGATTTAAAAGAAAAAAATTTAAGGGATTCATAAGTTCGGTGGGTCACCTCTGCAGAAGTAGATTTGGTAAAACTAAAAGACAAGAAAATTCATAAGATCTCGTGGATATATTGCACGTGGCCAAAGTTCCAATTAATTTACAAGGATTCGAAGGAAGGATTTTATTAATAGATTGACTACAGCTCTCAGCAATTTACTTATAAAGTAAATAAATAAGGTTGCATAACAAAAGCTATGGAAACCTCGTGGGCTAACTCACTTCAATTTACTCCCGAAGGACCTGGCAATTCCTCGCGAAAGACGATGCCCCTTAAAAACCTTTTTTTCTGTTCGGTTTTCTGATTTGAAAAACGAACCTCTTACATAGCAGTTAGACATGCTAACCATTCTGCTACGTGTAACTCAAAGCTAGTTTTTTATTCTGAATTTTTTCACCGGTCACTGTAAATGGTCACGAGGAATACTAAACACCTCCGTGGGGAGTACTTCAGGGTAACTACACTACCATGGAAAAAATTCCGTGAACGGATAAGGGCAGTTTATTATACTGTGTACAGCCGAACACTTAGAAGAAAACCTAAATCAATACAAAATTCAACATAAGAGGCATCCAGGAAGTGTGTTGGGATGGAGTAAGCGAATGCCACAAAGAACAGGATCAGCTACTTTTTGGGTGTGTTTTGTTAAAAGTAGACTAAGAGCACATAGTCAAATTAAGATGAAATTTAAATCGAAGGAGGAATGCTACTGTAGGGACAACGAAAGTTCTCTCCCACCCCTCGAAGCACCCTCGGTAGTCGTCTGCAATTAGGGTGTTGAGCGCATGCGTCGCAGCTTCTTTCGCGTACACCGCCGTACACCGCGTACACCCTTTATCTTTGGAAATAGGAAGAAGTCCCAAGGAGCGAGGTCAGGGCTGTTGGGGGTGCGGCAACGTTGTAATGCTTTTTTGGCTAAAAACTCGTGAATTCGTAGAGACCATCGGGACCATCTTGGCACAAATCTTTCTCATGTCTAGCTCCTCGTGTAAAATCTGCCTAATCGTTTCTTTATTGATGTTCAACTCGTAGGACAACTCTCGGAGTGTTAACCGACGGTCTGATGTTACCAATGTGCGGATACGATCGACATTGATGGGGGTTCGAGAGGTGACGGCCGCGCCAGGCCTCGGATCGTCCTCTATTAAAACACGCCCCTCCCTGAACCGCTTCGTCCACTCAAACACGGCAGTTTTCAACAGAGAATCATATTCATACACTTTTTTAAGCATACGACAGATTTCCGCGGATGTTTCGTTTCTTTTAACTAGCAGTGTTACATGTGAAATTACATATAAAATGGGGAGAACTCAATGCTTTCTGTTGTCTTTAAAGTTCAATGTGCCCCAAATGTCATTATCTATTAATGGTACCTGCTTCAATCAAACTGAAAAGCTGACACTACTTGGTATATGTGTAAGTAAAGACTCTCATAGAACCAACGAAATGCTGCCATAATCATTCACAGTGCGACGCGATGAATCATGGACTCAGCAACAGAGGGATGATCATCCCATTTATTTGTTAGTTTGCGGTCCAGTGTGTGTCGATTGAGTGTTGAGGAGAAGATCAACTATTAGCTGTATAGCGAGCTAAACGTTAAAAGCTGCTGGCCAAAGGCGCACTGCAACTGAAACAATGCAATAAATGGAAAACAGACCACAAAACCATTATGAATCATAAAGAAATAGACATTGAAACAGACTAATCCAAATTAGCAGAAAACTGACGCAGTAATCTAAAACTACTCAGCTCAACGAACACCCTGACTTTAATACGGGTTCCAGGACATCGTGAAATAATCGATTATGGTATGCAGGATGACTTTGGAGAATTCACGCTGCTCCGTCAAGGTCGGTAAAGAACTCACCGAGACCTTTGATGTCGAAAAATGTTTTACGCAAGGCGACAAGCTGTCATGCGATTTCTTCAACATCATACTTGAACAGATTGTAAGAAACTCAAACGTCAACACCAGAGGAACAATCTTTCTGTCTATACAATTACTCTGTAATTGTACTCTGTACAATTACTCGCCTTTGCAGACGATATTGACATAATGGGAAGAAAAAAGCGTGATGTCATTGGTGCTTTTGCGAGTATTGAAACAGAAGCGGCAAAAATGGGTTTGATGGTTAATTAGGGCAAAACGAAGTATATGTTGTCATCAAACAATGACACAGAACATCGACGAATTGGACAAAACGTCACAATAGACAGACATAACTTCGAGGTAGTACAGGATTTCGTCTACTTAGGATCCGCTGTAGACACGGACAACAACATCAGTGCGGAGATCAAACGGAGAATAACTCTTGCCAACCGTTGCATCTTTGGGTTAAGAAGGCAATTGAGAAACAAAACCCTCTCTAGAAAAACCAAGGTGACCTTGTATAAGACCTTGATCATCCCAGTCCTGCTTTACGGCATGGACTTTATCGAAAGCGGATGAGGAAACCCTTGGTCGTTTCGAAAGAAAAATTCTCCGAATGATCTTTGGTCCCGTATGCGAAGACAATGTGTGGAGAAGAAGATGCAACAAGGAGCTGTATGAGCTGTACCGCGACATGGGCATAGCCAGAAGAGTACGCATCGCGAGGCTGCGATGGTTGGGCCATGTAGAGCGGATGGACCCAAACGCTCCGGCTCGTCGGGTGTTCGAAAGCACATTGCAGGGAAATCGCGGAAAGGGGAAGACCTCGTCTTAGGTGGCGCAATCAAGTGGATGAAGACCTCAACCGACTTGGAGTGCGAAACTGGAGAGAGCTCGCCCGAAATCGAAGTCGTTATAGAAGGATGTTGGTTGAGGCCCAGGTTCACCCTGAACTGTAATGCCCACCTAAGTAAGTAAGTAAGTAAGGTATGAGCGGACAAGCTGCCTAAAATCACGTCAGTACTCGAATCAAACGAAACCAACAACTTAATTCTCAAGACACTAGAGCAAGAAAAAAAACAGAACCCAACAAAAAATTTTAAAAACCGTCATTTAGGTGGAAATCTTTAGAAACATGCCGGCCTTCCAGAAACCTATGGAAATTTCCAAAAAAAAAACAAGATTTCTGCTCCAACTTTGCAGGCCTTGACTCTCTCTCTATCTCTATGTTGATTGACATTCTCACGGGTCACAACTCCTTGGATGATGAAAACGGACATTAGTACATCCGGTTATACCAAGGCGAAGGGCAGACGAAGGATCATTCAACTTCCTCTGTGCTTTGCTTTGGCTTGACCCACATTAGGAGAAAAGCCCTCGGGGAATACTTCTTGCAAAAATTGATTGACATCTCTACCACTGAACAGCATGCTTAAATTCATTCAGGGAAGGGTTCCAATTAGTTCAGTTAGTGGCTCGAAACTTCAATAACTAAGTCACCAACCTAATCATCTACTTCCTCCCGTGGCATAGAGAGAAGTTCGTAGTTCGAATACCAACAGAAAACAAAAAAATGTTTTTCCACGAGTATCACCTTTCGCGAAGTCCTCCGATAGTAAATTCATTGAGAAATGCGCCAAACTGCGAACAACAGCCGACGAAAAGGTGAGATTTTATTATTGAAGTAAGCATCTGTTAACTAAATTTAGCTCTACCATTTCTCCCATTGCATTTCATATTCAATCCTTTAAAATAAAAAACATATTCAACTTACTTGAAAGAATTTGGATTCCTTTCCAGACACACTCGTATCGCTTTCTGTCGATCATCTTCGTTGTCAAGATTGTTTAAGCAATCTTTACAATTGCAATCCTGACAGAATTCTCCGTTAGCAAAACAATCACAGTACAACTTCAAACACTGCGATTTGGTACAATTACAATGTTTACGTCGAATACCCACATTACTGGAGTCGTCTGAAGGCGGTGGTGAGGCTACGCGAGATACTGATCTACCGGTCGTCGCCGAACTCAACAACGCTACTGGTACTGGTTTTGCCTTTGACTCTGTTTTAAATTTCGAAGCTACAGGTTCTACCTTGGGTTTCATTCGGTATTGAGGTGCTTGAAGATCTATGGTCGGTGTCCTCAGTATGCTATAAAGTTTTTTTGTCGGTTGTGATGGTTCGGCTGCTTTTGTTTCTTGCAACGATTGACGTTGTTGCGATATTTTCTGATTTGTACTCGTAACTGAGGTGCGGATTAATGATTGCGGTACTACGACGTATTTGCTTGAAGATGTATCGCTTTTGCTATCACTCAAGGTACCACAAATTTTGTTGATTTGGGTGTTGATTTGGGAAATTCTTTGTGTCTTTAGTACACTGCCTTGGTTACTACTGTCTTGTGTTCGGACCATAACATCGTTTATTTTCCGGAAAGTAGGGACCGTAGTAATTACCTTCTGCTAAACAAAAGACAAATTTAAGAAAAGAACAATGAACTAATTTAAATTTGTCTTGGCTTACCCTTTCTTTGTCGGTCATCGGAGACTTGACAATGATTGATTGTTTGTTGTTCGGCTGCCTGACTACAGTGTACCTTTGCGTAGTGGTTGACTCTGAGGGTGAGGATTTCTGCGTAATACCTTGGGAGCTATTCAAGACACGAACATATTGAAGCCCAGGTTTACCAGGTATTTGCACAGCCTGCAATTGTCCACCGGAGGTGTTTGGTGACAGTTTTATCATATTTCCTGAAACCATGATTTGTTGCCTTGGAGTTCCCGGCGTATTCTGCACCATAACTTTTCCACTTCCATTACTCGAACTCGTCAAAAGAGATTTTGTTGTGAGAATCTGTTGCACTTTTGGCTTTCGGTCGTCCAACGACGATATGATAGTCGATCCAATCGCTCGAGAATTCGATTGCCCAACTGATTTTATTGGACCTTTCATTACTATATGTCCACTTGTTCCACCACTAGAACTTGCTACAACCTTATTGCCAGTCATTATGGAGTTGGGAATATTTATATTCTTGCCCGACTTAAATGGAACCAAATTACCCTCAGGAGTTCTTATAACATGAATGGCGATTTGCTTTGATTGGTTGTTAGTTGTCGTCGTATTAGCTGCCATCGAGGTGGGGACACGTACTGGAACTTTATTACCACCCGATCGTTGCAAGTATATTATTTTACCATTCGGAGTCTTTGCTGTCGTAATCGTCGAAGATGGCGGGGATGTGACTGTCGTTGTGCTTGTTCTAGGAGCGATTTTTATTAAAGCAGATGAAGACGCTACGACTTTGTTTTGCAGAACATTATTTAAAAGCGTTGGGGGACCTTGAAATTTTTTAGATTCCGATGGGGCAAGAGTAAGTCTTTTTTCGTCTTTTTGTTTAGGTGCTGATTCTTCAGTGATTACTTCAAACTCTTCTTCTTCCTCTTCATTTTCTTCATCATACTCTACATCCTCTTCAGCATCTGCTTCATCGTCGTAATCGTCTTCTATTATTGAAAGGGTACCTTGTCCTGGGTCTTCATCATCTTCTGACTTTATGAGATCTTCGAAACTCATTTCGTCATCCTTTAATTCTTCGTTACCTGTAAGAAAATACAAAGTAGCTTATTAAAACAGAAAAATGAAATTGAATGTTATTTTTGTGTGTTTCAATTTAAAATAATCGAACCCGTTCAAGTTCTGTTAGACTGACTCTTTACATCTCTGAAAGCAGAGCAAAAAGTGACTTCAAATGTTAGCAATTATTGTTCAAAAGACAAATTTTAATAATTAGTCAACATTTAGCCCAAAGTTCTTGTCTAGAAACATATAAAAAAATTCCTCTCTAAAACATTATGATGTAAAAAAATTAAGTAATTAGTTCATGTCTCAATCCATTGTACACGGTAAGCCATGAAGACATGCGATTTTTGAATAACTATTACGTTGTAGCGGTTTGTAGGAGTGGGGCGCGAGGTGGTAAATAGTAGCTCAGTTCATTGAAATTTTGTTGCCATCGAGCGCTTCACGAGTGTACAGTACAGCGTAAAAAATATATTCCAAAAATAACAGTTCATGCAGTGCTCTACGTGACCTAAATCAGTGTCCCATCTGCCATTGGAAGTGTGATTAGTGGTTAGGTCAGAAATTTTGAGTCTATTGGTTTCAACTTTTCCTTCGGCCACCTAAAGTCAATTAGAACAGAAGAATCAATTAACAAAGTTCGTATTTCATCGAAAATCTGCAGGGCAATCTGTGACAGTAAGCTCGAACCGATACCCAGTCATTTTACGATATTTTTCTTTCCGCAAATTCACTTTTATCCAGTATCCACTGGGACCTGGGATGCTCCGTCCAGAGCTGACCTGCTAAACTAGTAAGTGCGAGTGTTGACGAAGGAATCCGGAACAAAAGAATTGTGAGCGATCAACACTATAATTGCTCTGCGAACAATGACTGACTGCACGAATCTCAGTGGTCTACGAGAGCTTTCGTGTAAATGTTCCAGCGGACGAATTCGAAGGACAAAATCAACGGTGGACTTCAGCAGCCATAAAAGCAGAAACCCCTGAAGGAGCTACTCCAACATATTTGGTTTAAAGGTCTTTCAGGGTCTTTCAATACTAGGACAGGGTATTGAAGTAGAGATGGTGGCGGATGAGCTCCTGGTGAGCCAACGGCAGCACTCACACCCCTGCAGCAGGGTACTGACACTGGATATTCCAGCCCTTTGTGTCCGAAGGGATCCAAAAGGACCTGGCCCTCCAGGTTGGGGGTTGTGCGTAGGGTTAACTACCCAACCACGTAAAAAAAGGACAGTTCCGAAACAACCAAAAGCCTCGGATAACGATAATGATTTTAAAGTTGACGACCCAAGCAAACGAATAAAGGACAACGACCTCCGGATCTGCACGTGGAACGTTAGATCACTTAATGGATTACGTGCAGCTGGAGAATTAGCGGACGCCCTGAACCGCCATCCAGGAAGTGCGATGGAGTGGACCGGGTATAAAGAAGATGAAAAACTGTGACATCTACTATGGCGACTGCTACAGACAACAGAAACAGCGCTTATTTGGGTGCGGATTTGTCGTAAGAGGGAGACTCAGGGATAAGGTGATTAGCCAAAATCCAGTCAATGAGCGTATAATGACCATCCGCATCAGGGCTAAATTCGCCAACATCAGCCTGATATGCGCCCACGCCCCCACAGAAGAGAAAGACGACGATTCCAAAGACTGTTTCTACGAGCTCCTCGAAGAAACATATGAGCAGTGCCCTAGACATGACGTGAAAATCGTTCTTGGCGATTTCAACGCAAAACTAGGGAAGGAGGACATCTTTGGAAACACAATCGGTAAGGATAGCCTCCACGACAAAACCTCCGAAAACGGATTGAGGCTAATCGATTTTGCTGCGGGGCTAAATCTTGTTGTAAGTAGTACACGCTTCCCGCATCTCAAAATTCATAAAGGTACATGGCGATCCCCAGATCAATTAACCGTCAACCAAATTGACCATGTTGCGATCGACGCAAGGCACTCTTCCAGTGTGCTAGATGTCCGAACTTTCCGAGGGGCCAACTTTGACTCGGGCCACTACCTTGTTGTAGCCAAGGTACGAATGAGGATATCTTGTTCCCGACCAGCACGAACTAACGCTGTGAAGAGATATGACGTCAGAAAGCTATAATCGCAAGAGATTGCCAATGCCTTTTCCAATCGAGTGTCCCTTCAATTATCCTTGAATCCCATGCCGCCAGCATTAAACATTGAAGACCAGTGGCAGCAATGCCAAGAAGCCATCAGAACCGCTGCTTCTGAGGTTCTGGGTTTCACTCATCCACCAAAACGAAACCCATGGTTCGATGAAGAATGCAGGCAGGCAAATGCAGCCAAGCAAAGAGCACGACAAATGCTTTTGCAAACACGAACGAGGGCTGCTTACGATCGGTATAACGAGATTTACAAGGAGAGAAGAAGGGAAGAACACCGACTTCTCAAAAAGAAAAAGAAGCAGCATGAGAAGCGCTCGTTTGAGGAAATAGAGAGGTGCCATGACAGGAATGAGATTCGGAAGTTTTACCAAAAGGTAAAAAGATCCTGCCAGGGTGGCAAGCCCCGAACTCAAGCCTGTAAAGACCAGCAGGGAAACATAGTTATAGAGTCACAGTCGCTACTGAGGATCTGGAAAGATCATTTCTGCAGACTGCTTAACGGCGATGAGGACACAAATTCCGCTGTCAGGCAGATTGCCCCATTCAGCTTGGACGATGATCAAGAATGCCGTCCTCCCGACCTAGAAGAAGTTAAGCTTGCTATATGCAAACTTAAATCAAATAAGACTGCAGGTGCAGATGGCCTTGATGCCGAACTTTTCAAGGCAGCTGGAGATCAGTTGGAAAGGAGCATGCACCAGCTGATCTGCATGATATGGTCGGATGAAAGCATGCCCGATGAATGGAACCTCAGTATCGTATGCCCGATCATAAAGAAGGGAGACCCTCACAATTGCGCCAATTATAGAGGGATAAGCCTCAACGTCGCTTATAAGATCTTGTCTGCTGTAATATGTGAACGTCTGAAACCCCACGTCAACAACTTGATAGGTCCTTATCAATGTGGTTTTAGACCAGAGAAGTCCACAATAGACCAAATTTTCACATTACGGCAGATCTTGGAAAAAACCCGAGAACATAATATCGATATTCACCATGTCTTTATCGATTTCAAGGCCGCGTATGACAGTATCTACAGAGACGAGCTGTACAGAGCCATGTCTAGTTTCGGCATCCCTGCAAAACTCGTACGACTATGCAGGATGACTTTGGAGAATTCACGCTGCTCCGTCAAGGTCGGTAAAGAACTCACCGAGACCTTTGATGTCGAAAAAGGTTTTAGACAAGGCGACAAACTGTCATGCGATTTCTTCAACATCATACTTGAACAGATTGTAAGAAACTCAAACGTCAACACCAGAGGAACAATCTTTCAAAAGTCTGTACAATTACTCGCCTATGCAGACGATATTGACGTAATGGGAAGAAAAAAGCGTGATGTCATAGGTGCTTTTGCGAGTATTGAAACAGAAGCGGCAAAAATGGGTTTGATGGTTAATGAGGGCAAAACAAAGTATATGCTGTCATCAAACAAGGACACAGAACATCGACGAATTGGACAAAACGTCACAATAGACAGACATAACTTCGAGGTAGTACAGGACTTCGTCTACCTAGGATCCGCTGTAGACACGGACAACAACATCAGTGCGGAGATCAAACGGAGAATAACTCTTGCCAACCGTTGCTTCTTTGGGTTAAGAAGGCAATTGAGAAACAAAACCCTTTCCAGAAAAACCAAGGTAACCTTATATAAGACCTTAATCATCCCAGTCCTGCTTTACGGCGCGGAAGCATGGACCTTATCGAAAGCGGATGAGGAAACCCTTGGTCGTTTCGAAAGAAAAATTCTCCGAATGATCTTTGGTCCCGTATGCGAAGGCAATGTGTGGAGAAGAAGATACAACAACGAGCTGTATGAGCTGTACCGCGACATGGGCATAGCCAGAAGAGTACGCATCGCGAGGCTACGATGGTTGGGCCATGTTGAGCGGATGGACCCAAACGCTCCGGCTCGTCGGGTGTTCGAAAGCACATTGCAGGGAAATCGCGGAAGGGGAAGACCTCGTCTTAGGTGGCGCAATCAAGTGGATGAAGACCTTAACCGACTTGGAGTGCGAAACTGGAGAGAGCTCGCCCGAAATAGAAGTCGTTATCGAAGGATGTTGGTTGAGCCCAAGGTTCACCCCGAACTGTAATGCCCACCTAAGTAAGTAAGTAAATTCACTTTTGATAAAACCGTGTGACATGGTTTCAACAAGTTGGCGCGACGTGTCATACATCTGATATCTGAACAGCAATCGCAAAACGGAGGTTTAGAGGAAAACTCATTTCGCACCGAAGTGATATTGCATGTCCGCCTAGAAATCTGGATTTGACTCCTCCAGCTTTTTTGTGGGAATACATGAGGATTAGAGTATATTACTATAGTCCAACCACGACATCATAGTTGAAGACCAATATCGATGAAGAAATGGCGACTATTTCAAGAGCAATGTGACAGCGAGTTTTCAATAATCTATGATGGTAGATCTCATTGAGCATGTCATTTTCAAAAAATAACATTGCTCCTTTTTTCAATGATTTTTGTCAAAACCAGGGAACTATATGCCTCACCCCGTATTATCGATCAAAATATAAAACTGTTGGCCGTTGTCAGCACCTGATCCAGCAATTTAGATGCCAAAGTTTAGGTTGATTGAAGATATGGTCAACTCATATTTAAGATTAGATTAGGTGACAGCCTTTGGAAATAAAATTGAATGTGACTCTCATCAATTCGAATTGATACTGAATTTCAAGTTCTTATAATTTTCCCACCATTTCTTGAGAATCGATATGTTATGGTCATTGGATTGGGAATAAATAACCAATTGCTTTCGACATTAACTGGATCCCCAGGGACCTCATTAATGAAAGCTGATGCTTTAAATTTTCGACCGACACTCCTTTTCAAAATGTACTCAATAAGATCACAAAAATAATTGGTGTTCTAACTTTCATCACATCTCTTCCTTATCTTCATAAGGTGATCTCTTGCTTGCAACCTCTAATCCTCTCAATTGTTTAGCTGACGACTCAACCCTAAGCTTTTCATATTTGTTTCCAAACTAACGTCCTTGCTTTCCGGATGTGGAACTGGAACGGTTGCTTAACATGCACATTTAATTCTGACCTTGAAAACAACATTGAAGTTAAAACCTCCGCCATTGTAATTTCCCACAAATGATACCTGCATCAACGACACCGAAAAGCTGTCAGTATGTGTGCAAGCGATGATTTTTGTTAGAATGACAAGTCGCCAAAAATGCTGTAAAACGCTTAGATTTCCTAATAAGATTCAAACAATTTTTTAACCCTGCTCAAATGGCTACAATTTGTAAAGCCGTCAATATCCAAGACAAGGGAATAATTCCCACATCTGGTCAGTTGCTCCTCCAACATTTTTACGTCTACTTTGAAAGGGTATAAAACATAGCGTTAAAACTTACAGGGAATAGTTTAATTATAGGATCAATCGATGCCTGAAACACTTTAGGCGCAACACCCAACTTTGGCTGAACAGTCAAGTATAGAGATTCATATTTAAGTCGAACAACACGTATGTGGAATGTTTTCCCATACATTACGATTCAAAAGCAGTGTAGATCGGTGTCTCATATTAAATCATCTACTGTTTTCCTAAATTCTCGTACTGTGTTTCACAACCTTGTAGTTTGCTCTAATTTAAAAAATCTTCATTACCACGCTGCCAGTTGCTAACTGTGCCTGAGAGCTGGACATACAAGTACAGTGTAAAAATGTTCCCATTTTCTATAGCAAAAGATCACTGAGTGATTTCGACACTTCATCTACCCAAAGCTTACTCGATTTACCCAGGGTTGACCCAGATTTTCTTGACATTCCTATGAGATGTCACAATTAACCTGGGTTTTAGCTCTCAAAAAAATTTAAACCACAAAATCACCTTCCTTGTCGTTTGAAAAAAAAAAAAAAAAAAAAAATAGATGCCATTTGACAGCCCTGTTTCAAACCTGAACTCGCCTTAGCAAAACCTAGTGCTACTTCAGGTCGAGTTGAGAGCAAACCCAGGGCTCAAAAAACAGTCCGTTTTGACATTTGGTTTAGGTTTGTCAAGAACGTTTGTGGCGACCGCATTGCAACCCCATGGCTTCAACCTAATAATTGATGCACTATGTTCGGTATTTTACGCTAGAGCAAGTGGTGAAGGACTTTAAAGAGTAAAGGACTAAAGTCGATTCCTTGATTTACACCTACTGCGAATTGCAGTTCTTCTAATGGTATGTATGTATATGGGGCATTCCACGCCAAATCGGACAACGTTCGACCTTTGCATCTCCGATTTCTTTCAAAATTTTTTGTGTTATAGTACCCATTGAAAAAGACCTCCATGATTTTTTTCAATTTTTTTCGCCGCACCGTTTTTTAGATATCAATTTTTGAAAAAAATCGCTCTTTTTTTTCAAAAATCTGTAACTTTGTGAAAAATGGGCCAATCGGGACGTTTTTTTTTTTTTTAAATGTTTGTTTTTAAACACACTTTTAGGATATAAAATAAAAAAAAAAATTTAGGTTATATTTCTATAAGATTTTCAAGTTTTTACTTTAAAATGTTGATTTCCCAAAAACACGTAGCGATCGATTTTCTTGAAAATTTTTTCTAAAAAAACTGTCACTTATTCCCCAACTTTTAAGCCTAGTCCCGTAATGGGCAATCAATGGGATCCATTTTTTTATGAATTTAAAAAATTATATGTTCAGTAAAAAAAAAGTTTTTTGAATCTTAAAATTTTTTGTTTTACTTATTTATGTCAAAAAATGTCTAACATCATAATATTTTACGTCAAAAATACTTTCAGTTACAAATTGATTAAAAACAAAACTTATTCAAAAATAATATAATTACTATTGCTTTTCAAAAGTTGGCGCCTTTTAATATTATTTTTAATGTTTACACTCTACTGCGCGTAGAATTGTAAGACACATAATATTATATAAAGCAATCAACATAAAGCTGCACTATATGCCCTTCAGACTTCAAAACATGAATCACAGTGAATACATTTTTATTATTACGTACATATTAGGAGTCGGTTGATACATATATCATATTCATTTTCATTGACACAATTCTTTTTCATTTACTGTTGGGTCAAATAGGCTAGTCAGCATTGTGCGTTATAGCTTTCTCCCACCCGAGGCAAGAGGCATAACTGTTAGCAAAACAAGAAAATCTTACAAGATATTCAGGTGAATCGCTTGAACTATTTCCATATCGTCAGAGTGAAACAGTTTGGTCGATATCGTAGATCTAACGGTCGGTCGGTAAGAACAATACTGTTAGTATAGTTTACTCACTGAGTATCGTTTTTGGTTGTGACTTCATTCAGAACACGAATTTAGTGTGGTTTTCAATTACGTGTTAACAGTGTGTCGTGTAAATAACCTCTATTAATTTACTTTAAATAAAAATTTGTGTAATATCACGATACATTATTTTAAGAACAACTTGTTTTGAACTTTTGGACAATGTCATATTTTGGGAAGTATAATTTATGCTTTAATCCATTGCAAATTGAAAATCATAGAGTTAAAAGGAGTCTTCGACGAGCTACTATTTCTCATCAAAATTTATATAATTTGAGTGAAGATGATTTTCTCTGCACACAGTGTAGAAAAACATTGGACATAATAAATATTACTCCTGTTATCAGTGATCGCGAAGTTGAAATTGAAGACATAGTCGAAGATGAAATAATCAATGAATCGTGCCATTTCTTAAGTGAAGAGCTATCCTCACAGACTAGTAGTCTGTCTCAATTGAGTGTAGGTACTGTGTTGCCTGTGGTTAATGAAGCAATTGCCTTATTAAATCAATCCCCAATCGTTAAAAAGTATGCCAATAATCATAATTATCTACAAAATAAAGTCCAAAAAGTAAGCGATGAATTGAATACGTCTTTGGGAATATTCAAAAATACTGACGACGAAACTAATTGGAATGACTTTTCGGAGATAATCGAAAAATTAAAGATTAAGTTTAACCATGCTGATACAACTCGATCTGAGAAAATTCAAATCCTGATACTCTTGCCTGAAACATGGAGCCTATTTAGTGTATGTAATATAATGGGTTGTACAAAATACATGGCGTCCTTAGCTAGAAGACTCCGTGAAAAAAAGGGAATCCTTTCAACACCAAATGTGAAATTAGGTAGAGAAAACTTTTTTATAAGAACTACGTACTAGTTATTCATTCAGTTAAGTTAAATTACATTTTCTTATATCTAGGTCGCCCGTTATCAAGTGATATTAAGTCTCGAATTGTGGAATTCTATATTGACGATGAAATCAGCGTGAATATGCCTGGAATGAAAGATTATCTTTCTATCAGGAATAATGAGGGGAATCGTGAACATGTCCAGAAACGACTTATTCTATCTAATTTGCGCGAGTTATATGAACTTTTCAAAGAACGACATTCTGATCATAGAGTTGGTTTCTCTAAATTTGCATCACTACGCCCTCAACATTGTGTACTTGCAGGTTCTAGTGGAACGCACACTATTTGCGTTTGTTCTATGCACCAAAATATTAAGCTCATGATGTTAGGTAAGTGTAGGTTAACTTAATCTTTATCTAACCATTAATATGATCTTTTTTGTTGCAGAAAGTAATTTAGCAAATTTCACAAGCCAATCTGAAACATCATTGCAACATTATGATGATTGCTTGAAAATGATTATGTGCCAAGAACCAACTACTGATTGTTATTTTAACAATTGTGATAAGTGTCCAGGAATACAAATTCTTAAGGATTTATTACTTGATATCCTAAATGAAAACGAAATTGATGAATTAACTTATAAGAATTGGATTTCAAAGCCTCGAACGTGTATGGAAACATTCGTGAAAAGCTCTACAGATTTTGTGGATACTTTTTGTGAAAACTTACTCATTCTTTTGCCACATCATTTTATAGCGAAAGAACAAGCAAGCTATTTAATATCGCTAAAAGAATCATTAAAACAGAATGAGTACATTGTGATTTGTGATTTTTCCGAAAATTATACCTTTGTTATTCAAAATGCTGCATCTGGATTTCATTGGAATAACGATCAGGCAACGATTTATCCAGTTGTTATTTATTACAAAGAGGACAATGTACTCCTTCACAAAAGTTTAGTAATCATATCCGACTGCTTATCTCATGACGCAGTTGCCGTTCATGAATTTACAAGGATTACAACTGAGTTCATCAAAGAACTATCCAGTGAAGCTGAGAAAGTTATTTACTTTTCTGATGGAGCGCCTCAGCAATTTAAGAACTATAAGAATTTTGTGAACATAAATTACCACAAAGCAGACTTTGGCTTGGAAGTCGAATGGCATTACTTTGCAACAGCCCACGGCAAAGGACCTTGTGACGGAGTAGGAGGAACCGTCAAAAGAATCGCTGCACGCGCAAGTCTTCAACTACCGTATAAGGAACAAATTTCAACACCTCAAGAATTGTATGACTGGGCGGTAAAACCGAATTCTTTGCCAAATATGTGTATTCGGTTCTTTTCTAACAACAATTACATTCAAGCCAAAGAATTTTTGGACAAACGTTACCTGAGAGCTAAAACTATAACAGGTACACAAAAATATCATTGTGTCATACCTGACGGACAAGACACTTTGAAATTCAAAGAATTTTCGTTTTCTTCAAAGTCCCAAATTCGTAAGGTATTTAAAAGTGTAAGAACATGTTAATTAATTAAAAAATGTTATGCAATAAAATACGTAATTTATTTGACCTATTTCTGTTGTTTTTAATCAATTTGTAAACTAATTAATAATTATCACGTGTCATATAATCCTCGAAAGTAGTTTTGACGTAAAATATTATGATGTTAGACATTTTGTGACGATACGTCACACTTTTCTGCCAACCACCTGCATCCCACCCTAAGAATTAGAACATCCATTCGCTTTAACACAAGAAATACCACAGGCGCAGAGGAATAAACTACGCAAACAAGTAAACACAGGCGCCACCGCACAGCAAACACCGAAGACCCATTGTAGGCGCATGCACATTATCCAAGTGGTACACATCATGACTTTGGTTGCCTACAAAAATTAATTCAATCTCGTAGCGGCACGCACTCTGCCATTGGCAATTGAATTAATTTTTCCTATGTACACTGGTATGTAAACAACGAGAGGGCATCATGACTTTGGTTGCCTACAAAAAGTAATTCAATCTCGCAGCGGCACGCACTCTGCCATTGGCAATTGAATTAATTTTTCCTATGTACACTGGTATGTAAACAACGAGAGGTGAGCGTGTGGATAGGTGAACCAATGCAAATATTTCACTCGCTCAGTACACCTCACACTTACACGTGACCCGAAATGTTATAAGTACAAGTAAATCTTGGTGAAAAAGGAGAGAAGAAAATTACAATATTAATTGTGGGAATACCACTTTAGTATTATCTTTTCATTTCCTCTCACTTTCTTCGAACCAGGAAATATTCGGAGGTGCTCTTAAGCGGCCCCCGTTTAATTTTCCACAATCCCGCTGAATTTCTTGATTGGTGCTCTTTAGTGGCCCAGTCATTTAATTCCCATACACTTCCTACCGAATTTATCGGACGGTGCTCTTCAGTGGCCCGTGTGATACATTCCTCATATACAACGTGCCGAATCGACCGGACGGTGCTCTTATAAGTGGCCCAGCCGGTAGATTCCTAATACTTCGAATTCATTTGAAGGTGCTCTTAAGCGGCCCTCCAAAACAATTCACTATCTGTGGCTATAAGCCAAATCCGACCCTATTATATTTCAAGAAACGGTGCGCCAGATTGTGGTGGATGGGCGTTGTACTATTCGGGTAGGCTCTGATTGGTGCTAACTTGGCGGTGCCCAGATGCTGTAACTTATAGTACACGTCAACTGTGCTTACTATACCTCCAAGCGGTATCCACTGGGACCTGGGATGCTCCGTCCAGAGCTGACCTGCTAAACTAGTAAGTGCGAGTGTTGAGATAAGGGAATCCGGAACAAAGAATTGTGATCGATCAACACTATAATTGCTCTGCGAACAATGACTGACTGCACGAATCTCAGTGGTCTACGAGAGCTTTCGTGTAAATGTCCCAGCGGATGAATTCGAAGGACAGAATCAACGGTGGACTTCAGCAGCCATAAAAGCAGAAACCCCTGAAAGAGCTACTCCAACATATCTGGTTTAAAGGTCTTTTGGGGTCTTTCAATACTAGGACAGGGTATTGAAGTAGAGATGGTGGCGGACGAGCTCCTGGTGAGCCAACGGCAGCACTCACACCCCTGCAGCAGGGTACTGACTCTGGATACTCCAGCCCTTTGTGTCCGAAGGGATCCAAAAGGACCTGGCCCTCCAGGTTGGGGGTTGTGCGTAGGGTTAACTACCCAACCACGTAAAAAAGATATAGTTCCGAAACAATCAACAGCCTCGGATAACGATAATGATTTCAAAGTTGACGACCCATGCAAACGAAAAAAGGACAACGACCTCCGGATCTGCACCTGGAACGTAAGATCTCTTAACGGAGAAGGTGCAGCTGGAGAATTAGCGGACGCCCTGGACTGCTGCAAAGCAGACATAACCGCCATCCAAGAAGTGCGATGGAATGGACCGGGCATAAAGAAGATGAAAAACTGTGACATATACTATGGCGACTGCTACAGACAACAGAAAAAGCGTTTATTTGGGTGCGGATTTGTCGTTAGAGGTAGACTCAGGGATAAGGTGATTAGCCAAAATCCAGTCAATGAGCGTATAATGACCATCCGCATCAGGGCTAAATTCGCCAACATTAGCCTTATATGCGCCCACGCCCCCACAGAAGAGAAAGACGACGATTCCAAAGACTGTTTCTACGAGCTCCTCGAAGAAACATATGAGCAATGCCCTAGATACGACGTGAAAATCGTTCTTGGCGATTTCAACGCAAAACTAGGGAAGGAGGACATCTTTGGAAACTCAATCGGTAAGCATAGCCTCCATGACAAAACCTCCGAAAACGGATTGAGGCTTATCGATTTTGCTGCGGGGCTAAATCTTGTTGTAAGTAGTACACGCTTCCCGCATCTCAAAATTCATAAAGGCACATGGCGGTCCCCAGATCAATTAACCGTCAACCAAATTGACCATGTTGCGATCGACGCAAGGCACTCTTCCAGTGTGCTAGATGTCCGAACTTTCCGAGGGGCCAACTTTGACTCGGACCACTACCTTGTTGTAGCCAAGGTACGAATGAGGATATCTTGTTCACGACCAGCACGAACTAACGCTGTGAAGAGATATGACGTCGGAAAGCTACAATCGCAAGAGATTGCTAATGCCTTTTCCAATCGAGTGTCCCTTCAATTATCCTTGAATCCCGTGCCGCCAGCATTAAACATTGAAGACCAGTGGCAGCAATGCCAAGAAGCCATCAGAACCGCTGCCTCTGAGGTTCTGGGTTTCACTCGGCCACCAAAACGAAACCCATGGTTCGATGAAGAATGTAGGCAGGCAAATGCAGCCAAGCAAAGAGCACGACAAATGCTTTTGCAAACACGAACGAGGGCTGCTCACGATCGGTATAACGAGATTTACAAGGAGAGAAGAAGGGAAGAACACCGACTTCTCAAAAAGAAAAAGAAGCAGCATGAGAAGCGCTCGTTTGAGGAAATAGAGAGGTGCCATGACAGGAACGAGACTCGGAAGTTTTACCAAAAGGTAAAAAGATCCTGCCAGGGTGGCAAACCCCGAACTCAAGCCTGTAAAGACCAGCAGGGAAACATAGTTGTAGAGTCACAGTCGCTACTGAGGATCTGGAAAGATCATTTCTGCAGACTGCTTAACGGCGATGAGGACACAAATTCCGCTGTCAGGCAGATTGCCCCATTCAGCCTGGACGATGATCAAGAATGCCGTCCTCCCGACCTAGAAGAAGTTAAGCTTGCTATATGCAAACTTAAATCAAATAAGACTGCAGGTGCAGATGGCCTTGATGCCGAACTTTTCAAGGCAGCTGGAGATCAGTTGGAAAGGAGCTTGCACCAGCTGATCTGCATGATATGGTCGAAAGAAAGCATGCCCGATGAATGGAACCTCAGTATCGTATGCCCGATCCTAAAGAAAGGAGACCCTCACAACTGCGCCAATTATAGAGGGATAAGCCTCCTTAACGTCGCTTATAAGATCTTGTCTGCTGTAATATGTGAACGTCTGAAACCCCACGTCAACAGCTTGATAGGTCCTTATCAATGTGGTTTTAGACCGGAGAAGTCCACAATAGACCAAATTTTCACATTACGGCAGATCTTGGAAAAAACCCGAGAACATAATATCGATATTCACCACCTCTTTATCGATTTCAAGGCCGCGTATGACAGTATCTACAGAGACGAGCTGTACAGAGCCATGTCTAGTTTCGGCATCCCTGCAAAGCTCGTACGACTATGCAGGATGACTTTGGAGAATTCACGCTGCTCCGTTAAGGTCGGTAAAGAACTCACCGAGACCTTCAATGTCGAAAAAGGTTTTAGGCAAGGCGATAAACTGTCATGCGATTTCTTCAACATCATACTTGAACAGATTGTAAGAAACTCAAACGTCAACACCAGAGGAACAATCTTTCAAAAATCTGTGCAATTGCTCGCATATGCAGACGATATTGACGTAATGGGAAGAAAAAAGCGTGATGTCATAGGTGCTTTTGCGAGTGTTGAAACAGAAGCGGCAAAAATGGGTTTGATGGTTAATGAGGGCAAAACAAAGTATATGCTGTCATCAAACAAGGACACAGAACATCGACGAATTGGACAAAACGTCACAATAGACAGACATAACTTCGAGGTAGTACAGGACTTCGTCTACCTAGGATCCGCTGTAGACACGGACAACAACATCAGTGCGGAGATCAAACGGAGAATAACTCTTGCCAACCGTTGCTTCTTTGGGTTAAGAAGGCAATTGAGAAACAAAACCCTCTCCAGAAAAACCAAGGTAACCTTATATAAGACCTTAATCATCCCAGTCCTGCTTTACGGCGCGGAAGCATGGACCTTATCGAAAGCGGATGAGGAAACCCTTGGTCGTTTCGAAAGAAAAATTCTCCGAATGATCTTTGGTCCCGTATGCGAAGGCAATGTGTGGAGAAGAAGATACAACAACGAGCTGTATGAGCTGTACCGCGACATGGGCATAGCCAGAAGAGTACGCATCGCGAGGCTACGATGGTTGGGCCATGTTGAGCGGATGGACCCAAACGCTCCGGCTCGTCGGGTGTTCGAAAGCACATTGCAGGGAAATCGCGGAAGGGGAAGACCTCGTCTTAGGTGGCGCAATCAAGTGGAGGATGACCTCAACCGACTTGGAGTGCGAAACTGGAGAGAGCTCGCCCGAAATAGAAGTCGTTATCGAAGGATGCTGGTTGAGGCCCAGGTTCACCCCGAACTGTAATGCCCACCTAAGTAAGTAAGTAAGGTGCGCCAGATTCTGGGCACGTTCTTAACCATAAACGCTTATTTACTTGCAGGAACATATCTAGTACCCTACCGCCATACCGAAGCCAGCTACGACCAGGAACGGAAATCTCACCAGGACGACCGAACCAACCTCTGACGTGCCAAAAAACCAAGAAGACGTACTAAGACGTCTAAATCCATCCGCCGCGCCAGACGCTGGGCGATTATATATACCGATTCATAAGTTGTTTGAACACTTCTTGTAAAGCTTTGTTACTTCATACTTATCTTGTTATTAAAAGTTATAATAATTCAAACTTGCCGTGTCTCGCCTCGTTCTTTAGAAGTTGGATTGCCGCAGCCCAAGTTTTCAAGCTTCCTTGGGAAAAACCTTGGACTCGCTGAGTTCTACCCCAGCCAAAGTTAAAGAAGCCTCACAAATTTGGCGCCCGAGCAGGGACCTTGCTGAAAGTCCAACCACCGACCGCCCGTTACCGGGACCGACGGCATTGTCCACCGACCGCATCCGACTGCAGCCGACCGAACACCGTATGAACATGGCAAACAATGAAATCCAACCTGAAATGTCCGACCAGACCTCCGACCACTCCGACGAGGTTAACCCGTACGAGAACCTGGGGTTCTTATACTTTCTGAAGAAGCCAGAGCTCATCGAGACACTTAGCTCGCGAGGGTTGAACACCACCGGCACTGTCCGTGACTTACGCCAGCGACTGAGCCAAGACCTGAAAGAACTGCGATCACATAAGTCTACTCAAAACTTATGCATGGAATGGGAGAAGAAGATTGAGGCTCGGAACGATGCCGAAGAAGAAGACACCACTCCCACCGTATCACGCAAAGTCAAGCCGCCCGTTTTCCAGACTAGCCTCCAGGTTCCTCTACTCCAACCAGCTAATCCGACCTCTCCTCCACCTACGTCTTCGCTAGCATACCGCCAGCAGCACTTCGAACGTGCTACCTCAGCTCCCCCGACTAGCCAACCTGCCGACACTGGGACAGCCTATAGGCAACCGCCCGGCCCCCAGGTCCAACACCGGTTCTCATTGAGCTACGAAGCGGAGCTAATGAACGTCGTTCGAAAGTGGGGCCTGCGATTCGACTCTTCCGGCCAGCCACTGGAATTCTTGGAGAGGATCGAGGAACTCGCGCAGTGCTACGAAATCCCCCTCGATCAGATGGTGCGCACCCTATCGGATATCTTCAAGGGATCAGCCCTTGAATGGTTGCGCATCAACCGCGACGACTTCCATGATTGGCGGGACTTCCGTCACTCCTTCATCAATTACTTCCTACCGGCACGATATTACGTCAAATTAGAAGATGAGATCTTGCGTAAGCGACAAGGCGCGCGTGAAAAAGCAAAGGATTACATACGTTCATTCTTATACCTAGTACGCCAGCATCCACGCATGACGGCCGCTGACCACCTGGAGAGGATATACGACAACCTCAGACCGGAATATCGGTTGTACGTCAAAAGGAAAGATTTCCGAAGCTTAGAGGAATTAATGGAATTAACAGATGAATTTGAGTTCATTCAAAAGGAAGACCGACCTAGCACTCAGGCTGCCGCCCAACCGCACTATAATCCCCTCACCGTCCCCCGCATAAGAATACCACCACATGCACGCTTTCCCGAGACTGGTGCTGTGGTACCGCATGGCCAATCATCAGCAGCCCCAAATTCCGAATACGATAGAAACACCCACTGTTGGCATTGTAAACAAAGGGGCCACACAAAAAAAGATTGTCGTCGTCCGTTCCGGCTGTTTTGCTCGTATTGTGGTACCGATGGCCGCCTTACGAAAGATTGCCCCTGCCACAGTAACCCCGTCGCCGTGGCACGAATATCGGTCAGAGATGACCCACGACTTTTCATACGGATACCTACTGCCAATCAAACTTACTACGCGCTGATTGATACTGGTTCTACCCGATCCTTTATCGGTAGAGAATTAAGAGACGAGTGTAGACGATTAGGTGTTCCATCACGGGAGCAGGCACACGTTATCGAGCTTGCCGATGGGCACTCAACGCAAACGTCAGAACATTACAGCATCACCTTACATGTCAATGGGCAAACGGTGACAGGTGAAGCGTTGTACCTGCCAAACTTAGCAGAGGATGCCATTCTAGGCATGGATTTTCTAGGCCAGGCAGGGTGCAAGGTGACTTTAGGAGGTCAAGAAATCTCTAGCGGAACGGGAAAGGGCCCTCGTCCGTCCGACATACTGTGTGCGCTCACCGAAGACTCGATGGTTAGTCAAGGTACAAGGGAAGTACAAGACCCGAACCAGGCCTTACGCTTAGAGGAATTCCTAAACACCGAACTGCCTCGGTTTAGCGAAACCAAGGGCATATCCACCGTAAAACCCCACGTCATACGCCTAAAGAACCCCGAGCCCTTTAAACAACGCTATTATCCGCGAAATCCAGCCATGCAACAAATCATCAACGAGGAGATCGATGACTTGTTGGCTACGGGAAAAATCAGTCCCTCCAAAAGCCCATACAGTTCGCCCGTGGTGCTCGTACGCAAGAAGGAAGGGTCGTGGAGAGTATGCGTAGACTTCCGCCAGCTCAATGAAATTTCATATAAAGATGCCTACCCGTTACCCTACATTTCATCAATTTTGGACAAATTGCGAGGGGCCCGATACTTATCAACCATCGATCTCAAGCAAGGCTACTGGCAGATCGCGTTGAAGGCAGAGTGTCGGCCGTATACCGCATTCACCGTCCCCGGCCGTGGTTTGTTTGAATGGAATGTGATGCCATGCGGATTGCACTCGGCCGGAGCTACCTTCCAGAGGGCCATGGACGACATATTTGGGCACGATATGGAAGAGCACGTACTGGTGTACTTAGATGACATCATTATCATCAGTAAAACCTTCGACGAACATCTGCAACATTTGGGGGAAGTGTTCCGGAGATTACGCGCCGCGAATTTGAAAATAAATCCAGACAAATGCCACTTTTGCCGACCAAGTCTAAAATACTTAGGTCATGTCGTGTGCAAAGACGGAATCAGTACCGACCCCGATAAGGTTGCCGCCGTGCGGGATTTAAAGGCGCCTACGAGTATACGAGAACTTAGACGTATCTTAGGCATTTGTTCCTGGTATCGCCGCTTCATTCAAGACTTCTCCACCATCGCAGCCCCCCTTACGTCCCTATTGAAGAAGACATCTAAATGGATATGGGCCGACGAGCAACAGGCCGCATTCGTTGCTCTGAAAAACCGATTGACCGAAGCACCCGTTTTAGCGTGTCCCGACTTTACGCAACCATTCACCCTGCAGACCGACGCCAGTCAATACGGCCTAGGAGTAGTGCTGACACAGAAGCTTGAAGGGCACGAGAGGGTAATTGCGTATGCCAGCCGAACGTTGACCGACCTCGAAGTGAAATACGCCGCCACAGAGAAAGAATGTTTGGCCATTTTGTGGGGTATACGTAAAATGCGCCCTTACTTGGAAGGATATCATTTTTACGTTATCACCGACCACCATTCTCTTAAATGGCTGCACTCCCTCGAAAACCCGTCGGGTAGACTGGCGAGATGGGCGTTGGAGCTGCAGCAATATGACTTCGACATCCAATACCGAAAAGGAGCGCTAAACGTGGTGGCGGACGCACTATCACGAGACCCATTAACAATAACCGAAGTAGACCGACTAGCTGTGATGCGAGACTCCAGTCCCGAATGGGTCCAGATTAAGTACCAGCAAGTAAGCCAAACGCCCGAAAAATTCCCCGATTTCCGCATCGCTGACAGGAAACTTTACCGCCGCTTCACCAGCACCAATCCTTTAGCCGATCCTGGGGCCGAAGAGTGGAAACTATGTGTACCCCTCGCTGAACGTAGTCAAGTCCTATATGAAAATCATGACGTCGTAACCGCTGGTCATTTAGGCATCGCCAAAACCACCGGAGTCATGCTAAAATATCATTGGCCAGGAATGTGTCGCGACATTGCTAAGTATGTCCGCCAGTGCCAAACATGCAACCAATTTAAACCTTCGCAGCAAAAACCAAGCGGTCTCATGCATACGACTCAGACCGAAGGACCATGGGACGTAGTGTGCATGGATTTTATAGGGCCTTTGCCTCGTTCGATGAAAGGCAACACGATGATCTTAGTTTTCACCGACAAATTTACCAAGTGGGTAGAAGCTGTTCCTCTCCCCGCTGCGACAACCGCTAGCCATATAAAAGCAGTCCGCGAAAGGATCTTTACTCGGTTCGGAATTCCAAAAATGGTGCTTTCAGACAACGGGAGCCAATTCATCAGCCGTTCGTTCCAGGAGCTGCTTTCTGATTTAGGTATATCTCATCGCCTCACCGCCCCGTACACTCCGCAAGAAAACCCGACAGAACGAGTAAACCGCGTGTTGAAGACGATGATTGCCCAATACATACAAGGCAATCAACGACATTGGGATGATCACATACCCGAGTTGACTTTCGCGATAAACACGAGTCGTCACGAGTCCACCGGTTATTCTCCGGCCCTGCTAAATTTCGGTCGGGAGCTAAGAATGCCCAGCACAATGGGGAATGACAATAGCAGCAACGAACCTTTAGGAGACATCAACGTACGGGCGGAACGACTGAAAGACTTATTCGAGTTAGTGAAAATAAATCTACACATAGCCGCTCAATCGCAAGCAAAACATTACAACCTCAGACATCGCCCTTGGCGCCCCCTTGTCGGCGATCAAGTTTACAGACGTCTCCGAGTTCTCTCTTCAGGAATAAATTATTTCGCGGGCAAATTAGCGCCCCGTTACGAAGGGCCATACGAGGTCACTAGAATCCTCTCACCAATTATCGTAGCATTACGGAAAAGAGATGCCAAAGGGAAATTCACAAACGTCAGAGCTCATGTAAGAGATATAAAAAATTATATTCCTGGTAATGAAATACAAGCAAATATTATTTCTAGTTCAACCAGTCAGTCGCCAACCACCGCCACGAGCAGTCCAACCCAAAGCAACCGGCTCAAATCAAAATCTTCGCCAGCTTCAAAAATATTTTGCAGTTTAGGACCGACCGTTCGAGAGGTAAGTGGCATGAACACGGGAAGAAAAAAATTTATAACTAAACAGTTACCTTTCGAAAACAGAACTAACATCGCAGCGAAGCCGGCATACAGCAATATTATACCCACCGCAACAACCAGTCAGTCACCAAACACCGCCACGAGCAGTCCAACCCAAAGCAACCGTCTCAAATCAAAATCTTCGCCAGCTTCAAAAATATTTTGCAGTTTAGGACCGACCGTTCGAGAGGTAAGTGGCATGAACACGGGAAGAAAAAAATTTTTAACTAAACAGTTACCTTTCGAAAACAGAACTAACATCGCAGCGAAGCCGGCATACAGCAATATTATACCCACTGCAACAATAACCTTAGGCACAATGCCGCCACCACCAATAGCCGATCCGTGCCAGCAAATACGAACAGCCCCGTCCCGGCCCCGACCCCCACCAAGAACAGCTGCATCAGTAATGGTCACCCTGGGGGAAGCAACAGCCCAGCCCACGACGTCTCGTCGGGTAACAGTTAGAAGGGTTTCGAACAGCGGAGCGGCGCCCATTCACCAGCCGGTATCCCCTCGAAGAGTGATGGCCCAAGTACGAGCTGTTAAACGCCGAGCTGACGATCTGTGGACCGAGCGGCTTGCGGCGGTCGGAGCGACCGTCCCCATCCTCCTACCAGAGTTACAAACCGCACCCCGGGCGCAGCCACAAGGATGGGTATTACATACACTAAATATGCCACCACCAGAATACGCACGGCGCGCGCATATCCGGCACGTAGCACGCCGCATGACCCCAGAGCAAATGCGGCGCGACCCCCGCACTGCTAGATTAGCACCCAACTATATTCCTAAGGTCCGGGATATGCCGTCATTAGGGGAACAGTCCACTGTCATCCATGAGCTACCAACAAGCGAGACTCCAACAGCAATGTCCACTACGGACCCCAGTTTGGCAGACGGACCAATGAGGGTCGGCCATTGCGCCTCGTACCTCCGGCGCCAACGACGCAAGCAGGTTCGAGCAGCAGCTAAAGCAGCAAACCACTAGAGAAGGGAACGCAGCCTGAAGCCGAGGTGTCGATTCTCGGCAAATCATGAATTATTTAAGAATTATTTTTACGTTGCTTGTTTTTTTTTACTTTACAGTTTACAAGAAGTGTTTAAGTTTATTATTATACATCCGTTATTAATAAAAGAAAAAAAAAACCCTTAGATAAGTTCATCTTTCGTAGGGAGCTCGAGACGAGAAGGTTCTCGTCTGGTAAAATAAGGGGGATCTGTGACGATACGTCACACTTTTCTGCCAACCACCTGCATCCCACCCTAAGAATTAGAACATCCATTCGCTTTAACACAAGAAATACCACAGGCGCAGAGGAATAAACTACGCAAACAAGTAAACACAGGCGCCACCGCACAGCAAACACCGAAGACCCATTGTAGGCGCATGCACATTATCCAAGTGGTACACATCATGACTTTGGTTGCCTACAAAAATTAATTCAATCTCGTAGCGGCACGCACTCTGCCATTGGCAATTGAATTAATTTTTCCTATGTACACTGGTATGTAAACAACGAGAGGGCATCATGACTTTGGTTGCCTACAAAAAGTAATTCAATCTCGCAGCGGCACGCACTCTGCCATTGGCAATTGAATTAATTTTTCCTATGTACACTGGTATGTAAACAACGAGAGGTGAGCGTGTGGATAGGTGAACCAATGCAAATATTTCACTCGCTCAGTACACCTCACACTTACACGTGACCCGAAATGTTATAAGTACAAGTAAATCTTGGTGAAAAAGGAGAGAAGAAAATTACAATATTAATTGTGGGAATACCACTTTAGTATTATCTTTTCATTTCCTCTCACTTTCTTCGAACCAGGAAATATTCGGAGGTGCTCTTAAGCGGCCCCCCGTTTAATTTTCCACAATCCCGCTGAATTTCTTGATTGGTGCTCTTTAGTGGCCCAGTCATTTAATTCCCATACACTTCCTACCGAATTTATCGGACGGTGCTCTTCAGTGGCCCGTGTGATACATTCCTCATATACAACGTGCCGAATCGACCGGACGGTGCTCTTATAAGTGGCCCAGCCGGTAGATTCCTAATACTTCGAATTCATTTGAAGGTGCTCTTAAGCGGCCCTCCAAAACAATTCACTATCTGTGGCTATAAGCCAAATCCGACCCTATTATATTTCAAGAAACGGTGCGCCAGATTCTGGGCACGTTCTTAACCATAAACGCTTATTTACTTGCAGGAACATATCTAGTACCCTACCGCCATACCGAAGCCAGCTACGACCAGGAACGGAAATCTCACCAGGACGACCGAACCAACCTCTGACGTGCCAAAAAACCAAGAAGACGTACTAAGACGTCTAAATCCATCCGCCGCGCCAGACGCTGGGCGATTATATATACCGATTCATAAGTTGTTTGAACACTTCTTGTAAAGCTTTGTTACTTCATACTTATCTTGTTATTAAAAGTTATAATAATTCAAACTTGCCGTGTCTCGCCTCGTTCTTTAGAAGTTGGATTGCCGCAGCCCAAGTTTTCAAGCTTCCTTGGGAAAAACCTTGGACTCGCTGAGTTCTACCCCAGCCAAAGTTAAAGAAGCCTCACAATTTTTTGACATAAATAAGTAAAACAAAAAATTTTAAGATTCAAAAAACTTTTTTTTTACTGAACATATAATTTTTTAAATTCATAAAAAAATGGATCCCATTGATTGCCCATTACGGGACTAGGCTTAAAAGTTGGGGAATAAGTGACAGTTTTTTTAGAAAAAATTTTCAAGAAAATCGATCGCTACGTGTTTTTGGGAAATCAACATTTTAAAGTAAAAACTTGAAAATCTTATAGAAATATAACCTAAATTTTTTTTTTGATTTTATATCCTAAAAGTGTGTTTAAAAACAAACATTTAAAAAAAAAAAAAAACGTCCCGATTGGCCCATTTTTCACAAAGTTACAGATTTTTGAAAAAAAAGAGCGATTTTTTTCAAAAATTGATATCTAAAAAACGGCGCGGCGAAAAAAATTGAAAAAAAATCATGGAGGTCTTTTTCAATGGGTACTATAACACAAAAAATTTTGAAAGAAATCGGAGATGCAAAGGTCGAACGTTGTCCGATTTGGCGTGGAATGCCCCATATACATATTTATTTAGTATAGAATACTATTCAGGTACAAATAATTTCTGTGACTCTTATCTTTGACATTGCGTTATTCGTACATATCCTCGATCATCTGGAACTTCTCGTTGTCCCGTATCTAGATCTCGTGATTGTTCATCGAAAGCTTGTTCAATGTTCCCCAACAAAATATGCAAATCCTCGAAGAAATCTCGATTTTTTCCATAATTAACCTTACACTTTGTATTACATCTCTTGTTTGCCCGCGTTTGTGGCAGTAATCTGCATTCAAATACGTGACTCAAACAAATAGCTATCCCAGATGGTATCCTAGATAGCGTGCTTGATAGGTTCTTGTTAGCTCTCGATAGCCTCGTTTGTTCAGGCCCTGGGTTTTTGCCACAAATTCTTTTTTAGCCCTGTTCTGTACAATTAGTTGGACAGACTTGGGCTTGAACGACCAATGCTTGATAGTGTGAACCCTTCAGACGACCGCTTGTCCAACTTGTTGGAAGGTTTTCAAAAATTTTTGAAAATTTAGAAGTTGGACGGAGTGGAGGAGTATGTGACATAAAGTTGGACGACAAGTTTGATAAGTGTGAACCAGCTTTAACAATGGCAACCCGCAATATTGGCTGAGAAGATAAATCTGTCTTACTACATTGTTCAAAGACTGCTTCAAAAGCAAAGTATGGTTCAACCAGCTCATTTTCTAATCTAGAGTAACACCTAAGTATTTAAAGCTATCAACAAGCTCAATTTCCAGAGCAGCATATATTAGAATTGAAAGTAAGATTATTATAAATATGAGATACAATTTTTGCCACAAGAAACTTACCACAATTGGGTGAATGATATTTTAGAGGCATGTCGTTATGTATTTTACCTACATATTATATTGAAAACCATGAATTTCATTTTATCACTCATGATCAGTTTATGTAGTTTAAACCAAATGCGTAGCAACTCTAAATCATGGTTTAGGGCCAACGAAAGATCAAAATAGTTATTAATACTATAAGACAAAGCAGTGTCATCAGCAAAGGCTGTAGTTTTACCACAAAAAGGTTGAGAGAAAAGAGAATTTAGAAAACAAGGAATAAAATTGGACCTAAAACAGAACCTTGTGGAGCACCTATGTTGAATAATTTCTTTGCACTCAGTATACTATTGACCTTTAGTCTTACACTACGATTTTTCAGATAAGAACCAAACCAATCATTGATAAAACCTCTGAAACCAATATTATATATTATACAACTTAGATAACAAAATCTCATGATCTACTATATCAAACGCTTTGGAGATGTCAATAAATAAAGCAGCTGGGATGTCAGATTCATTAAGACTGCTATAGATTTCACTACACAATTTTAACAATGCACCTTCAGTAGACCTACCGCTTCGAAAACTAAACTGAGAGTCACAAAAAAACTAGGTTTTATTCAGGAAAGACAACATTCTAGATTTGACGCCTTTCTCAAAGACCTTAGCAAAAACTGATAAAATGGAGATGGGGCGATGGTTGTTTAAGCACATAGGATCACCTTTTTTATATAATGGGATAACGACAGCCTCTTTCAAAGAATCTGGAAATATGCTTAAATTGAAAATATGAGAGAGAACATCAGTGATCAGAAAAGACATATTTTTTAAAATATTGCTTGAAATATTGTCGCACGACTTAGAATTGGTATTTTTCAAATAACTTATAATTTTAACAATTTCTAGAGGTGAAAAACATTCAAAGAAAAAACTTTGCCTTTGGAATGTGATAAAAGCCTTGTCATATTGGTAAACGGGATCAATATTTATTGCAGTGTCCTGAATTGTGCTTGTAATATTCACAAAATGATCATTAAATGCATTTCCAATTTCTAAGGGCCCAGATACAGACGAATTGTTAATGCTCACTACGAGATCAACGTTTGGCTTATAGGAGTTCAAGATTTCTGTGACGACTTTCCATCCTTTTTTTGAGTTGCCCATGTTTTCAACTAGCCTATTACAATAATAATTATCTCTCTGAAGAGGAATTTCATTTTTCAATTCATTAGATATCTTATGATATAGTCCTTTCAATCTAGAGTTGTTGGGATGCTTTTTAGAACACTTGTGTAGATAATTTTTCCTACGAATTTTCTTTAAAAGAGCAGAAGACATCCACTGTTTAACAAATATGTTTTTGCTTCTATTTTTAATTATTCGGCTATGTAACATTAAGTAGGATTGTAAGAAACAATCAAAAAGCAGTAGATGGATCATGGGTACTATAAACATCATCCCAAAACTCAAACGCAAGAGCCGATTTTAGAGCAGCGAAATCAATAGGTCTGTTCGTTGAAGTTTCCCCAGGGTTAACCCAGGTTTTCTTGACAACCCTATGAGTTGTCAAAAAAACCTGGGTTTTCCAGTTCTCAAAAAACGCTAAACCACAAATCACCACACATCCCTGTCATTAAAAAAAAAATACATGCCATTTGACAGCCCTCAAATCGCCACAGCAAAAAGCTAGGGCGAGTTTGGGGAAAACCTATGGCAAACCTATGGCTCAAAAAACACTCAATTTGACATTCATGGCGAATTTAGGTTTCTCAAAAAACGCTTTGTGGCGACCCTAGTGCAACCCCAGGGCTTCAACGAACAGACCTAATGTTGGTTTTTTTTCTTGGAATAAAGGCTGATTTGTTCTAGACACATTATGGTCAAGCTGAATTGCGGTCAACAAATGATCGTTTATATTAGGGTAAAAGGCAGCTGCCATGGCCCACAAAATGTCACTTCTTCTCTTCGACTCATTTACCCAAAAAGATTGTAACAACGCATTTAAAACCCTCGACTATGAATCCAACCAAGTAAAATGGAAAACTTACAGACATCATTACACAACCATCAACCCCGACCGCACTAAACCAAACTACCCGACAAACATACCGAAAATTGAAATCTCAAATTTTGTAAGACTGAGATTAGGACACACATCCGGAACACACCAACACCTACTCCGAAAAGAGAATCCTCCAAACTGCAGCAAATGCAACTCCACGATCGACATAAAACACATTCTTGGCATGGGACAATGCGCGCTACCAACCACCATTCTAAATAACATTTTGAAAGACAACTCTATTTTATCAATATTACAAAATCCTACTGCTAAAAACATAAAATTAATAAAAGGACTCATAATTTCTTGTAACCTGCAAATCTAACTCTCAGACATTTTCTTATCTAAATAACTTATCTTAAATCTAACCCCTATACTAGTACATAAGACAAATTTGAAATTAAGCCGATAGCCTCTGTAGCTAGTGCTTTAAAAAATAATATTAACTTTGTAATTCTATTTAATTATTCTGTTAATAAAAATAATAATAATAATGATAATAATATATACACAGACAGTAATTAATTTCAGAGATCTTGCAGTTAATACTTATAACATCAGCACTTTTTAGATTAAAGTGATTAACGTTAATAACAGACGACAAATCAATTTTATAAAACACAGCGACTCCACCAGCATAATTAGAATTATTACAAGCAGCAACAAATTTATAATTAGGGAAGGAGAACCCTGAAACTTCACTATCAAAAATCCAAATCTCAGATAAAAAAAAAATAAGATCCGGCAAATGATCTAAACATGCAAGATGAGTTAAAAAAGTATCAGATTGGCCATATGCGACCTTAGTTCCAGCATATTATAATCAAGTGCACAACATACTTGTTGGGTGGCCCTGGCCATGTCTTCTCCCTTTCGACTTCCATTGCATTGTTTGCTTTACTAGAGAACATCAACGGTAATAATTTCGTTGTATATGAAGTTGATTGAATCTTTTATGCCTCTAGATTTCTACACCATCGATCAACGCATACTTACCAGGATAAGTCTTCAAAGAGATGAACAAATTTCAAACAATGACAAACTGAAATGTGAATTTCTGATCAAAACAAAACAACCAGACTTTGTCTTTATTTAAATTTTTATTGAAACTTTTCTTGTCAAACGGGATGTTTCACAAAAGTTACATTAAACTTCGGTATGGTGCATATGAACTAAAAAATACAAAATAATCAACTATACTAGGACCGCCAATAAAATGCCACCGCATTGGTGTTTATCCCTCTACTTCTTGACAGCCTGCTTCTTCTCGCGTGCCTTCTTACCTTCAGTGAGCTCTGTACGCTCACTTGGCGACAAAATGGGAAGAACTTTTGTAACAACACCCGTTCCTAGGGTCAAGTTGCCATCGCGCAATGTGAATCGCTGCCCTTGTTCCATGACCATTGGACGAATGAGTCGTAGGATCAGTTTTGTGTCTTCTCCTGGCATGACCATTTCCTTGTCTGGAATTTGAACCTGCACGGCGCAATCCCAGGTGCGGGAGAACATCTGGAGCTGGATGAAGCTCATGAATGGCTTAGTACGACCACCTTCTTCCTTGTTGAGGATATAAACTTGTGCTTCGATCTGATCCAAAGCCTTCACTGAACCTGGTTTGCACATGACCATGCCACGCTTGATGTCATCACGCTTCAGACCACGTACCAATGCACCCAATTGATCTCCAGCTTGAGCCTCATCCAAAATTTGGTGGAACATCTCAACTCCGGTGACGGTTGATTTGATAACCTTGTTGTAGCCAACAAACTCGCATTCGTTTCCTTTCCTTACAACACCGCGTTCCAGTCTGCCAGTAACGACTGTACCACGACCGGGAATGCTGTATACATTCTCAACGGGAAGCAAAAATGGTTTATCCAACTCACGTACTGGAGTAGGTATAAATGTATCGATTTCTTTCAATAATTGCAGAATAGCTTCGCTACCAATCTCTGGGCTCTTGTCGTCGAGGGCACACAAGGCGGAGCCTTTAACGACGGGAACATTATCTCCATCGTATCCCATCTCAGACATTAGTTCACGAATTTCCATCTCTACCAACTCAACCATTTCCTGATCGGCTGCATCCACTTTGTTGATGAACACTACAATATGACTGATACCAATCTGCTTTGCCAGCAACAAATGCTCCCGAGTCTGAGGCATAGCTCCGTCTGTGGCTGCCACAACCAAAATAGCTCCGTCCATTTGGGCTGTTCCAGTAATCATGTTCTTTATGTAATCAGCATGTCCGGGGCAATCAGTATGGCCATAGTGACGATTCTCAGTTTGATATTCGACGTGCGCCACATTAATCGTAATACCACGAGCCTTTTCCTCAGGAGCGTTATCGATTTCATTGTACTTTTTGCTCTCCGCTAGCTGACGGGAGGCTAAAACTTTGGTTATGGCTGCAGTGAGTGTTGTTTTGCCATGATCAACATGACCAATTGTACCCACATTGCAATGGGGTTTCGATCGTTCGAAGACCTTCTTCTCCGACGCATAGTTACGTATCGATGGTTTAAATAGCGTTCCTGATGCGGCAGTCGATATCGAAGGGACATTACGACAGTAATCACATGTGAAATTCCTGCTGCTGAAGATAATTTTCTTGATGATGTTTCTTCCCAGCAGAGCTGGAGTAAAGGCTGCTGCTGCACGTACTCCTACATAGCTAGACATGATGTTGATGTTTTTTGTTGATATTATTTGCTTTTGAAGAATTTTCACATACAATTAACTGGTATTTTTCGCAAAAATTTATACACTTTCGGCACCCCCACGGTCGATGGAACAAAAATTGCGTAAAACTAACCACAAAATGAAAAAAGTCATTTGAAAGAGCTGTCAAATTTTGGGCGACATCTGTGTTTGAGTTTGGAAAGTTGTAATAAAATTACTAAACTCGCATGAGAGAAATAATATCATGAGCCAGATGGGTGCATTATGATTGAATTGTTTTGTGAAATTATAAAATATATTTTAACAATAAAATAAATAAACCATTTCAACATCTAGGTATCATTTTTTTCAACAACATGCTTATTTTGTGGCAGCTATTTTCTTATATTTTTTTTTTTTTTATATACCTACATATGTAGGTCCCACGGTAGGACTCCCACGTCCCACCAGGTATTTATGAGTTTTCTTCGGGGTGGTGCTTTTTCTTGAACATGCATTCAATTACCCACACATCAAGTTATTGTTTCCAAAAGCTTTTCTAAAGTTTGAAAATAATTTAAATTTTCGATTGATAATGACTACATTTTAAGCCTATAAGTATTTAATGCCAACAAGCTCAAAGTTGAAAATAGATAACCAGGCGGATAAAACTGGCTTACCATGTTACGATGGCTGAATGATAAGAAAGCATTCACATGGGAAAACAAAATGCACTGAAGGTTGGTAAGAAGGCAAGTAGCTTTAAAGTTCTTTTGGCACAGGATACAGTGCCTGTCATGACCAAGTAATCGGGCCACAATAGGAACGGAAACCTAATTGTACCTAGCTATTTGGTTTGTTTTGATGTATGTACAATATGTACATAGCTTTCAACTTTGAGATGAGAAATAATTTTGAACAAAAGTCAGTTTTTTCTGTTCACTTTTCCGATAATCAAATGATTAGGTATGTTCGTTGAAGCCCTGGGGTCATCACAAGTCGTCCTGAATGTCAAATTGAATGTTTTTTGAGCCCTAGGGTTGACCTTGGTTTTCCCTCAACGCGCCATATGTTTATGCTGTGGCGAGCCCTCAAGCTGTAAAATGGCATGTATTTTTTTTAATGAAAGGAATTTGTGGTGATTTGTGGTTCATCGTTTTTTGAGGACTGGAAAACCCAGGTTTTTATAACAACTTTTAGGGTTATCAAGAAAACCTGGGTTAACCCTGTGGAAAGTTCCACGAACGGACCTAAAAACCATTCTCAAACAAGGCTCAGAACATCAGGTGGGTTGGAAGAACTGTAAAGAAGTTTTTAGTTTTCCTGTGCACACCACATGCACCGAAAAACGCACCCTGTGCAATAAATGCACACTTCACATTGAGTTAGGTCTAAGTCTTGGTCAGGTGATTCGCCATTCAAAGACCGAAGCTTATTTTATTTTCAGAAATTCGAACCACATTACATAGACTGTTTGAGAGAAAGAGAAAAGTCTTTGAAGACAGGAGAAACAGAAAGCTCTTTCGTTCAGTCCTGTGTTTGTTTTAAAGTTGCCATAATCTTAATTCGCTTAAAAAAAACTCTTTCTTCTTTGGGTCTTGCGTTTACCCTGAAGCCTGAACTTTTACTTACTTACTTAGGTGGGCATTACAGTTTGGGGTGAACCTGAACCTGGGCCTCAATCAACATCCGTCTATAACGCCTTCGATTTTGGACGAGCGCTCTCCAGTTTCGCACTCTTAGTCGGTTGAGTCCACTTGATTGCTCCACCTAAGACGAGGTATTCCCCTTCCGAGATTTCCCTGCAATATGCTTTCGAAGCCTGAACTCATTCTAAGGTAATTCTATGTTTTTGTTGGGCGAGTTGAGATGAATATTAAAAATATACAAAAAGAATTGAATCGAAAACAAGTTTTTGTTTAAAAAAAATAAAACTCTGATAGGGCCATGGATGGAAAAGTATTGTTTTTCATATCTAACCTTACAATCAACGGAAGCAACCAGGTACTCTGGCACGCAGATCACATCACAATTCAACAGGGAATTGAGGGGCAGATCGCAAGATTGCTCAGATGTGTGAGTACTCGGCTCCTAAACATAACTAGTGGTTTCTTTGTACCTGTCTATATATCTATTCATAAAAACGCCAAGGAAATGGCTCTTCAACAAAAACACCCTCTTTGATTTATTTGCCAAAGAATACGAGTTATGGCACAGGTATGCATATTCCTTTTCGTTATGTTTTGGTTTGAGGAAGAAAAACCTTACAAAGGACAGTAAACAAAAATTTACACGTTTCAGTAAAAACACAAAAAATCGTTTCTAGACTGCAATGCTTCTTTGTGTAAAATCGGCGTGATTAAGCGATAATCGGGTCCTAAGTCTAGTTTGTCCAGAACCGACATTTTTGACAATAATCTGCATATTCGAGAAACTGGCTCTAATGAACAAACCAAAATCACCCCCGTGGAGAGAATCCAACATGGTAAAGAAATGGGAAACACTCAGGAAACCGAACGGAAGACTTTTTCTCTCAGATCAGGTGAATATTAGTTACTATTGTTGAAGCACTGGGGCTGCCCTGTGGTTTGAAAAACATTAACTCAATATGTTACAAATTGGAATTGGGGCTGTCTGCTTTTTTTCGATGCATGCGGACCGAAACAATCGAATGTTCTAAAACAAGCTATGCTCGACGTGATTGACACCTGGTGTGTTAAAAAACAATATTTCTCGGCTGTACTGGGGCCTTCCCCAGCACACCGGAGGCTGCTCTCGACGCACTGCTGATACCCCCCTTTGATATCCACATCATGTTGCCGTGTAAGGAAATGTGTTCGCTGTGGAGCTTTAGAACTGGAGGAACTCGCAGACAGCATAACTTTTGACTCACGTCTTAATTATATGCCGTCCGATAAGATGAAGTTCCCAAGGTTCAAATTGCGTCAAAAATGTACCATCAACTTACTTTCCGTCAGTTCAGGATAGGTTCACTCAAGAATCTCAACAACAGTTACCGTATCTTCAAACCATTCGAAATCAGCAGAAAATTGTAGGTTCCCACCATTCCCGCACAAGAAATGGTTGTGAAAAATGCGATTGAAGGTTAAGATTTATTCAAATATGTCATCAATAAACAGTTCAAATAGTAATGCACTTAGTTTACAGCATACTTCTCGGTTAATATGAATGATTTCAGTTGTTTCGGTCCCATTCGTAACGATTACGCTAGTTTTTTGGTAAAGTTAATCTAATGCTTTTCCAAATTTAGATGACACACCAAAGTTATACATTTATTCTTTGCAATTGGGTCATCAAACGCATCTTGTGTTGAACTTCTGTGTAAACATTAACTGCTGCGCTAGGCAAAAGCCAACGCATCAATAAAGTTTCACAAGATGTCAACTCACTTCGTGGGCTATTTGATCAGCAGCCATGATAGAACTGAACAATACAACGTCGTTGCCAGTCGCGATTTCATTTCTCTCACGTTCTACGCCTGACGTCATATCTAGGCACACATTTCTTGACAACTACAAGCCCAACATGCTTAATGCACTACTTTTTTAGTTCTATCACGATCAGCTGCGACCTTAATTTGGATCGGATGCAGTTGCCTTGCGGATCGGATAAAATCCGCGGAATTTACTATTGTGGATTCCACAACCGACAGATATATCAAAGGCTTAGATGACTTTTTATTTAAACAAAAGAGAAGAGTATCGAAAAAATTCGAATTGTTTACCATTTGACCAGCAGTTTTTTCGTCTTTATAACCCTTTGCCTTTAGTACTGGTTTCATGTGGTACCCGTGTTTGGCCTTATGGTGAGCATGTTTGCTGTCAACCCAGAAGTTCGTGGTTTTATTCATTGCAATGAAAAGCGCTTTCTCCATTGCAATGGCGAATAGCTGAGAAGAAAAAGACCTCGTTTCAGCAATCAAGTGGTAGAAGACCTCAACCGACTTAGAATGAAAAAATGGAAAATGGTTGAGGCCCAGGTTCACCCGGTAAAATTGTTACCATTAAAAGCGTTTTCTAACTGAGCTGTTGGGAATCGAAATAAAATTGTGGGTCCTTGAAATGCGTTAGGTCCCCAAGTTTCCATTGATTCGTTGTCATTTTTCAGTTGCTCCGGCGAAGAAGTAAGCAACATATCTCTCCTTGTGAATGATTATTTGTTACCTCATTTTCGTTTATTTTTTAAGTAAGTTTCTTAGATTCTGCCTAGTCCCTGCATATACTGAGGCAAGCTTAAATCTGGGTAATTTTTTTAAATTGTATTTCTTCAAAAATTTTAGTAGACCCAAGGATTTTTTCCAACCTTTTCACATGAATAATCGTACCACTCTTCTTTCTAGCTCAGTGTTTTTGTTCTTTTTATGACTATTGGTGTATCTCGTGTAATGGTTTGCAAATCCTTTATTGCTAATTTACGAGCAGGGAAATCATCCCACGTAAACCCAAAAGATCTCCGACCAATAATTCTATCATTCTTCCTTCTTAAAACTTTAGAACGACTGATTGATATCCATCTGCGAACGGCTGTAATTCCAAAACTGTTATCTACAGCACAACACGTCTACTGTAAGGGAAAATTTGTAGAAACGGCCCTATACATCCTGGTTCATAATAAAAACAACACAGCCGATATAATATACCGGAAAATATACCAAAGCATCGCTGCCAATCTCAAACTCGACAACTGGAACTTCATGTTCACAGATGGGTCAAAGACTTGCGATAGTACATCATTTGCAATAGTTAACGAAGATGGTTATACGATCCGACTCGGAATACTCCCAGAAATATCATCCATATTTACTGCGGAAGCTTTTGCAATATTTAGTGCCATACAAGAGGCTATAAAATCCGGGACCAAATATATCATCTGCACAGACAGCCTTTCTACCATCAAAGCTATAACAAACACAAACAATGATGTCAACATTATCAACAACATACGATCTTTATTAATCAAAACAAATCGCTTCATAAAACTCATGTGGATCCCAGGACACGTTGGCATTCCCGGCAACGAAAAAGCGGATGAAGCTGCCAATCTTGCTCACAGATCACCATTGCACCTCTACAACTTCTATACCAAAAAAGACATCACCAAACATTCCATCAAAAAAATCGCAAACATCGAACAAAACGAATGGCTCACGTATCACCATCACTACACTAAAGTCAATCCAACAAAAATTCCAGCCAACTATCCCACAAACATTCCAAAACATAAGATAAAGAACTACATCAGATTACGACTTGGCCATACCTCTGCCACTCATCTCCACATCCTCAAAAAAGAACCTCCTCCCACTTGTCCCACCTGCAACACTACTCTCGACTTACATCACCTGCTCTACAACTGCAACATAACAAATCCATTAACCACAATTACACCAAGCGAAGACATCATAGAAATCCTAAGAAGTCCAACCGAAGCAAACGTCCTAAAAATTAATCAATTACTCGCCAAAACTAATTTTCTTGTATAAATACACCTAATACTTAATTTGCCTTATTAACCTGTAAACAAATTACTATTTAACTCTAACATAAACCTTGCAACTATGTAAATAATTTATTTTATAGAGCGTAAGACCACTGTAGTTTCCAGCTCTCTTATATATTAACATGTAATTTATTACTTGCTTAATAAATGTATAATAATAATAATAATCCTGGTTCGTACTATAAAATATTCCCTCCATCACAAAGAATATACTCTGGCCGCTTTCCTCGACATAGAGGGTGCCTTTAATAACGTCAGCAACTCTGGAAACTTCTCTGCAAAGAGATCTGTCAGTAGAGGAACACCGCAAGGCGGAGTCCTATCCCCTCTTCTATGGAATCCAGTCGTCAATGAACTTCTAGTTGAATTAGAAGCTGAGGGATTCAAAGCAATTGCATATACAGATGACGTCTCCATTGCGGTATCTGGCAAACATGCTCACGTCCTTACGGATCTGATGCAAACCGCTCTAAATAAACAAGTAAAATGGGCGGCAAAAAGCGATCTAGGGGTCAACCCGCAGAAAACTGAACTCGTTCTCTTCACCAGGAAATACAAAATTCCTCAACTAATAACTCCATCAATTAATGGAATCCCACTTGAACTTTCAAACGAAGCCAAATACCTAGATATAATCCTAAACAAAAAGCTAAACTGCTGTTGCGCGTGCATTTGGGTCGCCAAACATTAAGCGTGTTCCCCAATTCAACAAGTCATTGCCATTGATGATGTCTAAAGGTAAAGGTTAAAGGTTCACCTTAGCAATTGGCACAAGAATTGGGCAACACCAAAATGCTTGGCGATCGAGTTTCAACATTGCAATTGGCACATGAGACGAACAACCTCTAAATGCTTCGTGGACATTTCGGTCATCGGCAAGTTTCAATTGGAAAACGCAATTGAACTTTATTACCACCAAAGTGCGCGGTCGTTGGCTGTTTATTTAACTTTTTATCTCTAACACCAGCAGCACGGATTTATGCAAAGAAGATCGACTGCTACCAACCTCCTATCCTTTCATCATAAGTGTTGCAGTGCCCTTGAATGTGGAAACGAGCTTGATTGCATTTACACTGACTTCTCTAAGGCGTTTGACCAACTGTCTCATAACATCATACTTTATAAACTAAAAGCCTTTGGATTTCCCACAGTATTTATTGCTTGGATAAGTTCCTACTTAAAAAATAGGTCTTATGAAGTCAAATTTCGTAACATTTTGTCAAAACCTTTTAATGCTATGTCTGGCGTGCCACAAGGTAGTCATCTTGGTCCCTTGCTTTTTATTATTGCAATAAATGATGTAATTTCTTGCATCTCCTATAGCGACATTTTAATCTTTGCTGATGATATGAAGATTTTTAAAATCATCAAAAATGCTTCAGATCGCGACTTCTTACAAAAAGATATTGATAGTTTTGTTGTATGGTGTTCAATGAACGGACTAATTTTAAACACTTCCAAGTGCCAAAGTATGACCTTTTCCCGCAAAAGATCTCCTAGCATTGGAGAATATTCGATATCGCAACAATCTTTATCTCAAGTTTCTAGATTCCGTGACCTTGGTGTTCTTTTTAGTACCAACCTCGAATTTAATGAACACATCAACCTCATTATTAACAAAGCTAATTCAATGCTTGGCTTTATTAAGCGATGGGCAAAGGAATTTAATGACCCTTATGTTACCCTCTCTTTATACAACTGTTATGTTCGTCCCCATCTAGAGTATGCTTCTCAGGTGTGGTCACCATTTTATGATATTCATAAATCACGAATCGAAGCAATACAGCACAGATTCATACGCTTCGCTCTCAAAGGTCTTCCTTGGGAAGATCCTTTCAATCTCCCTCCTTATGAAAATCGTATTCGCTTATTAAATCTTCAAACCCTCTCACAGAGGAGAATCAACAATGATTTAGTATTTTTTCATCAATTAATAACCGGTATAATTGATGCTCCCGACTTGCTCTCCCACGTAGGATTCAACTATCGCGGAGGAACTCACCAACTACGTAATTTAGAGTTTATACATCGCTCCCACCACCGTACTAACTATGGAATGCATGAGCCATTAGCACGCATGAGTAGGTTATTCAACTCAAATCCTTTTATTGCCGATTTCAACATCAGTAAAAGTAGTTTAAAATTAATATTAAGAACCAGTGTACCATCTGCATGATTCATGTTTAGTAGATTTTTTATTACTGTAGTTTAATTTCATTTTTTATTTATAACCTTGTTTAGTAATGTTTCACGATTTTAGTTTGTTCTCTTTATGTTAATTTAATTTAAGTTATACTTTGTTATATTTTTGTAATGTTTTTTTTTTATTTTCCCTCGTATACGTTCTCTTGTGCTTGTGTTGGCGTTATTTACTAACCACTAACACTTGCATTAATGATGAAGAGCGTAGATAAGTGTGCACAGACGAGCTTGCTCTAAGTTCAGTGCCACTTAAGTCTCTGAGATGCAAAAAAAAAAAAAAAAAACACTGCGAAGCCAATATACAGGAAAGAATCAGGAAATCCATCGTAGCCTTATTTCCCCGTAAAAAAGCCATTGGGACTAAATGGGGTTTCTCACCCCAAACTACCCACTGGCTCTACACCGCGGTCATTAGACCAATACTCACATACGGAGTAGTGGTGTGGTGCTGGTGGACCGCTCTTGATAAAAGGTCCTACTGCGATAATCTAAGCAAGGTCCAACGAACAGCCTGTTAATGAATAAGCGGAGCACTCATTGGCTGTCAGCCAATGCCCGCTGCCCTAAGCGGACTCCTTTATATCATACCACTAGATATCTTCAACAAACAAATGGTTGCCAGTACTTCCATTCGTATCAGAGCTATCTTCCAATGGAGATCGGTCACGCTACAATCCTGAATTTATTCAGATCATTATCCCTTGTCAATCTACTACACCATCGCCCAATTGGCTTTTGAAAATAAGTTCCAAGTCTCAATCCCACCGAGAACTATGTTACCTGGGAAGACGAAGAATTCTTGAGAGATAATTCAATTCATTTCTCATCTTGAACATCTGTATGATGGTTCAAAAACCGAAGAAGGGGTCAGCTGCGGAGTGTACTCAAACCGACTTAACGCAAGTCTCTCATTCCGCCTTCCAAGCCATTGTAGCGTGTTATGAGCGGAAATTCTGGCGATCAAAGAGGTGCTTTTATGGCATAAAGAAAACGAGGGAATATCCGGATTTTCTCGAAGTCAAGCGGTCCTCAAATCAGTCGGCGCTGTTTCTACGAACTCAGTTACCGCCCTTAACTGTCGCATATCTCTTAAGGATATGGCTGAACAGTTCAATATTCACCTTATTTGGGTGCCGGGGCACAGAGACTCGCCAGAAAAGGAGCCGTTTTACCGATCTCAACCAGCAGGTTGAATATTGGTACACCAATCGCTACATGTAAACTTATGCTAAAGCAAGAAGCAATGGATAGAACAAATAATAGGTGGAACAATATCATCACGTGTGTGGCAACAAAACGGATATGGCCAGGACTAGATCCAAAACACACAAAACATTTGTTATCCATAACCAGATTGCACTTTAGCTCCATAATCAATGTCATCACCGAACATTGTCTGATAAGACACGCCATAAGACTCGGCTCTAATGACTTCTGCAGATGCTGCTTAGATGAGGAGGGGGAAGAGAAAATCCCATCCCGTCATGTCTTGCACTCTCCTTAAAAAGAAAACTGCATCTAGGAAAATATTTCTTGATGATCTAAGCGATCTGGCGAACACAGATACCCTGCATCTCTTTCGCTTTATCAAAAGCTCCAAATCGTTTTGTTGTGAGGTACTCCCTCGCTTAGTTCTCATGGTATCCCAATGGACCTAGTACTGTTCTAAGTGTGTCAGTTGTTTTCCTCACAGCCATTTTAACCTAACCTTACCTAATTTACAAGCTAATTCTATTTTTTGAAAAATGGTATTTTCGATATTGAGGTTTCCTAAGATCTTGGTACTCCTTCCAACAGCATATCTGATTCAAATAAAGAGGCTGCCAAGACGAGGTGAGGAAAGAGGGCAAATTTCACTTTTGCTTAAGTGTAATATTTTAGATAACTCCAAGAAAATAGCGCACACCTAATACTAAGAGTGTTCAATGACCTGTTCTAGAACAGTTTCAGACAGAAAAGATCAGGCTTTTGGTGTTCAATGAGAAATTTTCTGTTCTTTTCTGATCTTTTTTGTGTTCAATGAGCTGTTCTAGAACAGTTTAGCACAGCATTTTCTGCACCTCCTCTTGAGCAAGTGCAAGTTTGGTGAAAACTGTCAAAAGCAGCTGTTGACTTTTTGCTCGTAGTTTTTTAAGCGCAATGTAATTTTTATTTGTTGTGAAAAGTTCAAAAAAATTTTAAAAAATCAGGAAAATAACACCTAACCTTGTGCTGAAAATAAAATTACTTATTCGTGACGAAAATACGCTAAATTAAATTGATATCTGAAAAAGAAAAATTGGTGGTTGTTTTTTTTTCGTTTTTGTTGTTGCTTTTTTTGACAAGTTTGCTTGTTCTAACTTGCCTGACGTTTTTCACTGCTTCTGTGCTGTGCTGTGCTGTTCTGATCTCAAAAAAAGCCATTGAACACATCTACTAGCTCTCTAAACTGGTTTATATCCTGAACTAGTCACTGGGAAATATTCTGAAAGTCATTCAGAACCCAAGAGTACTAGAGCTCTGTTCATCACTTTCACTCAGTGCCTCCCATTTCCTACTCCCCCAAAACGAATCTACATCCTATGGAGCTTAACGAATCTAATGAGGTTTGTATATTTTCCCATATAACCTCTTTTGTAAATTTAAATAAACTTGAAGGGGATTTCGGCCTGAAATCATTGACGACTTCTTTGAAAAGAAAAGCAAACAATAAACCTGGAGAAAAACGAGCATTGATACTCAAACCATTATTTGAATAAGAACAAAAAATCAATGAGTCATCCAATTCAACAAAATTTCAAAACACCGAACGCACATTTTCTGAAAAAAAAAATCGGTTTAGTTTATGGAACAGTGTTCTCTTTTTTGAAGTAGTTTATAAATTCTTTTCTGTTGTTTTTGACAAAATATTGGACCACTTGCTCCAATACAATTTAACTGCACCAACCATTTCCCATTAAGGGAAAAACTCAGACATCAACAACAATAAACAACAATGCAATGTTAATATTAAATAAAACTAAAAACCTGCATTTTGGTTTCCCCAACATGTCCAAAGCGTTCTTCTCTATTCGTTATGTCAGTTCATTGGCAAGTCATGCTCATGCACCTACCTATACCTAGCTATGCAAAGAAGTTGAATGTTGCCTCCGAGTTAGATATTTTAGTATTAACCTCTGTTTCTGAAGTATGTACTTGGTTAGATACAAGATGAATGAACTAACTTATTGATAAAACTATAATGAACTAAACTTCGAACACGCAGCACCTTCACCGTCGTAAAATTCAATTTTAAATTCAAAATCACAATTTTATCATTTTTGTCTTCCATAACTACCCACCCCACCCAAATAAAATACGATAAACAATCAATTTTAAAAAAGTTTTGAATATTGTTGACGTACCTGTGTCCATTGTATTTGAGACGGATAAAGTTAACTTCCCGCTTTTTAATTTGATTCCCAAGATACTCTGATTTTGGGGAAAAATTATTCAACTAGATTGAATCATAACGCGCGTTTGACAATTATCCAGTTTCAACGACGACAGCGCATAACAGAAACAACCAAACTCCAATATTAAGTTACAAAAATATAATGTTAAAAAATATATGAGAAGAAAAAAAATAAGCACAAAAACTTTGTTCGAGGCCTGTTTTGAACGTTCTTGGGGTTATATATCTTTAGAAATTTTTTTTAAGTATATTCACTGATACGCGGCAAATTTGCACATTTTGAACATTACATGAAAGTGTTTTGGGAAATGGATTTTATGTTCAAGACGATAAAGAGATCGGAGGGAGGGCTTGGAATACAAATAATTTGAATTAGTTTTAAATAATTTTTTGAAAATGTACTGAAGAAGAATTTTCAATTTCCCATTTTGACTTATCCATCAAATAGACATAAACTTCATTTGGTTTTTTTGTGGCGTTGGGGTGGCAGCTATGCAGACGCCAAATCAACTTGCATGCGATATTAAGGGAAAGTCTACACTTCTCCAATACATAAATAGGATTTAAGGAGAGACTACATTGGAAAGTAAACAGTCACAACATGTGCTGAAGCTATAGCTGATGAAAAGAAACTCAGATAATTGCATTGATTACGATATCGTGAGATTTTCGGTCGTTCTGCTCCAAAAAATTATGCATTCGCTGGCGATCAATTTCTGGTATCAACTTCTTTGATTTCTAAACCCGAACTTAAAAATAACGTAGACAATAAACGCTAAACTTTATTAGAAATATCCTGGGTGTAGAGTGGAACTAGAGAGTCATTGCGGGAATAAAGTGCCACTTTGTTGACAAGCCAAATGAGACTACGCGTTGGTTTGGGAAGGGCTTGAATGTGATCTATTTTGACAGCGATCGGAACGCACTTGAGTATACATGTTGGTGTTCTGTGAACTGGAATTGAATTTTAATGAAAAGTGCCCGTTTTCATACATTGCTATTGTCGTGACGGCTAAAATGACGACAACCGTGTTTTTGCCGTTGTTGGAACTGCAAAAACGCTTTGGTTTGTGGGCGGACTGTCTGAACAGAATAGTGCAGCAATAGAAGCAGCAAACAGCACCGTCAAGTTCAAAAACAAAAAGCAGCTGCGGAATGTAGTAAAACTCGTCTAAAATGGTGTAGCATAAAACGTCAATTTTGCTGAACCATTTTGTATTTTATTTTTGTGTGAAACGTCAAAATGGAGCACAACAGCGTACTCAAAATTTGAACTTGAGTGAACTTGTGCTGCTGCTGCTGCTACTGCACATTGTGTAAGCTTTTAAGTCAACTGCTTACTTTTAACTTTGACAGTGTTGCTTCCTGTGCTACTACTGCTTCACCACTCGGTTCAGGTAGTTAAGCCCTGTGCAAACCAGCGCGGTTAGTAAAAAAATGAAGTAGCAGCTGCCGCAACTGCAAAAACGTTTTGGTTTGTGATCACCTTGAATCGCAAAAAGTTTCAATAAATTGAACAATGTGAACTTCGTGCAAGTCTGACGACAATTTGTGGAATGTGAAGCACCCTCACAATTTTTTTTCAAAATTTTTTTTAACTTTTTCAATTTAATTTTTGCTTTTTTCATTCAAAAAAACTTTGATTGGTTTATTTTTGTTTTCGCTCGTCTATAATAGGTAATTTTTGGCGGATTGTGTTCTCGATTGGTGAAAAGAGATTTTACGTTTTTTTCAGGTAAGTTGAATCCTTTATCACCGCAACTACGAAGATTCTATCCTTTCTGGACAGTAAGCTGTCCAGTGACTCGCCTCGAATTTGATAACTAAGCTGTTTTATGAAACTCGCGAAGATTTATCGAATTCAAAACAACTTGCTTCGAATTCTATAATCAGCATTTCCCTCTACTATTCACTATCACTAATCTGGTAATTTCAAAACTTGATTTTTTCTTAATTCTTCAAAAAAGAAAGACATCCTCGTACTGTAAAATTTATTTCAGTTCTTAAAACTAAATTTTATCTCACAGCTTGGCTTTTAAACTTGATTTCGATCCAAAAAGGCGTAGACTATTTCACATATGTATTAATCATGTTCCACTTCCTTGGCACGCAGTCAAATGATCATAGGTACGGACATTTCCACACAACTTGACATTGTTTATTGCGTTATATTAGGATCCTCTTCCTCTGCTAAGTCCAAAGCGTCTTCGCTCCCATCGACTGACGACTCCATTTTCAGCAAACTGTTTTCTAAGGAAGCCAGAAAAGAGCTATCTTTGTACTCAGGCCAACTACGAAATTGACAGAACAACGTTAACATTTCGCTCGGCGTAAAGTCTCCAAAATCTGTATAAATATTGATATGAGGAAAATAGCTTTTGTTGCTCATTTGCATACAATGCGTAGAGTACTTTGGCAGAACCTTCGATTTATCACTTGGAAACATGACCTTAGGTTCCTCTGATTTTAACGATTGAACTATGAGACGAGGGCCGCAGCCAGGAACAAATTTCTCCAGATTCGGTATGACCCTGTTACGACGACTGATGCAATTCTGCCGAACGAAATACCAAAGTGCTTGCATATCCTCCACAGCACACAACTCGGGTAAATTACGCCTCGGAACCATCTTCACCAAATACAAATATTCCGGATCAATTGAATTGACCTTTTTTAGCTTGCTGCTCTTGTTCCATTTGAATTCAGTTTGTTCAGGCAAAAAATAATTCCTCGGCAGTTTGGCTATAAATTGATGTTCGAAGAACATTTGAAATAATATACTCGAAGATCTGTACACCATGTACCCTATTTCGTTGTTGCAAGTCAAGTGTACATAGATTGGAGGTGGCATAACGAGATAGAACTCACATCGTCCAAAAGAGAACAGGCTATTTTGAAAGACAAGCGAATTGATGAGATGTTTGAAAAATATGAACGAGCCAACAGCACCAAATACCGCCATGTTTGGCTCATCAGTATATGCCTTTTTTGGCACATCTTGTAGGAGGTTAGCTACACGTGAGCCATTGTCAATTTTATCCTGATAGACAATCTTCCAAAGTTGAATAAAATCAGAGATTTTAATGGAGAACTCTTGGTTGCCCTGTTCGCAGATGTTCTGGAGTCTTTCTCTGGATCGTTCGTTTGGTTCTATCAAGATGAGGTTTTTGAAGATCTCCCAGTTCACAAACTTTTCAGTCATTAATCCAACACCTGGATTAAACTCTAACAGGGTATCATGATTTGATATGAAGGGTTTTATTGCCTCGGCTATAATATCTGCACCTTTTTTGCTGGCCAAGTATAATGTTGGTGGTGTTTTTTGTCGCTTCTGGAGAAGTCTTGGCGGAAATATTTCTGAATACTCTTTAATGGTTGTTATATTTTCGACGGCATTAGTGCTCAAAAGCCGTTTCAAAGTGACTAGCATTGACCGATTTTTCAGTCTCATTGCGGTGCAATTAAACATTTTTAATAGTTTGTTTCTCTTCCAATCATTGAAACCAGCGAATATCTGGAAAAATATTATATATTATATATATATTTATTCAAAACGATGGTTTTATTTAAGTTATAATATGAAATTACCACGGCTGATATAATTCACCGGCATGAAAACTTTTAAAATAAGAGAAAACACCAAACAAATTTATCAAACTGGAATTAAATAAACAGAAAAATCATGGAACATGGAACTGTCAATTGTCACAAAATCTGTCAAGACAACAGAGTTACCATTCAAGCAAAATTTTGTTGATATCATCAGGGCAGTTCACACTGTAGGGCGGATATCCATTTCGCGGTTTCAAAAGTAAACGTAAATAAAATACTTATTTTTTTCATGTTTTTTTTATTAGAAAGTTTGAACGTTGTCAACAGCGCTACAACACAAAATTCGTTTTTTTTGTGCAAATAATTTTGAAAACATTTGGAAAAATTTGAAAAACAACTTTCGCAATTTGGAAAAGTCCCAAAAAAAAAGTTATAAACAATTTAAAGTTTGGCGTATACTTGGCAGCGCTGGCAATGAAATTGAGAAATTTTGGTGTCAATCGATCGGGGACAGTTTTGAAAGATAGTTTTGCTATAAAATGCAAAAAACATAATACTGGTGAGCTGCTGAACCTTTTATTAGCATCGAATTTAACTAAAATACTAAAAACCTTTTTTCTATACTTTTCTTCTTTTACAAAATTAGTTTTTTTGGTTTGAAAAAAGCTTGATTAAATTTGGAAAACCAAAATAGTTCATGAAATCTGTGCTTTTGGTACTATAACCTCGTTTGCACTTAGAATTGAATCACACTTCAATTCGATTTAGTGCCAGTGTAAACCTATATACCGATTCAATACAGCTCTTGTAGCTGGATCGATTCAAAAGAGTGTGTGTATAAATAGGACGAGTAATCAGTTGATCGAATGTATTTGTGTGTTTTTTTTTTTGAAATTTAAGTGATCCAGTGGAAATTGCACACACACACTTACATGCATATGTGTGTACACACTTCAATTCAACTTGCATTCGACTTCTCGATTCGGTGACGTTAGAATATACCAGCATCGAAATCTGAATCGTAATCCGATTTGATTACCCGATCCTAAGTGGAAACGTGGTATATTTTAGTCTAAAATATTTTTTAATGCGTTTTTAATATAAAAGGCGTGTTTTTTTTTAACCTAGTATATAGTACAGCATTCGAGTTAAAAAAAACGATATATCCACAGTATTTTCAGTTCTATTTTCAGCAACAAGATGGTGCTCAACGTCAAAGCTTGTTGTCACTTTTCAAAGCTCTTTGTGAAATTCAAGATGAAACAAAATCAAATTCATACCAGGTTTGTTTCGTTAATTGGTCTATCAAATGAATAACGATACAAGGCCAGATATGAATTGGTATTTTTATTCGTATTTTCCATACATCAGATTCTCTCTTACAGCTCTTTTTTACTATTTTTGGAAGCATCGTTCAGAAGTGAAGAAAGCTCTATGTCAAAGTCAGCTGTTTTGTTGAAAAAAACTTTCGGGTATGTTCGGGGAGTATGTAAAAAGATAAAAAAAACCAATCTTTGATGAGATTTTCCATTGGCAAACAGAATCAATTTATTTTTTATCCAAACCTGTGGTAAAGCAATTTTACACTATTGACCAGTCTTTTCGATAGGTTTTGAAAGAAAATAAGTTGATTCTATTTACAAAACCGTGAAATTGAACTATAATATTACCGCACAAATAAACACAACCCAAATTAAATTAAGTTGAAACACGTACTGCTAGTCCCAAACTTGAATTTCTATTGAAAAATGTTTAATTTTCATACATATATCTTTCCCTTTTGACCATTTTTTACTGCTTTGTTTGTTTGTTGGATTTGTTTTTTTCTTGCATTGGGCTATATTTTTTAGTCAAATAATTCCATGAGAAAAGTTATTAGCTTCAGCAAAAAAGAACTAGTGCAAAATCCTGTATTAAATACACCACCAGGTAAGAAACAGGGCGAAAATTCAATATGAACATAGTTTTTATTTCTTTAATTTTTAATCGAGAGAAAAAATTTCTCAGCAAATACCACATTTTTTTTGAACACGTCCTTTCGAAAAAGCTTTGATGAACTGAAATCATTGGTGGTGCCATCTAATTTTCAAAGATGGAAACTATCAATCCACAGCAATGCCATCCCTGTTTTCACTGTGGAAAATTACGACAGTAAAATGATTTGTTGTTGTTCCCCAAGGGAAATTTTTACTGTACTATATACTAGCATAAAAAAAAACACACCAAAAATCTAATTTTTGCAGCTAAAATGTCAACAACTTTTTTCTCTAAATTACAAAATTAGTTTTTTTTTGGTTTGAAAAAAGCTTGAATACTTTGTTTAACTAATCGACCGCAAGGCAATACGACAAATTGGTGTAATGCACGGGTCACACAGAGCTGCTTGCCAGCGGCGAATCGAGTAGCCGCTTCTGCCAGCCGCTGATCAGCTTCGTGTGACCATGAAACTCACCACACTCGCTGCCAGCCGATTAGTTATTTGGCTGCTAGCAAAATAAAAAAATACTGATACACATTCTATTTAGTAATTATTCATTCGAAATGTGTGTCAAATATAATAAATAGGGTTAAAAATTAGAAATAATATTCAAAAACAAATTTTTGAATGGTTTTCTGCAGCTGTGTGTGACCGGGCTGCCAGCCGCTGGCTGCTTCTGCTACTGCCAGCCGCTGGCAAGAAGCGGCTGGCAAGCAGCCATGTGTGACCCGTGCTTAACAGAGAAGGAGAACAAGAGAACAGTCGCATTAGGTGTGTTTCTTAACTGAAAATTCGCACGAAATGCATCGAAATTCGGCGAAATTCAGTCAAATGCCGTTCCAGCACACCGATTTTTCGTAGCAGTGCACAAAAGAGAGTGCTCACGAGAGAGTAAAAAATTTCCACACCCTGCAAATTTGTGCCACTTAAATTTCTGTGGGCAGAAATCGTGCACAGTCAAAACAAATACAACAACTGTCAAAAAGACGTTTTTCCAAGCGTTGCTGCGAATGTGTTCAAGGCATTTCTTTACTTTTTAGACAATTACGCTCTTTCAGAGAGTTTCTGAGCATTTCTGAGAGAATTTTACCCCCACTCCTTAAAATATGACAGATTGTAAATTTCTGTGCACAAAGTAAAGAAACAGACCTGGGGTTTCTTTACTTTTTAGACAATTACGCTCTTTCAGAGAGTTTCTGAGCATTTCTGAGAGAATTTTACCCCCACTCCTTAAAATATGACAGATTGTGAATTTCTGTGCACAAAGTAAAGAAACAGACCTATTCATTCGCACGAAGTTTCAACAAATCGATTTCTTTAAACTTTAATCAAAGTGAACTTCCTAATTGGTGCGAGTGGACTCTGTATTACCTACTCTTACCGATTCAAGTACAAATTTACTACTCCGCTGAACTTATCCATTTTCTATTAAAATATCCCGAGGGGATCATTTCTACTGTCATTTTCGATCTGTTCGTATTCTGCGACTTTGATTTTAGTTCCGTTCGCTGACCGAATTCATTCACCAACGTTTGAATTCACACTGGTGAGTTTCAATTTATTGACAGTTCTAGGGAAATTCCTGAAAAATTACAAGACTTCAATTTTTTTTCTGAACTTCTGCCAGCCAACGGACATTTTTTTTTTGTCTACCGCAGACTCCCCCCCAACAGAAAAAAGTACACTTGGTTTGTTCTGTAAAGTTTTTCACACATAGATTTTGTGTTTTAGTTCGTTGAAACCGCCATTTTTAGTTGAACTGGATTTTCTTTCCGTAATTAAAAGCGAAAATGTTGCAGAAAATATATTAATAATTTTTGAGAAAGCATCACAATTGTTGAAGTAGATGTTGGTCGACACACAAATAGTTGTCTCATCGTGAGGCAATAAACTTATTAAACTAAACAAATTATCCGAACTGTAATTTAGAAATTTCTTTTTCTCCCATCACATCGCGCAGCCATTGTAGAAAAAATTAAAATTTATTAGAATTTCAAATCTCCACACTATCAATACAATCGTTTGTAATGCAATTAATTTCAATCAATTAAACGCATTGAATTATCAGCTAAACAATGAAGTGAATTGAAAAATGTGTTAAATCAGAATTTTTACAATAAATTCATAATTATCTACACACTGTTCGCGGAATTCAACACAAGCGTCAGCCATCTCTCATCTACACAGGAAAGAACCACATAAAAATAGAAAACCAGAAACGTAAGAAATTATAAGAACTAATTTATCCTTAATTTTTTTTTTTATATGAACAAATAATTTTTTATCCTTGCAAACTAGACAAATTTTCTATGGTGGTTTAATAAATTAGGTAAAAAAGTGACTCCTCTGGCCCCTCGGCCCTTTGCAGTTTGGCTTTGCTTCAAAGTCACAACTTTTTTTTATTTTTTTGATTTTGTATTATTTGTTAGTCATTCATCCATAATAATAATGGGCAATTATACACATTTTTCCAAGATAAGAGACACTTTTTTATATTTTCCTTATTTTTTTTTTGTTCGTTCGTTGCCTCTCTTTGGCCATGTAGAGAACTATCTTGACAACAGCATTACACATATAGCTACAACGCCTCTGGTAGAGGAGGTGGAGGACAGAAAAAGAATTACAAATAAATAAATAAAGAGCATTTGAAATACACATAAAATGAACGGGCATTATATCATTGTTAAATATTTTTTTTCTAGAAAAAAGATTTCCTTACATCTAACGACTGAAGATCGTCGTGCCCATAAAATTGCTAACGTACTTACCTACATCATTTCCTGTACGGTGATATATTATTGCTTATGTACCTACATGCCTACCTATCTACACAAGAAATTGGCTAAAAAGAAGAAATATATTGTCATAATGTTTCTGTCGGACGGGAACCGACATAGGTACATTCGGCTGGGTTGATTTGTTGAATTTATTAAGCACTGGCTAAATGAGAATATATACCTAGGTATTCCTTTTTACCTGGGGTGCTCCTTACTTATGCAACCAATTAAAAGTTTTTCTCCTCTTACCCAAGGAAGCCCCCCTGAAGTTGTACCGAACATTTTCTCAATCGATTAAATAGGAATATAATCAAAGGGTCCATCAAATGTTTTTTTTGGTGATTTAATTGCAGTGCTCTGCCCCATCAATGATGACAATTCTTTTTTCGATAGCAAGAACAAAGCTCCGTCGAAATTTAAAATATACTCTTATTTTTTTATGATCTTACAGATTTTTCTATGTTTGTCCGTCTACTTTTACTTCATATCTATCGATCTCGATGTTATTTATAACAAATGGAAAAGAAGATAATAATTGGCTGGCTGTTTTCGTTCTAACATACCTTGGCTGGTGCGAAAGACCGAGTGTTATTGCTTATTAATGAGTTATGGCTTGGGTTGAATGCTGAACGATTATCTTAAATTCTGTGAGGTCATTCTATTACTATTTAGGTTAGCTATATTTTTGTATATTTAATATTTTGAAATAAATCTGCCTGGAGGGAGTTTGCAGGCTAGTTAAACTTCAACCTCAAGCGTTACCAGAACTCTAACACATTGAGTTGATTTGAAATGTTTTTCTGATTTTATAAAACATATAGGTAGTTATTGTGATTTAATACATTTTGTGGTTGAGCTGTTTAATTCACTCAATTCAAAGTAGGTACCTACCTCTGTAGATTGTTTTTATACTTCTGATCGGGATTGCATTTTCAACAAATTCATTGACATTGTAACTCAATCAATGGGAACATCGAAGTGGTTAGTTATTTCTAATCTACCTTGTGGAACATTCATGTGAATTGAAAAAAGAACCGCTTATTTTCTGGCTCAATTTTTGTTTGGGAATAGATTCATGAATTTTCCCACGTGGATACTTTAATTTTGTAGAAAAAAATTTGATTGTTGTTTTTTTCAAATTCAATGAAAAAGGCTTGGTTACATGAACTGTCGCACATGGGCGACTGACCTTTGTCTTGCTATAAATTACAAGAAACGTGAAGTTGATGTGCAACCAAAGGATGGGGAGATGTTGTTAGAATTATAATCATTTGCTAATCAATTGGGAAGATTGCGATTATGAGCAGTACATACCTGCATTCTTATTGAAAAGAACATCGATCTGTTTGCAGACTTGCAAAAAACTGATAGATATTTGCACGATGGAAAAATGTGAGGTTAAAACCGGTTAACATAAGAAAGATAAATGTTTTACTTTACTTAATTTTTGTTATTTAATTTAAAGTTTTAAGCACGGGTCATACAAGGCTGCTTGCCAGCGGCGAATCAAGTAGCCGCTACTCCCAGGTCCAAGCTCTGTGTGACCACGAAATTCACCACACTCGCTGCCAGCCGGCGAGTGTTTAGCATCGGTTGGCAACAAAAAAAAAATTCCTTCAGCACGTAGTATTTAGTAAATTCTTCTTCAAAATCTGTTGTAAATGGTCTAAATTTGCATAAATATTAAAAATGAAGTCAAAAAAACATTTTTTTGCGGTTTGCTGATGGAAGCTGGTGAGTATACTGACCGGTCTGCCATTTACTGCTTGCTTCTACTACTGCCAGTCGCTGCACAGTGGTTTCACTTGTATGTGAAGGGCGGTCAAAACTGAAAATTTTATTTGAAACTGTTGGAAATAAGTCAAATAAAGAAAAAAAGTGGGTAAAGGTGTAGATAATGTAGATATGTAATGGGTAAAGTCGGGGGTGGTAGGCGGTGCCCCCCACAACAACCTCCAAGTGCAAACAGGTGGCGGTCACGCCCCCAAAAAAAGTTACACCCCCACCATTTCATGAAATTTGATGTAGTAGTAGTAGTAGTAGTAGTAAATGTGATTTTTTATTTACATTTATAAGAAGTAATTACATAGTTTGGTATAAATTTATTCACAAAAAAAGCATTGGCATGTGCCGTCAGCCGAAGGGAGAGCTTTGAAATTTCTTTATACAAGGTATGAATTAATTAAACGTTAAGTTTACATTAATAACAAGTAGATAAACTAATACAAAAATTATAAAAAGGAATTATATGGACATAAAATTAAAGGCCGGATCAAAAAGCTTCATTTATGATTTGATTTCGATATTTATAGGCAGTTTTTATGTAGCAGTAAAGAAGTGTCCAATTATCGCCATTAAGAATACCCTGTATTTCATCTCCAGTGAGAGTATTTTTTCTCCAGATTGATCTTCTGATTGAGTTGAAGATAGGACAGATGCCTATGAAATGACATATGTCTTCTCTAGTTCTCATATTGCACAAGGTGCATTCCGTATTTTGTTCCCTTATGTAGGGTACGTAGTTTAGTCTGAGGAGTTCGCCTCTCGCTTTAAAGATAGTACTGATAACATCTAGACTATTCTGGTCATTAAAGTAGTTGTTTTCACCCAGGAGATGGTTTAAAAACTTATAGGAGCTTCTTGTTTGACTTTGTTGACATTGTTCGATGAAAGCATTTCTAGTTGAATCTTCAATTTTACTTAAAAGAGTTTGCAGGTTTATTCTTAAATAATCTTCATTTTCTAGCTGGAGTTGTACATCATGCTCGAGGCTCAGTCTTCTCCAATTTTTTTGATTTGATGTATTTGATGAATTTTATAAAATTTACAGGAGTTCCTTCGGCGTGGGGAAAAGTTGTAGAGGGTAGGGGATGTCCCCCACAATATCCTCATAGTGCAAACACTTTGCATTTACCCACCCCCTTCGAAAAAGTTATAAAGTTTGAAAATTCTGACTACCCCCCAACCCCAAGGGCACTGTCGCACCTGGAGGGTCTGAAAAATATTTTTCGTGGATTTTTTGTAGAATGAAAAAGAAACGAAATTAAGTACATACACATATTCAGCCCTATCACAGATTCCGTCGTAATCGAAAAAAGTCTAAGTTTCCCGATGTATCACATAATCCATTCGGAGTAGCAAGAATTTTGAAATTCGTAGGTTCGGTATCACGAAATCCAAGTGGAATGTAAAATCGTCGTCTTTATATACGAAAGAAGTTGTGTTTTGCAGAAAAATGTGAATGATTTTGCACATTTGGCGTAAAACAGCTGATTTCGATAACCAGCATGGCGGTATTTCATGTGGCAATTGGAAATGCCTTCTTCGTTTCCATTCGGTTTTTTTGATCACAAATTTTCGTAGTTCGTAACTTAGCTTTCCGTGTGGAAGTTTTCTACGATGGAATCTGTGATAGGGCTGATTAATACTTGAAAAATATTTTGTAATTTTCACCACAACAAAATATTCATTACAACTGAACTTACATGTAAATAAGTAAGGGCATGTACCTAAACACATATTTTTTTGCTAGGGTCATGTCCCCAGTTGTCGAACACTTAAAGAGTGTTCAATGACCTGTTCTAGAACAGTTTCAGACAGAAAAGATCAGGCTTTTGGTGTTCAATGAGAAATTTTCTGTTCTTTTCTGATCTTTTCTGATCTTTTTTGTGTTCAATGAGCTGTTCTAGAACAGTTTAGCACAGCATTTTCTGCACCTCCTCTTGAGCAAGTGCAAGTTTGGTGAAAACTGTCAAAAGCAGCTGTTGACTTTTTGCTCGTAGTTTTTTAAGCGCATTGTAATTTTAATTTGCTGTGAAAAGTTCAAAACAATTTTTAAAAATCAGGAAAATAACACCTAACCTTGTGCTGAAAATAAAATTACTTGTTCGTGACGAAAATACTTTAAATTAAATTGATATCTGAAAAAGAAAAATTGGTGGTTGTTTTTTTTTCGTTTTTGTTGTTGCTTTTTTTGACAAGTTTGCTTGTTCTAACTTGCCTGACGTTTTTCACTGCTTCTGTGCTGTGCTGTGCTGTTCTGATCTCAAAAAAAGCCATTGAACACATCTTTAGTGACTTGCAATAAAGTAATCGCTCACTGCCAGACAACCTTCGATATATATACGAAGTTAAATTAATTAGATTCTCAAACTCAAACTTTATTTAGTAAACCTAAATTTAATTCTGTAACTTTAACCGTTTTTTATAAAATAATATAAACTGGAAAACAGTCAAATTCCCCAGTAATCGAACAGTTGTTTCCTAAAGCCGAACATTAAGTTTCCTTATTTCGAACATGGTGTTTTGGTTGAGACTAACATTTAATTACTACACAAAACAGACATTTTTAAAGTTTTCTCTATTTTAAATTATCCAAAAATTTTTATTTATATTTTTATATTTTTTTTTGTATTTATATTTTGTCAATTTTATTGAACCACATACCTAAATCAGATCAGATTTGAAGAGTAAACACAAAGCCTTTATTTTGAGAACAAAGTTGGGTGTACGTTAAATGGTTATGCTAAATGGTGACAACCTATATTTCTTAAGCCATCTTCTTTGGCAAGAAATTATGAGACACCTCCGTCATAATTGAAATTGTTAAGTGTTTGAACAAAGGAAACCCAAAATTGTACTAAGTTTCCTTGATTCGAACACTGAAAAAAGGTGTTCGAATACTGGCCCCAATGGTTTTGCTACTTTTATTGATAGAAAGACGTAAAAATTATTTAGTTTCTTATAACATGTAAGGCCTGAGCTTGAAAAAACTATTTTGATGAAGTTGCCTATATTCGAACACTAGTGTTCGAACAGGAAACTCACAACAGTTTAGTTTCCTTTGATCGAACAGCTAAAATCTAGTAGAAATATTAACTTTTAAGATAAAATTTTAACGTAAATGAACTAAAATAAGCATTATATAACGAAAAAACCTTACAACATAAATATCTAGCTTCAATTGCCCCTTAAAATCATAGTTTCTCACGGCACTTGCAACAGTCTCCTTATATGGAAACCCACAATTGCCCTAATCTTTGAAAGCTAGTCACAAACTACTATTTTTTAAACGTTTACATTGGTTGTACTTGTGAGTTGTTTCTGAGGGTTAAAGAGTATAACACCCTTTACAATTTCGCATTAAAAGAAATTAAAAAAATGAGAAATAATGCAGTTTGAGAGATGTTTTTCAAAAAGTGTTTGACAACTGGGAGTGTTCGAATTTAGGCGACCTTACCCTATTCTCCTTTTAAAAATTATCTGAAACAAAAAATTCAGAATGGTATCGTTAGATAATATCTTTTTCTGAAATTTAATCGATCCAATTTCAAAAATTTCGATTTTAAAATTTTTGGTGACCATTTGAAAAAAATTGGATTTTCATTTCAAAATTTGACTTTAATGGGCTATAAAATCGGTTCTATTGAGAAAAAATAAAAACTACGATTAAGTACTTCGTTTTTGTATTCTTCTATTCGTAGATAAAAATAAGGACCCTTTTTCGAACAAGCTTCCCACCTTCTGCGGATGGACTTATATAGCGTGTTTATCTTGTTTTTTGCATCAATACTTTCAATGTGGTTAATTTCTTTAAAAATTTACCATGTTTCACTAGATTTAGCTGCATTGCGTCCTTTTTAAATTTAAATTAAAAAAAAAAAATATTAAATCGTCTGACCATATTGCTAGAATATATAATAAGTGGAAAATATTGTTTCACTTCAAGCCAAACTTTTACAACTTGCCCATATTTGCTTATTTCGTGAATGGTAATACACTTAGTTCATGTCTGATTTGACAGATAAATTAGTTGTATTTAATTAATTATCCTTCCGCTGAACGAATATGTTGCGTTTTCGTTTCGCTGAGTGGGTCTGCGATCGATTTAAAGAAGATGCCGATTTCGCCAAAAAAATCATATTTTCAGATAAAATCCTTTTTAGCGAATATACAAGCAAAATTGTCGCATTTGGGGCACAGAAACACCGCACGCATACATGCGGACTTTGATCCAGAGGCATAATTGGGAGGCATAATTGGGCCATTTTTCTTCGAAAATGAGCAAGGAGTGGCCGTTACAGTCAATGGCGATCGTTATCGGGCCATGTTGAACAGATTTTTGTTCACAAATATTGAAGAACATATTGGCAACATTTGGTTTCAACAGGACGGCGCTACGTGCCACACAGTCGAAACTATACTCAATGTTTTGCGCTCTGTTTAAAAAAAAAAAAAATGTTATTTGGCGGACCCTTTACAATGGGGGCCCTCTTTTGTCCGAGTTGATTTGTATAGTTAACAGTGGGTTTTAGATAATCCTTAACATTTAAACAGAGTTCGACTTGTTCTAAACTCTTGCAGGCAGAAAAGATGAGCTTTTTAGTGTTTGATGAGAAATTTCTTGATTTTTTTTGTTCTTTTTTCTGTCCAATAAAGTGTTCCAGAACCACACAGTTTTTCCTGCTTCGACTTTTGATCAAGATTAATGAAAACTTTCAAAAGCAGCAGTTGACTTTTGATAAATTTTCTCAACGCAGTGTAATCTAGGTAGTTATGAGGAGTTCAAAAGTTGATAAAAAAAATCAGAGTATGGACTTATGTACTGTGAATTTACGTCTATGTGCCTCTTTATTTACATTAAAAAAAAAAACATTCCATTGCGAAAAGGTATTTTTGTTTACAGAAACAGGCACTAAGGCCCGTGACTCTTACCGCCCTTTTTTTAATAACTCGCGTGCGTTTTACTTCCAAAACAAGAAAGAAATCGATCCACGGTTCTTATTGCCGCGGGGCTCATTGCATTGCACCAATTTATTATTGTTGAGAATTTGTTTTTTTTTTTAGTTTATTGAACAAATTAGAGTACAAGTAAAACAAGAGAGTTTTTTATAGTGCAAAAATAAATAAATAATAGGACTGATGACTTTTTTTATAATTAACGCGCACATATAATTATGACTACCCTTATAATGTCATAAAAACATAGTGCGAGCATTTAGGAAACTAGGAGAGGATTTGAAAGGATTGATGACTTAAAGTACATGAGTGATCGAATGAAATCGGATCAGAGTTTTGACAATTTGCATCGTGTATCATGTAACAGTTTTTTCTCCTAAGATATGGATGGGTTGGGACAGGGTTTGAATCTCAGTCATTATACAAGCAAATTTGAAAAATAAGTGGAGTAAATGTAAAATTTTAGGAATAGATTTGAAACAAAAAGAAAACCTTTACTTTTTCTTAAAAAAAAAAAAAAATTGTTAAGGGTGGGCCTTCTAATGGTTTCATTATTTTGAAACTAAAATTCAATGTCATACCTCCGTGGAACGAAAAAAGTTGGTATACGCCTAAACAAAGTTCAGAAATGCTGTGTGCCCAAACAAAGGGTTTTTGAAAGAAGTTTTGGTTGAAACAAAGCACCCAGCGCGTCACTGCAAGCTAGTTTATGCAAAAAGTATTGCTTGTGGACAACTCCCAAAGAATCCGCAGGTCGGTTGTACACATACAAAATGAGGCTGCTATAGGCGAGAGTGCTGGACTCAATCAAACAACTCGTTTCTACGCTTACCAGTGGGCGTTAGATATAATTGCCAATTCTTTTGAGGAGATTGATGACATGGACAGACAACCTCAATACAACACAGCCTATGCTGCAATCAATCTTTTACACTCTTAATTGCCAAAAAATGCTATCAGCCATCTTGATGGTGTCAACTGGCCGCCAGAACTGAAATTTTTTGTGAGTGAGGGACCGATAGTATGTCAACAATTATGAAACCATTGAAGGATGTATTGCCTTAAATAAAAATAAAAAATAGGGTGGCGAAACAGAGCTAGGAGCCATGGAGGAAACCTACAATTTGCTGCCGGTTCCAAACGGCTAATCGAGAAGGCGCTTTTCATGGCAAAATCACTAACGATCCGAACTATGAACCTCTTGGTTAACAGGCGGACGTGCTAACCATCGCGCTACGCGGTACCACAAAAAAACTGGTAAGTCAAAAGAACCACACTGCCATGAAAAGTACCGTATAGCATTTCGAATTTGGCATAAAATTGTAGGTCCATTAAATGTACTATAGGCCCCAGGCTCCCCAATGCTTGTTTTTTTACTTACTTATTTATAATTTCAATTTCAAGCATTTCAATTCATGGTTGTCTAGAGCTTAGGTATCCAAAATTTTCTATGTCGAAAAATTGGAGCTAGTACTTCCAACAAAATTGGAGCGTCGGCGTAGATTTTTTTTTCAAAAGTGGAGCAAATTTGCTTTGATCGGAGCATGAACGCTGATTAGGAGCTTTAGCACCCTGCTAGGGACATACTGATAGAAGGAATATTTTTTTTGAAAAAGTAATGGTTTGAGACTTGCGCCCGAATAAAATAAGTTTATTACAAAAATAAAAACTAATAATATCAAATTTGCATCAACACGGCAACGCCAGGAGATTTTCAACTGAAACTACTGCAGTGAGCTCATTTTAGATAAAGCAATAGAAAACCTTTTCTTGTCTCAAATGGCGGTGTTAAACGAACAAATACGAGTTTAAACGATGTTTTTTTCCTCTCAAATCACTCACAATGCGACCCATACAGTCGATGCATATATATAGTCACTTCCGAAAGGATAAGAACGTATGATATAAGTGTAGGTAGAATGTTCTACCTTATACACTTAGCTTTAGAGCATGAGCTTTATTGAGCCGTAGTATCCTCACAAATCTTTCACCTTAGAATAGGGAACTTTCATTCTCATTTCGTTGGATTTTCGACAGATAATCTCAGCTGCATTCTGTCTTCACGGTGAAGGTTTCCAGAGAGAAGACTTTTGTAGAGAAGTGCCAGATGCTGGTAGAACCTAACTGCTGTATTTACATTTCCAGTCTTTTTTATGTATCGATTTTTTTAGCCCCGTGTTATATTGTTTGTATGGGTAGACACACAAAGAATGCAGTGACAACTTTCAAAAAATGCCATTTACATTACAGTATAATTTTCTGTGACTTAATGCACATTTTTTGTGTAAAAGGTGATTTGCCTTTCACGGAAAAATCGATGCAAAACAACACCGAAACTGCCACTTAAAATAATAGTGCGCTCCATTACAAAGCTTATTTGCTAGAAAAAGGTTCCAACCACAAATACGTATTTGGGCTATTTTCTCCGAATATATACGAGTATTTTGTGGAAAACACTATTTGCCTAGTTTGTTCCAAAAAGGGCATATTTCCTTTATCATTTATCTATCTATTTATGTATTAAGGAGAGGGGGCGATAACGTATTTAATTTTTTTTTGCTTTTTTAATGAATGCTTAATAGTTTAAGAATATTGTGTCAAAATTTCAAGTTTATTGGAACAAAATTGAGGACGTTATAAATATGTTCATACCTGTTCGGCCCAGTTACGCTATTGTCACCCCGCAGCTTTAAAACGTTTTTTCTTCAACTCACTTTTTTAAAGTAGGTGCCTCTCATAACTTCAACTCTACTGCTACCATCCTTTTGAAATTTTGTGACTAGGAGTTTTTTCAAATTTGTTGATAATTGTTATTATACAATATTAAATTAGCCGACTTTTTTCACGAAAAATCGCGTTCTCCCTTCAAAGTGTTCCAAAAAAGTGAAAAATTTCGAAAACCCCCTCGACATTATCTGGTGAAAATTATTATCTAACAAATGAACTTTGATTTTTTGATTTCCGATGATCGAACCAAGTTATGAGAGGCACCGCTTTTTTTCGAGGAACGTCCGAATAATTGCTGCCATTGCCGTATTTTTAAATATTTCTTCGTGAACATTTAAAACAATATTCTTGAAATGTCACTTTATAATGTGTTATTGGTTTTAATAAAAAATTTTAAGTAGTTCATCAAAAAAAAATTTGTCAAAAATTTGTCTTTTTTTAACGAATTGGTTTACCTTCACAGATTCACGATTGACATAAGATCTTAATCTTTGTTAATTATGCTTAATTTTTTTCTAATATTGACACAACAGCATTGAGACATTGTACAAAAACATGAAAAATAAAAAAAAATAAATGTGAAAAAATAAATTTCTACCTTTTACTAATCCAACTATGATTACCAACAGGCTTTTTGGAAGATTTTGAAATCAAACAAAATGGCAGTAATTTGAAAAAAGAGGTTCTATTTTCTACCTTTTTTCCTGGCCTAAAAAAGCTGTAAAAATTTAACTTTGTTTTTAAGCTCGTTTCTAATAGTGACACCTGAATACGAACTATTTTACTGTCTTGTCTTCCATAGTCCCGAAAATTGTGCCAACAACAGCCCACGGCTGAGAGACGTACAAGGTGTGTGCGGAGCTGGATAAGGAGTTCTGTAGTATTTGAACCAGCATATTCTCGAATATATCTTTTACAAGGCATCTTCATTGTAGTGTCTAAATTCGAAATGACCAACAAAAATTTGATTTTTTGAAATCGCGAGGTTGACGAACTCTTAATAGCCGAGAGAACTGCTTTCTCACTAAAAGTAAAAACATTGTTTTGGTGAAAGTAAATTTGTAACGCTTGGTGTTCCTGAAGCATTCGATATAGTTTTGCATAACGCTTTTCAATTGGAAATGCTTACTTTTGGTATCGATGAGTTTTTTTTTTTTTTTTTTGAAGAGCAACTATCTTTCCAACCGTTCAATACAATGAGCTAGTAGTTTTGAATGGCAGGACTGCCACATGTAGAATGTGAAATCTGGGTGAGTTTTTAGATATGTATATGTATTGCGAAGTTTAGTATAGACAAAATGTTTCGCATAAGATGCGACAAAAGCACTGGATGGATAAGTTGGGTCCAGATAAGAAAAAATCGTATGAGAAGGCGTGGAGGTTTATTTCACTCCGTTTTGGCAGTTAAAAAAATAGCTGAGCCGTTCTACAGCGAAACACCCGCTGTGATAAACTAAATATTGCAAGAAAGTTTCTAGTTTTTCGTTTCCGTTACCCTGGGAATATACGGATAAAATAAAGTCTATATTAAGAATAATATAACATCTTAATATCTCGAAATCAAAAACTACTGAACCATTTTCAACTATCGGTTTAATAGTTTTCGAGTTCCTGTTTCTGTGGAGTTGAAGGACAATGTGGCATATTTATGTTGAAAGAATTTTTGAAATGTCCCCGTTTCCGTAGGGATAGAAAGTTAGTTATAATACTATTCTCCGCCCTACCAATTATACATATTAAATTATGTTAAAATCGGACAAGTCGTTTCGGAGGATTATAATTTATAACATAACTAACACTGTTACCCGAGAGTTCTACTTTTAAGATGATTTAAATTAAAAAAAAAAAACATTATTTAAAAACAACTAAGCGTTTTTGAAAGCTAACACTTTGTTCTTAACCCATTGTACCCAGTGTACAAAGTAGAACGTTACGAATAAAATAGGTGATAGTTGAATTGCAGGATCTCGAACATCAACGAAACATCGCGTCGCCGGAGTTACTGGGCCACATTTTTTCGTCGAAGAACGTAACAATAGCCAGCGTTCGTCTTCTCTTTCTTTTATTTTTCTTTTACAAAAACAGAGCTCTAGTGATATAGCCAGTTGCATTCCTCTATTCCTTGCTATCAGTTTCACGTCTTCAGCCCACCTCGATCGTACAGTTGCGCTGCCCTTTCAAATCCTTCCTAAAGATAGATAAAAAAAATAACAACGTATGAATATCGTTAATAAGCCCTTATATCTATCGGGCTATTCATTGATAGCTCTCGCATGTAAAGAGAATGATTGTCTCGTCGTTATTAGATATTCCATTTCCTATAAAATATGAACGATAAGAAAAACCATACAAAAGAAGATTGGCTTTGTTTTTGGGATCGTTTACACAAATTTTTGCATATCATTTTGTGACCGTTCTGTTTCGTTTATACTCGTCAAATACAGTACAACTAAACTCTCAAAGTGTGAAGCAAAGCCGATTTTCCACTCAACCTTTGATATACATAATAGAATTTACACAAACCGCACTTGATGAAATGTCATTTATTGTTTCTCCTGATAACACAACTTCACGTTTGTTGTTTTCTGCTTTGTTTGTCTTCCGCTTGGTAACTGATTATAAATTACTACCAAAAGAAATTATTTTATTTAAATTTAATTAATGTAATTTTTTTCTGTACTACTTCCTTTGATTGAGTTTGTTGCTGTATTAAGTTCTAATTGCTAAACCGCCGTTGTGAACCGGTAAAACTGCCAAACAAAAGTTCCCACATTTTTTTAATGAATTTGCATTAAACATTCTGTTTCGGATGAACTTTGAGACCTAATTACAAGAACAACAGCCAAATGAGTTAATTTTTAATGTTCACATTCATTTGAGATGAATTGGACGTGTGATCTTTTAAACTGGTGAGTTTAAGAACAAAGAAGAAGTGACTTTTGGAGTAAACGAAGTGAAAGATTTACCAAACATAAATAAATAACGACAAAAGAACCAGTTGAGGTATTTAAGGAAAGTTCTTACTGGGTGACAGGTGCGAAGTTTATGTTCCAATTGGTTTTCTTGTTCAAAGTAAAACTCTGAAGAGGCGTATTTGACTTCTGTTGTGATGAACCTACCTGATATGACCTAATTTCTCCCAAGAAGTTTTCTTTTTTTTTTTAAATATGCAAATATAAACTTGCTATTATAAAAGGGTTGTGGGTTGGTGGCATATTGAAGGCTTGGGTTTTTTAGATGGTAAAAACATTGTGACTGACATTCATATTATAATTCAAAAGTTTATGTTTTCTTGGAAGTCTATTATAGATGTACTATCTTAATAATTAAAAAGATGAGTCCTCTTTTTGCATTAACTTTTATAGACGTGGATTAATTTCACAAGAGTAAATGTCATCTGTTATATCTTTTCGTTGTTAGAGCCTCTTTTTTCTATTTTCCGCACAACTACTTCCTGCATTACCTCTTGCATTGATTTTAATTTCGGAGTTTTCTATACCGCAGTAAGTTCAGAGTCAAATGCGCCTTGTAAAACTAGGTCAACATTGTAATGAAAAAACAAATAATTATAATAAATTAATAAACACAATAAAAGTATGTAAAAAAATCGTGAATAAAGAATGTAAAGAACAACCTTATTATGACAGAACAGTCGTTTTAGTGGAAATTAGGCAAGAATCTCGGAATTTGAGATACCCAGCTGTAAATTTGTATAAACTTCTATTCTGACATCACAAAAGTTGTATCAAAACTTACATACTGTAGGGTGTCAGCGTCTATTAAAAATCAAAGGTCAAAGGTCACAAAAATCCTTTTTCGCAAATTTCTCGTTTCCTATCGGTTTTTTGCTATTTGTGTCTATTACAATATTGTAGAAGATTAAATTCTGTACAACTTTTTCCTCAAAAGTTTTTTTATACGTTGAACCGTTTTCGAGATAGAGGCCAGTGTGCACAAGGTTGCGAGGTGAACTTACTATAATGACTGGGCTATCTGTTGAAAGCTAAAATTTCGAAAGACGAATTGTCATTTTAAGAGTAGTAGATTGGAGTAATTCACTTCCACTTCCGAAATAAAGAGTTTTTTGTACTATTTATTTCAGAAGTGAATTCAAATCTACTACTTTAAAAGTGACAAATTCGAAAGTAGATATTTCGTACCAATGCAACGCTTGCATTCGTCGCAGTTTCGAATTTTCAAAGTTCAATCTGTTGAGGTCTGTCTCAGATATAAAATGGTACTGTGATTCACCTTTTGCTTCTACATAGTAAGTGGTAAAAGTAATTGGAAAACAAACAGATTTTTCCAGTTTGAAACTAAGGAATTCGATTTCCAAGTATTTGTGTAAAGTATTATGCAAATTAAATTCACTTCAATCAATTTTGATATAAAAAAATTAAAATCATGCCCCAAAAAAGTATTTTTGTTGCTGATAAATTCACTTTCAATATCAGTTTACAAAACAGAACATCAGTAATAATTACTTACAATTCAACAAGTAAGCGAAAACTAGTAAAACAAAAAGCTAATCCAAGAATACCTAGTAAAGTCTGATTGTAATTATGTTGTTTTCCTTGTTTTGGCAACTAGATCTTTTTTTAAGAATTTTCAAACTGTTCGAAAAACTGAAAAATCTAACTTTTCAGCTAAATGTCAACTGAAACTTCCGACACTTTTGACCAATAAGAGCGACGAAAACTGACAGTAGTTTTCGAAGTCCCGGTGCGAAGAATGCGAGCAATGTATTTATGGATCCAAAAAATTCGAAAAGTACAAAGTACAAAGTAGCTAACGGATTTCAATTCACTGTAATGAAATGTAAAAAGCAATTGTCGTGTTGATTAACACATTTTTCAACCGACTAATATATTTTGTGATAAAATATTGGATGTGCCTCTTAATTAAGTTAATTTTATTCTACAAATAAATAAAATATAAAATTTCATCACAAGGAAGAATGCAGAAGAAATTTTTATAAAAAACAAGAGCGATTCGAAATGATGGGGGAAGTTCATGATCCCGGTTTAGCCAAGGGACGTTTGCACAACTTAGACGCCCGCCAGGCAAACTTCCGAAAATTGTGGAACTAGAAAGTAAAAAAAAAAATACCGGATAAAAAATTAAAAGAATCTTTTTCACTCATAGAATTCACATTTCAAAATCCACCCCAGTTTTTATTACAAAATAAAAGCTCTTTCTCCGAAAACTACTTCTTTTCTTCTTGTCTTTTTTACAAATTGTTTTAACGCATTTTTTGTTCAATTTGACAGACATGAGAAATTTTTCGAAAACTATTGGAAAAATTTAAATTATTTTTTTTGCCAAGAAAATATTATTTATTAATATTTTTTTTGGTTTTTTTTTTTTAATGAATGCCTAATATTTTAAGTTCATTTCAAAATTGACAAAGTTACGTTTTTGTTTTTTTAGTTTTCAAAACTTTAAAGCATTTTTCCCACAACTCGCTTTTTAAAAGCCGGTGCCCCTCATAACTTCAAAACTACTGCACCGATCCTTTTCAAATTTTGAACACTATTTCTGTAAACATTTTACAAGGTAGTGACGAAGAGCTTTTACAAATTTGTTGATAATTGTTATTTTATAATAATAAATAGAAAATTAGCCGATTTTTTTCACGAAAAATCGCGTTTTTCCCTTCAAAGTGAAAATTAAAATTTCAAAAAACCCTTTCAACATTACCTGGTGAAAACTATTATCTAACGAATGAATTTAGATTTTTTGATTTTCGATGATTATATATTTACAACCCACATACCGCTATCTACTGAATAGGAACCAGCCCCTAATATGTCAACATTGCAATTCTAATATGGACTTACAACGTATCTTAGACAGCTGCCCTAGAACTTAACTTATTATAAACGACTTGCTCAAAAATAACTCTGTATATGAATTTCTCGAAAATCCTAACGTTAATAATTTAATATCATATCAAAATTTATTACTGAAACTAATATTGTTATCTAATTGAGACATCATAGAGCCAATAGTCCTCGCACCTAGGCTCATATCATTAAATAAGCTTGTAATTTTAATTGCTTGTTAATAAATTAATAATAATAATAATAATAATAATAATAATAATAATAATAATAATAATAATAATAATAATAATAATAATAAATTATTATTATTAAATTATTTCTTTGTGAAAATTTTACACAACATTCTTGAAATGTCACTTTTTAATGTGTAATTGGTTTTAATAAAGAAATTTGAACTAGAAATTCGCAAAAACATGCCTTTTTTAAACGAATTAACGTAATTTTAATCTCTTAACGCATTTCAGGAGCCTATTAGTGTATGCCTATTCCGATTTTTATTTTCTCGTGGAGGAACTGGAACTGCTAATCACTGGGGAAAGACAAAACCGGTTAAAGAAGAATTTCATGTTTCTTGGATTCTTCTACTTTCCGACTGTTTTTTTACGGTTATCACATTTCGCGAGTAATAAGCAAGTCCTCAAATATTAATGCTACTGACATAAAAAGCCCATTCTCACATAGCGGTTCGGAATTGAAAAAATTTTCGGTTCCCTCCATTCTTCACAAGATATGGTTTAAAAGAATGTGCTAGACCCCACGGCTCCCTGAGTTCTGTTTTGCCACCCTATTTACGCTGAACTATTTCCTTTCTCTGTCTTATTTATTTCTAAGCTGATGAAACGCATAAACTGAAATTGGCGCGTTCAAGAACCTATCGGACTAGCTATTTCGGACATTCGTATACGTATTTTGAACTATTCAGATATCCTTTTCAGATTACTGCCGACAACAGATGTGAAAGACAAAAACTCAAACGGCTTGTTCATGGTTCGAATCCCAACAGAAGACAAAAAAAAAAGCATTCCCTTTTGCGGAGAATTGACAAGTCCTACGATAGTAAATTCATTGCCATGCAAAGGGCTTTCTCGATTAGCCGTTCAAAATTAGAAGACAATTTTAGGTGCCTTCCATTCTTTTCCACATGGCATGGTTGTACGAAATGCGCTAGACCCCGGGGCTTCCCTCTCAGTTGAGCCATTCTATTTATTTTTTTCAAACTAGGAATTCGTAATTTTTTGATTTTCACTGCAACTAAAATAACTCATACTGAAATTTCTACACACGAAAAACCGATATGAAAAGAAACCAAAAATAAATTTTCTATCAACTGATCACTTGAATAGAACCAAAAAATCTCGGATAGAAAGGTTTTTGGTAGTGATGGGTTTTTACCTCCGCTAAATGTTTTGAAACGTAAACAACAACTAAGCTATCCAGTTATGATTATTGAACGCCCTCAATTTAATTGCTTGTCATTGAATATGCCAGAATATCAGCGCCTCACTCGTATTTATTTATCAGTCTTACCTTTACCATCTTAAAACGAACGTTTGTCATGTTCAAACAAACAATCTTGTCATGCTTTTATTTTAAAGCCCTTCAAAACTATTTGGCATATAACTTTTAATAGCAATCTTGTTTATAGTTAAAAAAAAAAACTAATTCGAAATGAGACTATTAAGTCTGTTTCGTTTATAACAATCGAGTGAGATTACCATTAACCTTCTATTCTACTTAAATCTGTTTCGTATGCTCGTTTATGTTATGTTAATGTATCTAATTTTGTTCCCCTCTCTTTTTACAGAACACAACTTCAGATTAATTTTGGATTTATCATCAATTCTTCTCAGGCAATCACTAGTTCAAAGTATTTCATTTTGATATACTTACTGAGCAGAAGGTTGTTATTAAATACCCAAACAAAAATTCAGAACGAAAAATAAATAAAAGCAAAATTAAAATGGTTTCAACGCGCCAAATGAGTACAAGCCTGTCGACCAGCAACGGTGCTGGCAATGGTGTTGAGGTGGAATCCATGCAGAGATTCTCTGTTATAACTCGACAAGCCGCTTCCAGTAGTAATGTTATGATAACAACACCAAGCGGAAGCGGAATTGCCTCCACATCACGAGCTCAGGCTGGTGGATTTACACAGTCTCATCATTTCCAACAGCAACAACAACAGATTCAACCACAATCATCGGCGACAAATTTAATGGCAGCTGCTGGCAGATCATCAAATGCTGTACCAGCACAAAGCATCTTTCTATTAGATATGCCAATGGAAATATTGGATAAAATTTTTTCCTACGTTAGCTACAAGAAGGTCGGCCAATTGCGAGTGGTAAGTCTAAGCACAAGTAGGTAACCCTTCTTTTGTTCCTGCTTTTGTATTATTTTATTAAGAGATCCATATACCTACATGTGTGACGGTGTATATACTTTAATTATCGTCTGGATTAGTAATTATGATTATTGACCGAATAAATGAAATATGTACATGTGCACTTTGCTGCCGACTACGAGAACCGGTATCCGTCGATTTTCGTGTTATGTGCCGCCATTCACTGTTGTCCTTCAGAATTTTATTTTGTTCATTCAATTTCATTCGACTTACATACAACACAACCCCTCTGGACATCTCTCTCAACCCCTTGTAGGGTTCTTCATTGGCAGCAGACATGTTAAGGGTATTTTTTCCATGCAACCGCTCGCCGTATTTGAATCCTAAATATTAATTATTGCTTTTAGCAACTGCACAGCATATATAGACTCTTAGGATGGATTTGGTATAGTGTTTGCGGAGGTTGTGTGTGGTACTAGTGCCTGCGTAATGTGCAATTCTTGTGCAATGCTGCATATCCAGTTGAGTGCAACCTTTTATTAGAAATTGTATTGTCTGTTACAAGCACACATGAAAATCCCTTGTCAGTGCTGTGCTACTGGTACAGGAGTCTTTTTTCGGATTTGCTTTATATGTCTGGTTTCTTTCTAGATAGTGTTTTTGCTTTTTTTTATTTGGTAACGTAATATGGCGGTGGTTATAGCTTGGAGCAAATATGGTGACATGTTCTTTCCATTGAAGCCTTTTTCAGGTTTGACATTGTTCTATTTTTTTTCGTTTTTGCGAACCGGACAATCAGAGTCGATTGATAGTGGATTTTGTGTATGGAAATTATGTAGGTACATTAGGGATCTTTAATTTGTTGCGGTTTATGTTGTCATAGTGGTGGAGGTCTCATATCGAATTACTACTTGGAGAATTAAAATAAAAAATGAACTTGTCAAACAAAATGAGGTTTTCCTGCATTCTTTACACAGTTTTGTGTTGTAAAACAAGTTTTATTTTTCTCATCGATTGTCTCTGGGTTCTGGGTATATTGTCGTCAAAGTTTGAAAGGGTTAAACTTTTTCGTTTTGTTTTTTGGGTAGGTATTGATGAGAAGAGTCTTAAATGTTTTTTTTATTAGATTTATAAGGAAACATCAAATAAGATGGCTTTTATCGAAACCCTTTATTATTCGTATCTTAATGGGCATGGTCATTAATAGGGAGGTTAGTATTAGATTCGGTTTTGAAACAAACCAACAATAATGATTCCACCGTTTTCTACCCTAACAAAAAAAAAATTCGAAAAGCCTCCGGATGTGACGTGCTGGTGGACGTTAGATCCTTTAAGTGCAGCCAGAGAATAAGCGGCACACTTAGACTGCTGTTAAGCAAATAACTATAACCTTCCAAGAACTGCAATTTAGATGGGCTGGGGATATAGAAGAGGAAAAACTGCGATATCTACTGTGACGATCTGCTAAAGACAATATAAACAACGCTTATTTGAAAGAGGATTTATCGTTAGAGGTAAATTCAGGGATAAGGTTACCAGCCGAAATCGAGTTAATATGCATATAATAACAATCCGCATCGGGGCTAAACTTGCCAATCTAAGTCCAATATACGCATACGCCCACACAGAAGAGAAATACGAGAATCCCAAAGATTTTTTCTATGAGCTCTTTGAAGAAACATATGAGCAATGCCCTTGAAAAGACGTGAAAGTTGTCCTTATCGATTTTTAACGAAAAACCAGGGAAGATCATGTTTGAAAACATAATCGTTAAGCATAGCCTTGATGACAACACCTCCGAAAACGGACTTGGCTAATCGATTTTGCTGCGGGGCTAAATCTTATATCTAAATCTTAGTTTGTATATGGTTCCCGCTTCTCAAAATTCATAAAGGTACATGGCGATGTATAGATCAATCAACCGTCAACCGAATTGACTATGTGCGATTGACGCAAAACACTCTTCCAGTATGGTAGATGTCCGAACTTTCCAAGGGTACTCCGGAGCTTTTGGGTCCGTCCGCTCTACATGGCCCAACTATCGTAGCCCTGCGATGCGTTCTATTCTGGTTATGCCCATGTCGCCGTACAGCTTATACAGCTCGTTGTTGTATCTTTTCCCCCATACATTGTCTTCGAATACGGGACCAAAGATCATTCGAAACGACCAAGGGTTTTCTCATCCGGTTTCGATAAGGTTCATGCTTCCGCTCCGTAAAGCAGGACTGGGATGATCAAGGTCTTATACAGGGTTACCTTGGTTTTTCTTTAGAGGGGTTTGTTTCACAATTGCCTTCTTAACCCAAAGAACCAAGTTGGCAAGAGTGATTATTCTCATCTTCGCACTGATGTTATTTTCCGTGTCTACAGCCCATCCTAGATAGACGAAGTCCTGTACTATCGAAGTTATGTCATTGTGACGTTTTGTCCAATTCGTCGATGTTCGCTGCCCGTTTACTTCGTTTTGCCCTTATTAACCATCAAACGCATTTTTGCCGTTTCTGACGTTTGAGTTTTTTGCAATCTTTTCAAGTAAGTATGATGTTAATGTTGTTGCCCTTTTCAACAACGAAGGTCTCGGCGAGTTCTCTACTACCGACCTTGACGGAGGAGCGTGAATTCTCCTAAGTCTACCTGCACAGTCGTACGAGCTTTGCAGGGATGGTGAAACTAGACATGGCTCTGTACAGCTCGTCTATGTAAATACTGTCATACGCGGCCTTGAAATCGTTTAAAATATGGTGTATATCGACATTATATTCTTGGGTTTTTTCTTAGATCTGCCGTAATGTGAAAATTTGGTCTATTGTGGACTTCTCTGATCTAAAACCACATTGATAAGGACCTATCAAGTTGTTGACGTGGGGTTTCAGAAGTTCACATAAGCAGACAAGAAATTCTAGGCTTGATGATTTGCAGTTTTTTTTTGTACTGTGTTTTGTTAGTTTTTGTCGCGGTTTGTTGTGCTTTGAGTCCACTGAAGTTTTATTATCTGCAATGGATTCTTGCTCCAGTTTTTTTAATTGTAGGTCATCGTTTGATTTGATGTTCCATTTTGACAGGCAAAGTAAAGGGCTTTTTTTAGACGTCTGGTTTTCAAGAAAAAACAATACGCATATAATTCAATGTTTTGATCAAGATTCGGGCAAGTGACCGCCGCGTCCGGCCCGAATAAATTCCAGATGGGAGGCTGACTTTTCAAATATTTTTGCAGCATTTGAGGCCGTATGTTAGCAGTATCGTGCTGAATATTCTCTTCCAATGCGTTAATCGTCTTGGGCTTTGATGCGTAGACAAGCGACTTCACATAACCCCCCCAAAAAATTCACGATCTTGAAAGTAACTTAAAATTTTAAATCTCGAAATGAATATGTGTAAATCGGCGATCTGCGATTTCGTTCCGATAGGATTTACCGAACGTACGTAGTGCTCAGTGGTCGCGGGCCTTCAATTCTTCAAACCAAACTGAGTGATAACTTTCAAATGGCCTAGGTACAAAAATTGTATTGCCATATTGAAAACCATAAGTCTAAAACAAAACACAATTTAAAAAGCATTTTCAGAACAGACAGTGTGAATTTCGACTGTAAGTTGAAATGTAATAAGTACATAATGTGCCGTCAGGGAAACTTCTCTTTTGCCAAGAATTTAATACCGCTACGCTTATGTGTTACCACACTCTATGAATTTTGTGGAGGAGAAAATGATGACACCGCCAAACAGTTCCTCTATTGTGACTGTCTTTCATATCCTTGAATAAAATTAAAGATACTTGGCGCAGACAAGTTAAGAAAGCTGCTAATGTGGGGTCCTTACTGTAGCGCTGGCTACGGAATATTTTCTACGAACATCTAGAAAGCTATAGCAAAAGAAGGTTACTATCTGACACTAGCATCTTGATTAGCCCCAAACTATTTTGCCAAAATATTTACTATTGTTTATTTTATTCCAGGTTTCACACAAAATGAATGATATCTGCATGGCAGTACTAAATTCAACATTTTCAAAATTAATCAATCAAATGGTGAATCGTTTCCAAAACATCAAAGCCAAGATGCCACGTCGTGAATCCGCACGCAGAAATCATCCGCTTGCATGCGAGTGTGATATTATCGAGACTTGCTATATGAGGCTATCTCTTTTACAAATGACTTTCGGTAAACATATCGAACGCAAGCATTGTTGTTTCTTCCCAGGAGGAGTAAGTTCTTTCATCTTCTGTTTTACTGTTAGCTTATTATTAATTAATCACATTATTTTATCTTCCCACACAGATTCTAGATGAAGTTTACAATGTATTGAGTTACATTCGAAACACATCAAGGCTGGAGAAACCTTATCGTGTAACTGATGAGCTATTTGACCTTTCAACAATGGCTATGGAATATTTCAAGGATCACATAGAACCAAATCTTCCAGACATAGCCTATTTTAATAAGGATTTTTTTAATTTGCCAAGCACCAAGAGACGTAAGGCAGACCGGCTATCTGATGTGTGTTTTGGTTGATTTCATTAGTTTTGCTCTTGTATAATTTTTTTAACAGCAAGTAGCAGTTCATTGAAAATATCATCAGAACAGTCGGATAGCTCATCAAGTATGCCCTCACCTCCACAAAGTAACATGGTATTACGAAAAGGAATTCGTAAAATAAAACAGGGTATGAAGATGTACAATAATCAATTGTCGATGTTGCGTAGTGAATTGCGGAATTGCAAAAGAAAATCATCAGAGCAAGGCAAACAAATAGCCGAACAACAAAAACTTTTAGCTGAGCAACAAAAACAAGCACTGGAATATGCAAATCGCTTAGATGAAAATGACAAAAAGAACGAAGAAATGTCACGAAAGTTTTCTACTTTGCTACAGGTATGACAAATTTTATACAAATAATTGAGCAATAGAAACGAGTCAATCAATTGCAAATGGCTCATACTTATATTTTAAATGGAAGATATTTTAACAAGCAAACGAAGCTTTTCCTACGAAGTTAGTTATAGTTTTAAAGTTCTATTTTACTCTCATATATTAATTGCGATTTCTACATGACTTTCTGACTTAAAAAGCCGAAAGTGGTGTCGGTGGCGGCATATACTTTGACGGGCCTGTAATTGGTCTTTCATTCCTTTTCCCTAACCACTGTTTCGTGTTCCAAGCGGAGGTTTTGGCGATTAAAGATCCTATTTCAAGAAAAAAACTGTACATATATTCAAAAGATAGCAGAATAGTTTAAAATTTGTTTTTTGGTTTACCGAAATTTTAGACGTAACTTGCGATAGTAGCTGTTTTGCAATTTTAAATCTTCTAACAGCAGGTAATCGATTTCTTGTGATAATGGATATCCACACTCAATAGACTAACTAGTATTGAAAAGTTCCTGGCCGTGACTTTGATGTTCGTTCAATAAATTCAACTCATCTTCTTTCTGACAAACTCATGGGCTAAGACAAGACTTCTAAAACTGAATTTGGATCGATAAAAACTGCGCTCATTGCTAGACAATTTCCATGCTTGGAATGCAATGCTCATGTATTGAGCATTGATAAGTAATTATCAGATCATTGACTTGTAGTTTCAGACGTTACTGCTTTTCAACTGATCTCCAGCTACCTTTAAAAGGTTGTCACCAAGGCCTGCATGTTTCATTTGATTTTAATTTACATATGGCAAGGTTAACTTTTTCCATGTCGGGATAACCATATTTTTGATCATCATCCAAGCAGAATGGGGCATTCTGCCTAACAGCGCGATTTGTGTATTTTGTGTTTTGTGGCAATGCAGCCACTGGTGTTCATTGCTTGATTCTGGCAGGCAGTGTAGATTCAGGAACAGTTGTAGGGGTACATGATTAGAAAAGGTATCTCTTGCAATTGTATCTTTCAATTTGCCAATCTGCTATCCTGCACTTAAACACGCATTCCATTTAAATGTACAAGAAATTACTACTGTGAAAAAAAAAAAAATATTAAAAATAAGGTGGAGCAACAGAGCGGGGACCCCGGAGCTTACTTTATTTCTCCAAACCATGCCTGTGAGGGAATGGAAATTTTGAATACAATCATGAAGAGAGAAGCCTCTTGTATATAGATTTGTACAAGGGAATTGAGAAACGAGTATGCCTTGGTAGACATTTGTCTGTCCTGCTACACCCGAATCTGCCCGCTGTACTTAGCTCCCAATCTCAATTCAAATGCTAAAAACCTTTTAAGGGCCTTCCAATCATTGGCAATTTTACACTGTTAGCAAATGATCTACTTATATTGAAACTCCAAAACCATGTTTAAGTCATACACCCTTTTTTGGTCAGTTTGGATATTTATGCAATTTGAATAATTCCTTAACATGGACTACGTTTTATAAAATTACTAGCTGACCCGGCAAACTTTGTTCTACCTACTGTCTTAGAGGCAATATATGAGCAGAGTTTGGATTTTATGAATTTCAATTATTAGGATAGTATATATATATTTAAAAAAATCTAGCATTTTAATGATTCTTTATTAGCTATTTATTTTGGTGCATGTGTTGCACTTTTCACAGAAGCACCTTGTGATAGACGATATTTTTTGGCTTATCGGGCGCGAGAACAAAACCTATGCAACGCCGTTAATGTTGAGGCATAAGTGGTATTTGAGTAAGAAAATAGAAACGGAACGTTTAACGTTCATAAGGTTGAACTGAAAGGTTAAACTGCGTTCTGAAGAGTACATCCATTTACGTGATGCAGTTAGTACTGATTACTGAAGGGTATGCAGCTAACATTGGTCGATCAACTATTTTGCCGGCGACGGCGACGTTCATTGGAAGTCCACGTCAGATGCATGAATATGTGAAAGATGCAATGACATATGTTCGTCATTACGGTCGGCCAGATCACTTTATTACTTTTAGCTGTAATCCAAAATGGATAGAAAATATTCAATTGCTGCTTCCCAATCAAGCATCAAGTGATAGAAACGATATCACAGCACGTATATTCAGGCAAAAAATTCGGCCCCTGATGAACTTCATTTTTGAACAACGCGTCTTTGAATATACTCGATGCTGGATGTATTCAATGAAATTCCAAAAGCGAAGCCTGTCGCACGCACACATTTTTATTTGTGTAACGGAAAGAATTCAGCCTGACCAAATAGATGATATCATATGTATGTACCGAGATTCCTGATCAGGAAGCCGATCCAGATTTACATGATGTTATTACAAATATTCATGGACGGTATTCACGGGAATTTACGGCCTACCCTCACTGGCAACGATGGTTATCCGCTGTATCGGCGTCGATCACAACGTTGAGTACTGCAATTCAGTAAATATGTAACAAAAGGCAGCGATATAGCGGCTTTTGGATTGCAATCCTCAAATACCAACGATGAAATATCACGCTATCATGTTGGTCGTTATGTGAACTTTAATTAAGCGATTTGCCGTATATTCGCATTCCACATTCACGACGCATTCTACTGTTGTGCATTTGGCGGTGCGTCTGGAGAATGGTCAAGAAGTGTATTTCAGTATTTCACGGCTTCGAATGCTGTGCAATGTGCTGAAACACTTTTAGCAACTACATTGACAAATTTCTTTGCGATGGCAGATCGATCCGTTTGCACTCGGAGATGGCAAGTTATTATACTTGGAATGCTATATCGAAGAATTTTTAAAGAAGGAAGCAAGGCGATGCAGTTCCTGGGTATCCGGATGTGCTTTCTACAGAAGATGCTTTTATATTTATTTGATATTGATTTTATACAAAAATCAAATTTATTTCTCACTATAAGTCAATTTTTTTTTGGTTTTTTTTACAGTACAGTGTTTTGTATATAAGGAAAACTAACGCATTGCATTGATGTCATTCCCATAGGGATATAGGGATAAAAAGTATCCTATGTCCGTCTCTGGGTCCTATGCTCCCTCCTCACCAATTTTCAGACAAATCGGTTCAGCCGTTCTTGAGTTATGAGTGGTGTAACTAACACGACTTTCTTTTATATATATAGATATAGATTTAAACGGCCAATTGCTCTATCCAGAGGTTCGAGTTCGTATCCCAACAGAGGCAAAAATGTTTTTTCCACGGGTATCGCCTTTCGCGAAATATTGGCAAGTCCTCCGTTAGTATTCATCTCCATGAAAAGCGCTTTCTCGATTAGCCATTCGGAACCGGCAGAAAATAGTAGGTCCCTTCCATTCCCTCACAAGGCATGGCTGTGGGAAATGCGCTAGGCACAGGGGCTTCTCGCTCTGTTGCGCCACCCTATTTATTTTTTTATTTTTAATTGCTCTATCATTTGCATTAATTCCTCCATTTTATATTTGAGACGGAGGCTACACAACACAAATTATGCGACAGTCGTTCTTACTTATTCGTAAGACAGTCGACATGAAAAACTCTCCATCAACGATATGCCTAGAAGCTTGTCCCTGTAATTTGAACTAAGAACATCTTTACACACTCTCTCTTTTCTTTAAAAAAAAAAACGATCCATAAATTTTACTTAATTAAAATACATGATAAATAGAAAATCCATTTAACGAATTTTATATTCTAGGAACTTAACAAATGCAAAACTGAGCTTCAGTACTGGCGTTCAAAGAGCCCAGCCATACCTATGTGTACGTCATGTGGTCAAAAGATGACTCCAATAGTCCCACCAGAAGATTATCAAGCACTCGTCAATCAGGGTGTCAAGCCCGAAGATATCAATATTAATTTGGATGACACCGACGAAAGCGACACAAGTAGCAATAATATATCACTGAGTACCGAATTTGCGTTTCCCGATGAGACCACCACAGCTAAGTTGATGGCCGTCAATTCGGCATCAAAGAGCTTGAAACGCCACCACAGTAGTAGCACTAGTGGCTCTAGTTCATCTAATGGCAATCAATTACAATGCAATAGTAACGCAGCGTCTACAAGTAGTGACCTTACAATGGTAAACATTGACAATGCCAATGGCAAACGTAATACAGTGCTGACGTCCACATCATCTTCATACACAAACACAACTGATCTCAATATTGATATGTTACACTCCACGGCCAATAATAGCGGATGGCTTGCAATAGGAAACGGAGTGGCAAACAATAACAATTGGTCAAATTCAGGATATCCAGCCAGCTTGTTTTACGGCTCAGCCGACAAAGCTGGCACTTCGTCCGGCGAGATGGCCACGTCGTTGGGTTCGCCTTCAGCAAATGATGTTGCCATAGCTGCTGAGGATGGCGGAGCCACCCAACAGGCAGCAGCAGATGTTACATCACTGAGTTTGCTGGCAAGTAACGAGACAAAGAAAGCACGAAGAGTACAAAAAGGCAGTAGGTGTCATAACGTTAGTAGTAGCAAGCGCAAATAAGTTCGTTTTTTTTTCTTTAAAGTAATACAAAAGAGTGTGTATACAAAACAAAAAAGAAAACATTTTTATTTTCTAAACATTACACAATATTTTTAATTCATTTGATTCAATTCAAAAGTAACAAAATATATAAAATAAGCAAACAAAACATGTAAGAGTGTCGAAGAGCACGTACGCGTCCGTACGCACGGACAGGAGAACTGAATGGAATGTTTGTATATTTTCGATATTGTTTTTCATTGTCAACTGTCGATAAGCAATCGTATGCGATTGTATCGAAACTGCGTTTTTGATTAAAAAACAGAAAAACCAGAAACAATAAAGAAGCAGTGGAGTAAGTATTCGAAGTGATAAATGATCTGTATCTCAATAATGTCCAAAAAATCATGCTATGATTTTTTTCTTCTTATATTTTTCATTACCTATCTTAATTATTAATTGAAATCTGTGTAATTTTAGAAATAGTACTTAAAAAAAAAAAAAAAAAACGAAAAATGTGGCAGAAACTTGTAACACAAAATGTTTTTATTTTGCCACATGGTTAAATCTCACATATCTGTGTCTCTCTTTCTCTCTCATCAATAAATGAAAATATGTATCAGTAATAATAACAAAATCAAATAAGAAATAGAAACACAAGAACAAAATTAGTTTGCTATTTTAATTAAACGTTCTTTGTTTTATCAAATAGATTTTAAAATTTATTTCCATGCAAAGCATAAAGTATTGAATTTCTTTTCTTCAAATTTTTGTTTCTTATTCGTTGAGTTATCAGAAAGGTATAAAAACAATTTGTAAAACTTTAAGCGTTAAGAAAAATGGACATAGTTTTAGTTAGTCTTAGAGTAACTGGATATTTTTTAATTTTATTGAAGAAATTTCGGTTCAATTTTGAATTTGTGGTGTCATTTACCCAAAAAAGAAAACTAACTTTAAAAAGAATGGCAATTGAACACTATAACGAAAAAATACACGGCTGCAGAAAATATGCTTAAAAAAACAACGACATCGCCTTACGCATTATTCAAACTCTTTTGAATCTTTAAACGAATACTGTAGTTTATTTATTTGTAAGGCCACGTTGTCAATAATGAAGCAAACATTCTACCAGGAAATCGTATGCTTCGACGAATTTCACTAACAACAGTACTAGCGGGTCCTGTCGTTTAAAAAGTAGTTAATATAAGGTTTTGACACAAAAGTAGGTCTGTTCGATGTGAGCACTGGGGCGCCCTAGTGCGCACTGAAATCGCACTGATGCGTTCGATGTGACATTTTTTTTGCCCCAGTGCATTTGCACTGTGTTCGATGTTCGTCCGGTGCAAGCACTCAGTGCGCACTGCCATGCCCCAGGTTTTTTCTGGGGTTGAGGTTTTCAGAGCTGGCAATTGGAAATCAGCTGTTTACGCCAAAAAGATTATTTGCAAAGCAAAGTACAATTTGTTGGAATTTGGGTTATAAACTGAATATTTGGGTTTCATTTTGATATTTCATATCTTTTCATACATCTATGAAAGAAATAAAACCATACTTATTGCCAAATGGAGGAAACTAATTTATGAAAATAGTGAGTTTTAGCTCTTAAGTGTTCGATGTGAAATCAAATCCAGAGCAGGTATTCAGTGCATTGACAGATAATTTCAGTGTGTTGACATTCCCCAGTGCGCACTGGAGCACTGCACATCGAACAGACCTAGTATTAAGCACCCCTAAAAAAAGAGAGAGGAGCACATTGACAACATCAGGCAACACACAGAAAAAGGCCTCTGTCAAATTTTATCCCAATATTCTCTGTTGTTTTAAAGGCCTCTTGTTAAGAATGAGGTCTAACGACAAGTCTGATAAGTGTGAACGCAATTTACATCCGACCAGCCTATCGTCCAATCGATTGTAAAGTGTGAACCGGTATAAAACTAGATGGTCGAGTTCGCAAGTTTTTGTTTTTCGTTTAATAAAACTCTGCCTTGTATTTATAAGATGGATGTTTGATTCGTTGCAAGTGAAAGCTGCGCAATTTGTGCATTTGTTTTGTTTTGTCCTGTAGCAGGTCTAGCTTATGAGCGTTTTTACATTAGTGTTACTTTGGTTGCGTTTTTGAGAAAAGCGACTCAGCAATCCTATATTCACCTTACCACTGAACACGAAAAATCAGCTGATTATTTGCATGTTGGCGCAAAAAACGCATCTAAAGTTCTATAAACCTAATAATCATACTTTCACACTAATATTTTCAACAAGAAGCTTTTTTTAAAATTTTTTTAATCGGTCTCTAATTACCTAGCCCTTTGGGAATTTGGTCTTAGTGATCTTAAGAACTTTTATTTCACGAGACATAAGTACATAAATGTTTGTATGTATTTTTTCTTTAATGTTTCAAACTTTAAGGTTTCTTTAGTTAGATTCTTTCAAGTAAAACTTTTTAAAAAAGAAACACTTGTTGTGAGCATCTTATGTGCCCAATATAACAAAAACGATTCAGAAATATTTGAGGATATAAATCAAGCCTTTTTAGATTTTTCTCTTACACTACATACTCAACTGCCATCAACTTATCAAAAGCTTCTTATTTGATAAAACGCGCAACATCCACTCCACCAAATTCTAATTTTTCTCTCTGTTGCTTTTGTTTACACTTCCAAATGCAGTTACAATGTCGAATTCATATGAATTTATTTGGTGAGAACAATTTTTACGGATAATATTGCATAAAAAGAAGAATACAATGGTTTCGTAAAGAATTCTAGTCACTACGTAGTCAACTCTTCTGATTGTTTAGAATCGACTACGAAACGAGTTCCCCTTAAACGTAGTGCAAAAATTTCAGCTAAAAAGTTGGTCTGAAGTTTGAGAATCCGCAGTTGGGTAAACACACGAAAGATTGCAAAGTGCAAAATGAATTTTTTTCGACAATTTTTATCAAATTGAAAGCAGTGAAGAGATATGTAATTAAAGTTACTTAATTTGAAAGACAAGATTATTTAAAGTTCCTAAAACGAAATTGTTTCGCGTTTTGTGTGCTTATTTTGACAGTTCAGGGTTGACTACATTTTTAGTGCATTTTGCATTCACAAAGCTAGTCGACTTTCCACTACGCAGTGACTAGAATTCTGAATGCCCCCAATGCTTTTGTATGCTGAGTACCCAAATATGCAAACAGTCCTGTGGGAAAGCTGCCATGATCAAAAAAAGCATAAAACCGGTAACTTAATTCACTTGCACTTAAAACAAATGTTGAGTTTTCGTTTTTTCTTCAACCAGGGGGGAGATTCTGTAACTAAAAAGCGAACAAACGTTTTCGTGTGTGCGAACGATTTCCTTCATGTTAACATAGGGAAATCGTTCGCACACACGAAAACGTTTGTTCGCTTTTTAGTTACAGAATCTCACCCCAGATTTCACATACTGGCCCTTGTCACAAGGCCCATTGCAATGATTTCGGACTACGAATAACAAAAAAGAAACTTGATAGACTTCCTCGTAGTGAATTTTTTGCTACGAAATTTGTCAGTGTTAATAAAATTATTGGCAATTCTTAAATATTTGTTGCAAAACATTTATTGCGAATATGTTTTTAGTCCTTTCTTTTTGCCATTTGTAGTCCGAAATAGTTACAACTGGCCTGGTGATATAGGCAACTCTAATTAAGACTAACTCCTAGAAAGTAAAATAGTCATATTGGATTCCATCCAATTCGATACCCTTCTAGGTTTTATTCTATGTTCTTTTTTTTTCTTCTAAAACTTACAAGAGCCAGTCTTATCGCTTAAGGTATTCAAAAATATTTCACTTAAAAAAAAACTATTCTTTTAAATTTTTCGTTCAGACAAAAAGAGTTTAAACAGCAAAAAACATGCTCTCTAAACAAACAAAAAATCAAGCAAACTAAAAACATGTTTTCATTGATCATCTAGTAGACACACGTCTTTTCTGTTCTTAGTAATAAAAAAAAAACAAAAGAAAGAAATCAAATTGAAACAAAACACAATACTATATGTATATATTTTTATAAAAAAAAACAAGATAAAGTTAATATATCATAGATTTTATGTAAAAAAAAAAAAAATAATAACTAAAAACAAAAAATGTATTTTGACTACACAAAATTATTTCTTTTTTATTAATGTTACAGCATTTTATGTATGGTCGGGTGCACTCAAAACAAAACAAAAAACGAAAAAAAAAAAAAATTAACAATACATAGCACTTAATCCTGTCAAATGATTTTTGTTTCTCAAACAATTTGTGTCAGAAATGTTTAAAAATTTAAAACTAAAAACGAAAACAAGAAAAGAATAATAATAAAAATTTAAAAAAAAGAAGAAAATGAACATCACAACATAATGCTGCACACTTTTCTTTATAATTAAAAGTTTTAAGTTTAACATTTATAACCTAAATATTTTGAATCAATTTATAAAACAGAACAAACAGAAAAAAAAACAAATAGGAGAACAACAACAATAAATAGAGAATCTACAATTTTCTTTATAAAAAGCTGGCAAGGCTGTGCAATAAAAGCAAACAAAATAATAATAAAAACAACAATACATTTATACATTTCATTCATCGCCGTTATTATTTTTATTCGCAAATATTTATTTTTTTTTCTTCATTGATATTGAAATTTGGTTTTTAAACTCTTGTTCTTTTGTGTAAGCTCAAATTAATTGTGCGAATAATTCATCTAATTGTGAATTGGTATCCTGTTTATGCGCTCATTACTCCACTGAACATCATCCAATTAGTTTGGAGATTTGCTACCCAACTGTGAAAATTTTTGTAAAGACACCGTCAGTCGTCGAGTAAATGTAGAGTGGATGAAGTGGCGAGAACATTCTACCATCTTTTGTGATAAAAAAATCCCTCTTAGATAAAAGACTATACACCTCAGTTGTTACTACTTATGCAGTTCAGATGAGATGAGGATGCTTCGTATTATAGCAAGAGTAACAAAACTTGATCGTCTTAGTAGTACAAAGCCTTCGCGTCGTAAAAATACAGTATTAGAAGATATAGAGCACAAACGGGTTAGTTGGTATTTTCGTGTTTCAAGGAACTCCGTCAATAATGCAATATCAACAACACAATCGAGAAGAACAAAAAAGGAAAACAAACCAAACAATCTCCAGCTATGAACTAAAGCAACGACATCTGTATTTTGGCTGGCCTCAAACATCTAATAATCCAAAACCGGGAAGTTTGCCGACGCTTTCTGAAGCAAATGTGGCGTGCCCAGTGCACGCACAACAGTGGAAGAACTGTGATACCTTTGAGACCAAGATGCACGTTACTCCGTAGACGAATATTTGGTGATTTTTTGGACTCGGATTGAACCAGGTAAAAATTCTACTTAACCGAACAATGGATCCTACTGCCGAAATTGCATACTTTCAGGGGTATCTTATCTGAAGAACTTTGATAGGTTGGACTCTATCATATTTCGCAGTTGGTGTGATGATGCTTCTTATATACTTACTTTTGGATGTTAAGGGAGTGAGCCTCGTTAAGTACTATTGACTTAACATTGAAGTCTCAATTTGTCTTCGATATGCTATCGTTGGTTTCCTCAATACGTTGCGATCACAGCTTCATTTTCATCGTCTCTCTTCTATGACCAGTCTCAAACGTAGTTTGATTTACAGCTGGGTCATCGGTAGTAGATAGTTGCAAAACTTTATTTGAAAAGGTAGCTTTAATTTTTTTTTAACGTTAAGTTTCTCTACACCTTTATCGCAAGGCCCGTCGGTCGTTACAATTTCGGACTACAAGTCCCAAATAGAATAGACTAACAGAATAAAACATCTTCATAATGAATGTTTTGCAAATTGCAACAGATACAGTGAAAAATCATTCACTACGAGGGAATCTATGATGGTTCCTTTTGGAATTCGTATTGTTAAGGCGCCGGCGGTCCTTGTGATAGAGGCGATAGTTTGGCTAGTGGCCGTCTACTATTATCGTTAGTTAAACCCTTTAGTTTGCTCTATACTTTGGGGTAGCTTTTCTATGTTTCACAGCCATACCACAGGTTGGATTTTCGTAGTTCGTAAATAAGTTTTCCGTGTGGAAGTTTTCTACGATGGAATCTGTGATAGGGCTGAATGTCTAACTCAATGTTTTCACTCTCTTTTGATATAGAAAACCTGACGAATATATTACAAAGAAAGCGAAAGCGAACCAAAAACAACTCCTTTTGAATTAACCCAGAGGATTCAACAATAAGTGTGTTCTATTTTCCAATCAATCAACTTAATCAGCCTTATTATGAGTTTTACGTGAAATCATTCCCCCCGAAAAAGATCTCATTTCACTTTTCCCTTATTATGAGTTTCGGGGGAAAAATTTTCCATGTTCGAAAAATTTTCCTTATTATGAGTTTTTTTCCCCGCGTGAAATGTGAAAACGTTGAGAGCAATTTATTTCACTTACTTTTGTGAGGCGAACAAGTGAACAACAAAAGCGGAAAAGTTGCAAGTTTGGACTTTTGTTCAGGTGAAACTCATAATAGCTTTTAAAATTCCGGGCGAACAAAAATGTTCCGGGCGAAAAGCTGTTCACGTGAAACTCATAATAAGGCTGAATATTCAGATGGAATTCGTGATAGGGCTGACTATCCACTGTATTTGAATGAATATGTCCAACAAGAACGGTCTGATGGTATTCTCTATGCTCATAGTTTTTGCGCAGAATCTGCTCGATAGATGAACGACGACACGAAAGCATCCGTACTGCGCAAAGTTATCTATTGGAAATAGGGACTGCCGCTTTTCCCGAAATTGAACTAGAAATTACAATATACGCAATAAAAAGAATCAGATATGAAGTAAGGAATCATTTTTCTGAAATCATGTAAGTATACATTTATTACCTGTACTGCGAAAATATAAATAGGTAACAAAAATTGTACGTATATTTTTGAAGCTCCTGATTTGCACAGACTTGGAAAAATTAAGAAATTCTCAAGCTATATTTTTTTCAGTTCATATTGAAATGAATTTCGAAAGCAGTAAAAGTGAAAGGATAAACGCATGTGTATGTTTTTGTAGATAGTATTTTTTTCTATTATTGAACAGGAGTAAAATGTGTTATATTTTAGGACTCTTTTATAATACATAATCGAAGAAACCGATCAAATTGTCGTTCCGGATGTAGTTTTTTCAACAAAAACTATCAAAATAGAATTTGAATCAAACAACATGTTTTTTTGTAAGATTTGCTTCTTCAATATGGTGCAAAAGTATACGCTTTACTGACTATAATAAGCCAAGTATTGCATTATAATTATTCGTTAAAACAATTCCGTCTCGTTGTTAGAGAATTTCTAATTGCATTCCTTAATTTAGAGACATGAAATCAGTTAGCATTATTTACACAGAAAATGACAGAACTTTGGACGCGACACTTTCAGCCCTATTATGGTTGTCAAATATCAATACGATACTTGATAAATTTGCTCGTCTATCGATGAAATTGGTTAAGTGGTATTACAGATAACAACCACCAGAACTTTTGATCAGTTGTGAATGAAATGCTTTTTTGCGATCCATTGTGAACGTCTCTGGTTGCTTATTCGGTATTATGGTTATCAACTTTATTGATAGCTATCAATTTTTCAGTCAATCGCAAATTCGTCGTTGATGAACATTTTTTTGGTTTATTTTACTGGAAATGTGTAGCCAAAACACAGGTACGTGGTTGACTAGTATAAGGGCTATATCGTGAAGTGTTTTTTCTGTGCCGTATAGCAAAAATTCATTCCAAATTGAATTTTGAAGTTAAATGTGTTTAGTGTTCATTGAATGCAGAAAATTAAAATGGTCCCTTTGTACGTAGATGTGGGGTGTGTCAACGCTTAGTACGAGCACACTATTCACAATGGAAGTAAATTTATCAATTGGCATGCATAATACCGATTTATCAATTAATTGATAGCACTTATCGTGTATCAATTGGTTGATAGTTGACAACCATAATATGGCTGTTTATGTTCTCAGCGAGAAGAGTTTTGGCAACCTTAATGAAAGAGGCAAAAAGTTCACCTGGCGAGTATTAGACGAAAGCGATTATAATCGATGTAACCGTCGGAGCGGAATTCTCTCCGATTTCCTACGATTTGGAGACATTTTGTTTCGTTGTAGTCCTCTGATCGGCCGATCCGATGTCCTCCGATAAGTTTTTGCTGCGGAATGTTTTATTTTTGGGAATGCAATACGTTACCGCGTTTTTTTTAAATTTCTCACGATGACAAATACTTCGAAGCAAAATTGATTCTCCGAAAAGAGATGCGTTGCGAAAAAACTCCGCTCCGGCGGTTACGTCGATAGGGTCGAATACAAAATCTCAATTTCGTCACCCAAAACGATTTGCCTCGAAATGTATAATCGGGTCCCTTAAGAAGAAAATATCAGCTTTGCTTAGAAACGTAGCTCATGAGATTTGTAACGAAACATTACTTAAATACCACAAAAAGTAAATTGTCTTTAGTTACTAAACTGTTACTATTGATAAAATAGTTAACAAGTTCGAAAAATATTTATTGCACTATTACACAGCATTCATTAGGAGAATGTTTGTAGTCCTTTCTTTTTGATGGCCCTTGTGATTGGGATGACTATTTTTTTCCAGAGACTCCAAAAGGTTTTTGTTGTGATGATTTCAATTGCAGCCTCAGCATTGGTCTACCTATAAGATCAGTGTCTCAAAGAATAAAGCATTGACGCCTTGACCTTCAATTGCTGTAATCTTACAAAGGTGACGTTATAGAGCAATTCTGTAATTGGAATTGGATTCAGCACATCAAGAACCTTCAGGATTCAGGAATGCGTTATCTGATTAATTTTTTTGGAGACTACCTAGACCTCATAATAAATAAATAATAAAGAAGGACCATTCTGTACAACTTTTGAAGTTAAATATGTCAGTAGTGTTATGAGATTGAGTGATTTTTAACAGCGCACAACAAATTAAAGGGAAAGTAATGGTTTTCGGATTAAAATTTTCATGGAACAAAAAACAGCAAAAACTTGATTTTTTCAATTTTGATTGTTTATTATCTCAAAAACACAAGGCACTGGGTAAATTAAAAGCTCAGATATTCACCCTTATTGCGATAGGCGTTTCACTAAAACGCCTGACAAATGACAGAGCTCCAGCCACGATAATTTTTGTTTTCATAAAAATATATGTTCAGCCCTCTATTTGTTCCTCATTGCTCTTAACATTGCCTCAAAAGTTATTTTTATTTAAACGGCAATTGTGGCACCTAGAGATAAGTAGTGTTATTGGCGTTTTATTAAAACGCCATTCGTAATACGGGTGATTAATTTAGTGAGGCAAAAATACAATTTGTTTTCTAAGGTAGTTATCGTTATTACCCTTGAGTCAGGAGTAACAAATCTTATTAAATAATAAATAAGTTATATTAATAATTCAGAAAATCAAACCCTATTTTATTTGAGCTTAAATGTTACGTTTTCATGTTTCAAACTAAAAATGTACAAAGAATTGTAGTTTTAAATTTGTTTAAGATTCCTTTCATCAAACCATATTTTTAAGGAAAATAAAAAATTGTCCGTATTCATGTATGTTTGATGTTTTCTATCATTGTCATTACACCATACTTTATTTTATTTTTTCATATTTCTTCACATTTCATTCAGAGCCGTCAGGAATATGGATGACAACTCAACTGAAATTTGGTTGTCTTCTCATATACATAACACGGGCACACAACCCAATTTTCAGTTGGGTTGTCATCTGTAATAGGGGTGTATTGCATGTAATTTCATAGAAAAGGAAAAGTATCTATTACGACTAAATTTTGATTGTGTGGCTGGCCAGACACATTTCAACCGGAACATTTACAAATCCTTGTCCAATAGTTTTACTTGAAAATCACATTAACATAATGATAGGTATAAATGAAATGTTCGTTGATTTCCTTTATCAAGGACTAAACAAATTAAATTTCTACGATAATAGACACAGTTTTGAAGGAAAACAATCAAATATCTCACAAAATTAACGTCCTTAGGAAGAATTTAAATAAAAAAAGAAAAAATAAGTGTACACAGTTAAGATTAAAATGAACAATATTTGGACAACATTTACTTTTTCGATTATTATATATTCGCACTATAGTTAAATGTATTTGTTGTCAATGAAATAAACAAAACACAAACGGAAAAGTCTAGAGAAAATAACATTGAAAAAAGTAAATGTGCTTTACATAATTTTTTATGGGCTTTATCTATGTTCTATCAAAACAAAAACCAAAAAACAAAAGTTTTTTGATCTTCTACAAAACATCAATAAAAAAGTAAACAAAAACAAACACTGATCAAAAAGTTTTAAATAATATTGAAAAAAGCATAACATATTTTTACACCTTTGAAAAACAAAAATACAAGGAAAAAATTATATACTTAAAGAAAATACATATTTTAGGCCAACAAATTGAAGTTTTGATTTTTTTAAATTATAATTTCATTTTTAATGCATCCAACAAAAAAAAACAAATGATTTTTGAAGTGAAAAATTGTTCAAAATAATATTTTTGTTATTCAAATAGTTAAATAAACAAAATGAAATACAAATTGTATTATCAATTCAAAAAATAAGACTTATGTATATGTAAAAATACATTGATGGAATCAAACAAGTAGTGATCTAAATAATTGTTTTAAATGTTTATTATGAAAAAAGATTAAAAGTGAAAAGAAATAAAACGAGAAACAGTAAAAAAGGAGAACAGGAACACTTCTTGATGAAATATTAAGTTGGAAAATAAAGCGAATTGTTTTCAAATGAAAAATAATGTCTTAACTCTTTTATTTGATATTGTTGCTGATCAACTTGCAAGTGAACAGTTTTGTGTGATCCGTTTCCGGACTCAAATGATCTTAACTTTTAAACTTTCCTTCTTCGTAATTCTTAAGAACGTAGGAGTAGGTAGATGGCAGGCTTGAACGAAACTCTTGACGAAATCAGTTGGAGGAATATAGATTCGATTCCACTTTCATTCTTATTGGCAAGTATGGAATTAAAAATAACTTTCGAATGATTTGACAAGTCCTAGTGCTAACAGTTTCCTTAATTCTTTGACAACAATCAGAACAAAATTTTGAAGTAAATAATTCTTATGCAACTTTCAACAAGGTTGCGTTAAACGTTTAACGTGGATTATTGATTGCATACTTTTCGCCACTGCTCGCATTTTGTTGATATAACAGTTGTATCAATTCCGCGTCATTCAGCCAGACGATTTAATTGTAGTGAAATGTATTCTTTGGTGGAATTATCACTTCTTCGGAGCGGAGGGACTCCACGCACTATTTTTTGTATTACAATAGCATATCAGAACCCCGATTGAACGCCTCTCTGTTAAGATTGTAAGTTAGGGTAAATGTACCCCCGTTATCGTCGCTGGGTTTTAATTAACCAGAGGTGCAAACTTATAAAGTGATGGTGTGATAAATAAACGTTTTTGCTTAATCTGTTCACATCATAATTAAACCATGTGGCATAACAGTAACATGACAACATCGTTTCATAAAAAAAGAAAGAATTGATCATGTTTGCTTGTTTCGTGGGAGTTCGGGATTGAAATCCCAAAAACATCCAACAGGTATCGCCTCCCTCGCTATAGGAATTGAAAAACCCTCCGAGTGTAATTACCCAAACATGAAGAGCCTTCCTTACTAAGCCGTTCGTAACGGGCAAAAAACATGTAGGTCACAACTATACCTCGCGAAGATATTGGTCGACAGAAATACGAGAAATGGCCCCAGGAGAACCTAAAATTTAAAATTAAATTTCAATTTCTAGCAAAAACGTATTTTAGGGAACGTACTCAAACTACGTAACCGAGGTTGGGCTAGATGGTGTGCACCGTATGTTAGTTCCATCGATAAAGCCAATTTGCTTGCAGCTCAATTTGCAAACTCAACACTACCTGATAGCATATTGGCTCCACCTGAGCTTGAGTCTGTAGATTCTGTGATGAAGCAGATATTTTTTCGTACTCGCTCGGTTGCGAGAGTCCTCAAAGATCTCAACATTCATAAATCCGCTGGTCCAGATGGTATCCCCGCCGTTATTCTGAAGAGGTGTTCTTCTACGCTGGCAAAACCATTGCGTAAACTTTTCCATCTTTCCTATTCTGCTGGGATTTTTCCGAGCAGCATTTGTCCAGCCGGTCCCTAAAAAAGGCGAATCTTCCTCCCCTTCCAATTACCGTCCAATTGCACTTACGTCCCTTCTTTCCAAGGTCATGGAAACGTTGATAAACCGTCAACTTATGAAATATCTTGAAGAACGAAAGCTTCTTAATGACCGTCAGTACGGCTTTCGTAACGGTCCACTGGTGATTTGATGGCATATCTCACCGAAAAGTGGAACCAATCTTTACATTGTTTTGGAAAAAATAAGATTAATGCGCTTGAGATTTTTTAAAGCATTTGATAGAGTTTGGCATCAGGCTCTTTTATCGAAAATTCGTGCTTTTGGTATCGATGAGTCTCTTCTTCGTTGGATTAGAAATTACCTTTCCGACCGTTCAATACAAGTTGTATTGGATGGCTTCAAGTCTGATACCCACTTCATAAATGCTGGTGTGCCCCAGGGCTCCGTTTTGTCTCCGACTCTCTTCCTCATTTTCATTAATGATCTCTTGTCTGAAACTTCTAATCCGCTTAACTGTTTTGCTGACGACTCAACCCTCAGCTTTTCATATTCGTTTCCAAATTCACGTCCCTGCTCTTCGGATGTGGAACTGGAACGGTGAATTCTTGAATTCTGACCTTGACAGCATTGTTGCATGGGGTCTTATGAACCGAGTAGAATTCAATGCTTCGAAAACTCAATGCTGTCTCTTGTCGTTGAAGCTTAACATTCCCCCATTGCCATTATCCATGAATGGTTCCTGCATCGAAGAAAACGAAAAGCTGTCAGTACTTGGTATGTGTGTAAACGATGATCTTCGTTGGAATGACCACAAATTTGAAGTCGCCAAAAACGCTGCTAAATGCTTAGGCTTCTTGAGACGATGCAGGAAATTCTTCACCCCTTCTGATCTGGCTACAATTTATAAGGCCTTCATCCGCCCAAAACTGGAGTATAACTCCCATATCTGGTCAGGTGCTTCTCAAACATCTTTGCACCTCCTTGATAGGGTACAAAATAGAGCGTTAAAACTGATAGGTGATAGTTCAATCGTAGAATCAATTGATTCTCTTGAACATCGTCGAAATGTTGCCTGTCTCACTCTTTTTTATCGCTTCTTTCACAAGCAGTGCTCTAGTGAAGTAGCCAGTTGCATTCCTCCCCTGAAACAATTTAGCCGCAACACCCGCCTCGCTAGGAATGTTCATCAGTTTTACCTTGAGCCCAACTTCGGGCGTACAGTTAAGTATAGAGATTCGTATTTCAGTCGCACCACCCGAATGTGGAATGCTTTACCTGGCTCTGTATTTCCCCTTCATTACGATTCACAAAGATTCAAAAGCAACGTGCATCGGTGTCTCCTTTTAAATCCTCTCCTATTTCCCTAAATGCTCGCACTGTGTTTAACAACATTATAAGGGTATTCATATCCCCTTGATGTGCGCGCTAATTATAAAAAAAAAAAAAAAAAAAAAAAAAAAAAAAAAAAAAAAAAAAAAAAAGGAGGCTACCCCCCAAATTGCATACTTTCAGTGGTAGATGGTATCTTATCTGAAGAACTTTGATAGGTTGGACTGTATCATATTTCGCAGTTGGTGTGATGATACTTCTTATATACTTACTTTTGGATGTTCAGGGAGTGAGCCTCGTTAAGTACTGTTGACTTAACATTAAAGTCTCAACTTGTTTTCGATATGCTATCGTTGGTTACCTCAATATCTGTGATCACAGCTTCATTTCATCGTCTCTCTTCTATGACCAGTCTCAATACGTGGTTTGATTTACAGCTGGGTCATCGGTAGTAGATAGTTGTAAAACTTTATTTGAAAAGGTAGCTTTAATTTTTTTTTAACGTTAAGATTCTTTACACGTCTATCGCAAGGTTCGTCGGTCGTTACAATTTCGGACTACAAGTCCCAAATAGAATAGACTTAAAACATATTCATAATAAATGTTTTGCAAGTTGCAACAGATACAGTGAAAAATCATTCACTACGAGGGAATCTATGATGGTTCCTTTTGGAATTCGTATTGTTAAGGCGCCGGCGGTCCTTGTGATAGAGGCGATAGTTTGGCTAGTGGCCGTCTACTATTATCGTTAGTTAAACCCTGTAGTTTGCTCTATACTTTGGGGTAGCTTTTCTATGTTTCACAGCCATACCACAGGTTGGATTTTCGTAGTTCGTAAATAAGTTTTCCGTGTGGAAGTTTTCTACGATGGAATCTGTGATAGGGCTGAATGTCTAACTCAATGTTTTCACTCTCTTTTGATATAGAAAACCTGACGAATATATTACAAAGAAAGCGAAAGCGAACCAAAAACAACTCCTTTTGAATTAACCCAGAGGATTCAACAATAAGTGTGTTCTATTTTCCAATCAATCAACTTAATATTCAGATGGAATTCGTGATAGGGCTGACTATCCACTGTATTTGAATGAATATGTCCAACAAGAACGGTCTGATGGTATTCTCTATGCTCATAGTTTTTGCGCAGAATCTGCTCGATAGATGAACGACGACACGAAAGCATCCGTACTGCGCAAAGTTATCTATTGGAAATAGGGACTGCCGCTTTTCCCGAAATTGAACTAGAAATTACAATATACGCAATAAAAAGAATCAGATATGAAGTAAGGAATCATTTTTCTGAAATCATGTAAGTATACATTTATTACCTGTACTGCGAAAATATAAATAGGTAACAAAAATTGTACGTATATTTTTGAAGCTCCTGATTTGCACAGACTTGGAAAAATTAAGAAATTCTCAAGCTATATTTTTTTCAGTTCATATTGAAATGAATTTCGAAAGCAGTAAAAGTGAAAGGATAAACGCATGTGTATGTTTTTGTAGATAGTATTTTTTTCTATTATTGAACAGGAGTAAAATGTGTTATATTTTAGGACTCTTTTATAATACATAATCGAAGAAACCGATCAAATTGTCGTTCCGGATGTAGTTTTTTCAACAAAAACTATCAAAATAGAATTTGAATCAAACAACATGTTTTTTTGTAAGATTTGCTTCTTCAATATGGTGCAAAAGTATACGCTTTACTGACTATAATAAGCCAAGTATTGCATTATAATTATTCGTTAAAACAATTCCGTCTCGTTGTTAGAGAATTTCTAATTGCATTCCTTAATTTAGAGACATGAAATCAGTTAGCATTATTTACACAGAAAATGACAGAACTTTGGACGCGACACTTTCAGCCCTATTATGGTTGTCAAATATCAATACGATACTTGATAAATTTGCTCGTCTATCGATGAAATTGGTTAAGTGGTATTACAGATAACAACCACCAGAACTTTTGATCAGTTGTGAATGAAATGCTTTTTTGCGATCCATTGTGAACGTCTCTGGTTGCTTATTCGGTATTATGGTTATCAACTTTATTGATAGCTATCAATTTTTCAGTCAATCGCAAATTCGTCGTTGATGAACATTTTTTTGGTTTATTTTACTGGAAATGTGTAGCCAAAACACAGGTACGTGGTTGACTAGTATAAGGGCTATATCGTGAAGTGTTTTTTCTGTGCCGTATAGCAAAAATTCATTCCAAATTGAATTTTGAAGTTAAATGTGTTTAGTGTTCATTGAATGCAGAAAATTAAAATGGTCCCTTTGTACGTAGATGTGGGGTGTGTCAACGCTTAGTACGAGCACACTATTCACAATGGAAGTAAATTTATCAATTGGCATGCATAATACCGATTTATCAATTAATTGATAGCACTTATCGTGTATCAATTGGTTGATAGTTGACAACCATAATATGGCTGTTTATGTTCTCAGCGAGAAGAGTTTTGGCAACCTTAATGAAAGAGGCAAAAAGTTCACCTGGCGAGTATTAGACGAAAGCGATTATAATCGATGTAACCGTCGGAGCGGAATTCTCTCCGATTTCCTACGATTTGGAGACATTTTGTTTCGTTGTAGTCCTCTGATCGGCCGATCCGATGTCCTCCGATAAGTTTTTGCTGCGGAATGTTTTATTTTTGGGAATGCAATACGTTACCGCGTTTTTTTTAAATTTCTCACGATGACAAATACTTCGAAGCAAAATTGATTCTCCGAAAAGAGATGCGTTGCGAAAAAACTCCGCTCCGGCGGTTACGTCGATAGGGTCGAATACAAAATCTCAATTTCGTCACCCAAAACGATTTGCCTCGAAATGTATAATCGGGTCCCTTAAGAAGAAAATATCAGCTTTGCTTAGAAACGTAGCTCATGAGATTTGTAACGAAACATTACTTAAATACCACAAAAAGTAAATTGTCTTTAGTTACTAAACTGTTACTATTGATAAAATAGTTAACAAGTTCGAAAAATATTTATTGCACTATTACACAGCATTCATTAGGAGAATGTTTGTAGTCCTTTCTTTTTGATGGCCCTTGTGATTGGGATGACTATTTTTTTCCAGAGACTCCAAAAGGTTTTTGTTGTGATGATTTCAATTGCAGCCTCAGCATTGGTCTACCTATAAGATCAGTGTCTCAAAGAATAAAGCATTGACGCCTTGACCTTCAATTGCTGTAATCTTACAAAGGTGACGTTATAGAGCAATTCTGTAATTGGAATTGGATTCAGCACATCAAGAACCTTCAGGATTCAGGAATGCGTTATCTGATTAATTTTTTTGGAGACTACCTAGACCTCATAATAAATAAATAATAAAGAAGGACCATTCTGTACAACTTTTGAAGTTAAATATGTCAGTAGTGTTATGAGATTGAGTGATTTTTAACAGCGCACAACAAATTAAAGGGAAAGTAATGGTTTTCGGATTAAAATTTTCATGGAACAAAAAACAGCAAAAACTTGATTTTTTCAATTTTGATTGTTTATTATCTCAAAAACACAAGGCACTGGGTAAATTAAAAGCTCAGATATTCACCCTTATTGCGATAGGCGTTTCACTAAAACGCCTGACAAATGACAGAGCTCCAGCCACGATAATTTTTGTTTTCATAAAAATATATGTTCAGCCCTCTATTTGTTCCTCATTGCTCTTAACATTGCCTCAAAAGTTATTTTTATTTAAACGGCAATTGTGGCACCTAGAGATAAGTAGTGTTATTGGCGTTTTATTAAAACGCCATTCGTAATACGGGTGATTAATTTAGTGAGGCAAAAATACAATTTGTTTTCTAAGGTAGTTATCGTTATTACCCTTGAGTCAGGAGTAACAAATCTTATTAAATAATAAATAAGTTATATTAATAATTCAGAAAATCAAACCCTATTTTATTTGAGCTTAAATGTTACGTTTTCATGTTTCAAACTAAAAATGTACAAAGAATTGTAGTTTTAAATTTGTTTAAGATTCCTTTCATCAAACCATATTTTTAAGGAAAATAAAAAATTGTCCGTATTCATGTATGTTTGATGTTTTCTATCATTGTCATTACACCATACTTTATTTTATTTTTTCATATTTCTTCACATTTCATTCAGAGCCGTCAGGAATATGGATGACAACTCAACTGAAATTTGGTTGTCTTCTCATATACATAACACGGGCACACAACCCAATTTTCAGTTGGGTTGTCATCTGTAATAGGGGTGTATTGCATGTAATTTCATAGAAAAGGAAAAGTATCTATTACGACTAAATTTTGATTGTGTGGCTGGCCAGACACATTTCAACCGGAACATTTACAAATCCTTGTCCAATAGTTTTACTTGAAAATCACATTAACATAATGATAGGTATAAATGAAATGTTCGTTGATTTCCTTTATCAAGGACTAAACAAATTAAATTTCTACGATAATAGACACAGTTTTGAAGGAAAACAATCAAATATCTCACAAAATTAACGTCCTTATGAAGAATTTAAATAAAAAAAGAAAAAATAAGTGTACACAGTTAAGATTAAAATGAACAATATTTGGACAACATTTACTTTTTCGATTATTATATATTCGCACTATAGTTAAATGTATTTGTTGTCAATGAAATAAACAAAACACAAACGGAAAAGTCTAGAGAAAATAACATTGAAAAAAGTAAATGTGCTTTACATAATTTTTTATGGGCTTTATCTATGTTCTATCAAAACAAAAACCAAAAAACAAAAGTTTTTTGATCTTCTACAAAACATCAATAAAAAAGTAAACAAAAACAAACACTGATCAAAAAGTTTTAAATAATATTGAAAAAAGCATAACATATTTTTACACCTTTGAAAAACAAAAATACAAGGAAAAAATTATATACTTAAAGAAAATACATATTTTAGGCCAACAAATTGAAGTTTTGATTTTTTTAAATTATAATTTCATTTTTAATGCATCCAACAAAAAAAAACAAATGATTTTTGAAGTGAAAAATTGTTCAAAATAATATTTTTGTTATTCAAATAGTTAAATAAACAAAATGAAATACAGATTGTATTATCAATTCAAAAAATAAGACTTATGTATATGTAAAAATACATTGATGGAATCAAACAAGTAGTGATCTAAATAATTGTTTTAAATGTTTATTATGAAAAAAGATTAAAAGTGAAAAGAAATAAAACGAGAAACAGTAAAAAAGGAGAACAGGAACACTTCTTGATGAAATATTAAGTTGGAAAATAAAGCGAATTGTTTTCAAATGAAAAATAATGTCTTAACTCTTTTATTTGATATTGTTGCTGATCAACTTGCAAGTGAACAGTTTTGTGTGATCCGTTTCCGGACTCAAATGATCTTAACTTTTAAACTTTCCTTCTTCGTAATTCTTAAGAACGTAGGAGTAGGTAGATGGCAGGCTTGAACGAAACTCTTGACGAAATCAGTTGGAGGAATATAGATTCGATTCCACTTTCATTCTTATTGGCAAGTATGGAATTAAAAATAACTTTCGAATGATTTGACAAGTCCTAGTGCTAACAGTTTCCTTAATTCTTTGACAACAATCAGAACAAAATTTTGAAGTAAATAATTCTTATGCAACTTTCAACAAGGTTGCGTTAAACGTTTAACGTGGATTATTGATTGCATACTTTTCGCCACTGCTCGCATTTTGTTGATATAACAGTTGTATCAATTCCGCGTCATTCAGCCAGACGATTTAATTGTAGTGAAATGTATTCTTTGGTGGAATTATCACTTCTTCGGAGCGGAGGGACTCCACGCACTATTTTTTGTATTACAATAGCATATCAGAACCCCGATTGAACGCCTCTCTGTTAAGATTGTAAGTTAGGGTAAATGTACCCCCGTTATCGTCGCTGGGTTTTAATTAACCAGAGGTGCAAACTTATAAAGTGATGGTGTGATAAATAAACGTTTTTGCTTAATCTGTTCACATCATAATTAAACCATGTGGCATAACAGTAACATGACAACATCGTTTCATAAAAAAAGAAAGAATTGATCATGTTTGCTTGTTTCGTGGGAGTTCGGGATTGAAATCCCAAAAACATCCAACAGGTATCGCCTCCCTCGCTATAGGAATTGAAAAACCCTCCGAGTGTAATTACCCAAACATGAAGAGCCTTCCTTACTAAGCCGTTCGTAACGGGCAAAAAACATGTAGGTCACAACTATACCTCGCGAAGATATTGGTCGACAGAAATACGAGAAATGGCCCCAGGAGAACCTAAAATTTAAAATTAAATTTCAATTTCTAGCAAAAACGTATTTTAGGGAACGTACTCAAACTACGTAACCGAGGTTGGGCTAGATGGTGTGCACCGTATGTTAGTTCCATCGATAAAGCCAATTTGCTTGCAGCTCAATTTGCAAACTCAACACTACCTGATAGCATATTGGCTCCACCTGAGCTTGAGTCTGTAGATTCTGTGATGAAGCAGATATTTTTTCGTACTCGCTCGGTTGCGAGAGTCCTCAAAGATCTCAACATTCATAAATCCGCTGGTCCAGATGGTATCCCCGCCGTTATTCTGAAGAGGTGTTCTTCTACGCTGGCAAAACCATTGCGTAAACTTTTCCATCTTTCCTATTCTGCTGGGATTTTTCCGAGCAGCATTTGTCCAGCCGGTCCCTAAAAAAGGCGAATCTTCCTCCCCTTCCAATTACCGTCCAATTGCACTTACGTCCCTTCTTTCCAAGGTCATGGAAACGTTGATAAACCGTCAACTTATGAAATATCTTGAAGAACGAAAGCTTCTTAATGACCGTCAGTACGGCTTTCGTAACGGTCCACTGGTGATTTGATGGCATATCTCACCGAAAAGTGGAACCAATCTTTACATTGTTTTGGAAAAAATAAGATTAATGCGCTTGAGATTTTTTAAAGCATTTGATAGAGTTTGGCATCAGGCTCTTTTATCGAAAATTCGTGCTTTTGGTATCGATGAGTCTCTTCTTCGTTGGATTAGAAATTACCTTTCCGACCGTTCAATACAAGTTGTATTGGATGGCTTCAAGTCTGATACCCACTTCATAAATGCTGGTGTGCCCCAGGGCTCCGTTTTGTCTCCGACTCTCTTCCTCATTTTCATTAATGATCTCTTGTCTGAAACTTCTAATCCGCTTAACTGTTTTGCTGACGACTCAACCCTCAGCTTTTCATATTCGTTTCCAAATTCACGTCCCTGCTCTTCGGATGTGGAACTGAAACGGTGAATTCTTGAATTCTGACCTTGACAGCATTGTTGCATGGGGTCTTATGAACCGAGTAGAATTCAATGCTTCGAAAACTCAATGCTGTCTCTTGTCGTTGAAGCTTAACATTCCCCCATTGCCATTATCCATGAATGGTTCCTGCATCGAAGAAAACGAAAAGCTGTCAGTACTTGGTATGTGTGTAAACGATGATCTTCGTTGGAATGACCACATATTTGAAGTCGCCAAAAACGCTGCTAAATGCTTAGGCTTCTTGAGACGATGCAGGAAATTCTTCACCCCTTCTGATCTGGCTACAATTTATAAGGCCTTCATCCGCCCAAAACTGGAGTATAACTCCCATATCTGGTCAGGTGCTTCTCAAACATCTTTGCACCTCCTTGATAGGGTACAAAATAGAGCGTTAAAACTGATAGGTGATAGTTCCATCGTAGAATCAATTGATTCTCTTGAACATCGTCGAAATGTTGCCTGTCTCACTCTTTTTTATCGCTTCTTTCACAAGCAGTGCTCTAGTGAAGTAGCCAGTTGCATTCCTCCCCTGAAACAATTTAGCCGCAACACCCGCCTCGCTAGGAATGTTCATCAGTTTTACCTTGAGCCCAACTTCGGGCGTACAGTCAAGTATAGAGATTCGTATTTCAGTCGCACCACCCGAATGTGGAATGCTTTACCTGGCTCAGTATTTCCCCTTCATTACGATTCACAAAAATTCAAAAGCAACGTGCATCGGTGTCTCCTTTCAAATCCTCTCCTATTTTCCTAAATGCTCGCACTGTGTTTAACAACATTATAAAGGTATTCATAACCCCTTGATGTGCGCGTTAATTATAAAAAAAAAAAAAAATCTCACTCACGTATCAAAGAGGATGAGGGGTGCGGGTGTGGGGGTTATGAATAGCAGCGGTTTGGGTTGGTGACTGGGTTATTGCGGTTGGGAACCTCCACTGAAGATTAGAGATGTCACCCAGTTCGTCGAAAAACAATTCTTCGAGGGTTTTTTCCTAGTGTAGTCCAGTCTTGGGCAATCACAGACGAAGTGGAATGACCCTTACTCTGCCTCTTTGTTTTGGCATCCTTTACATAAGTCGGATGTGCTAATGCCCATTCTCATCATGTGGGACCCAAATGATCTGTAACCTGTGAGAATGCCAATCAACAGAGGCAGAGTGCAGGGGCCAGATTCTATAAAAAGCGAAACGAAAGCGATCAAACGTTTTTCAATAGGAAAGACATTGCAAATCGTTCGCACACACGAAAACGTTTGTTCGCTTCTTACTTACAGAATGTCACCCCAGGCCTGCTAAATTGGAACAGAAACAGTTTTTTTTTTCTGGGAAATATTTGGCTATAGGCTTCTGGAAACTCGTCATGTTTCTAAAGGTGACCAGTGACCACCTGTTATTGGCTGTTTTTAGAAATTTTAGTTTTCATCTGTTTTTTCATGTTCTGGTGGAGTGTGAAAACTGAGGTATTAGTATCGCTGATTTCAAGAGCTGACCCCATTTTTGCCAACTTGTCCGCCATTTCACTACCGGTTTTGTCACGGTTTCCTGGAACCCAAATCGAAGTCACCGTGTTCGTTTAGTTGAGCAATCCTAGATTACAGCGACAGCTTTCTACTGACTTGGATTTTGTGTCAATGGATGAGATAGCTTTAATGGCCTTCTGGTTGTCTTTTGGTTTACACTTGAACAACTATTGAAAATTCATATCTAAAAAGAATGTGTACCCCTTAACAGTGTGTTTTTTGAAAATAAATTTTGGCAGAAATGTCAATTTGCTTGGATGCCCCGAACCTGCGGTTATGGCCATTTCAACTTGTTTTTGAGGAGAAACCGTGAGGGACCACTATTGTGCTTGCATTTGACCCACAGTGTATCTAATACAGAGAGTCAGCTGATACCCCCTTTGCCTGAAACACACTCGCATTTTTTGTGGTTAATACAAACATAGTGTCCTTTTTAAATTAACGGCAGTATCTGACTGCATTCGAGTTTCATTATTTTCACTTTTTTAATGTAGTATTAACTTTAATGGCAAATTATACTTAATGCAGCTTTGAATGAAACACATCATTCTCAATTGTTGCCAATTTAAAAATATCGAAAACACGTTCACATTTTTAAATCCATTTCAAACAAAAACGACAAAAACATGGCGACGAGAGTTCCCGCTCTAATTTAACTCGTGGAGCTTGTGGATAAAGTAGCACTTCCTTGCCCCAGTTGGCTTTCAGGTTGTACTCTGTGATTTGACTTACCCTTTTTAGTGTAATAAATACTTTTAATTGAGAGCTCTAGTTTCTACGTCACCTCAAACTATTAGAAAACTCATGGCACATCAGGCACCGCACAATACGCTCATTGGAATTGATCTGTTTACATTTAGTTTTGTGTTCAAGAAAGCATTCTAAAGCAGAGAGAGATTATTAGACTTCACAAGTCAGAACATCAGAACCTAGTCTGAGAATCGCTATTGGAGCAAGCTTCGCGCTCTTACACGAAGAATTCTAATCCGAGCTAAGCACGTGCACTCGTATACTCACACACAGTAGCGGCGTTAGGGTAAGTTGCGGTGGGGCGGATTTCTAACTCTTTTCTATTGTTCCATTTTGGAATAAACTGTTATTTAAAAATTACATTTCTTTTGTTTCATTTCATTGCAGAATTTAGTATTTCAAGTTTCTGGGTTTGGCTTGCAGCTACTGTAATTACACGTGTTTATACACGAACAGTTCAATTTTACGTGTAATGTGTGCCAACGTATAATCACACGCCCACGCATACTCATCAGCGTACTACAATAAGTCAAAACAGAGACAGGTATTATTCAGTGAAAAACGGCTCTCACACACATTATTTTGTTCTTGAATTTCACCTGTCAGCAACGACAAAACCAACTTGCTCCTCTTCCTCAGCCGAAACAAAATGTTTAAAAATTTCTCGCCTCCACGATTGAGCAATCCGATGCTTTAGACTTGTGCTTCCTAACAAATTTCGAAAATAATTGCCATTTGTGCTTTGCAGTTGGTGTTCTGTCGGCCAAGAGAGTGTACAGAACAGTCAGTTCTTCTTACGAAAAGCGATATCAGAATTTCTTGAAAGAGAAGAAAATATGCAAAATTTTAGTGAACTCTGCCAGCTGTCGGTGAAAGATAATAAACTGTAAGAATAGAAAAATCTTCTTATTTCAGAACTGAATTCTTTAATAATTAAATTTTTATATAAAAAAGATGCCTTACAGCAACGATTGACATAACACCAGGTGACGTGATCTTGGATGAGATGCCCATACTCATGAGTCCGCAATGGGACAGCGAACAGATGAAATGTTCCAATTGTTTAAAAAGCTCATTCGTCATGTGTCCGTAAGTATAGAGTGCGTGTGTTGTGCATTTCAACATAAACATAGATACATTCATTTTGGTTTAAAAATAACACACACATAATTTAAGGGCATGCCTCGTTTTTCCAATGTGTGTAGAATGCCCGGCACATGATCAATTCGACTGTGAGTTCTTTCAACGTGCTAAGAATATTTCGAGGAATCTTTTAGTTTCCAACTATGCGATATATGCTCCACTCAAGTGTTTGTTGAAGTTGGAAAATCAAAAAACAAACCAGACCAATGGTGTTAAAGATTTGTTAAAAATCAACCCTCATTTAGAAGAATACTTGAAATCGGAAACATGGACAGAACATAAGTTGAAAGTTGTACAGCCTTTGTTGCAATCTGGACTAGCAGAGAATTTCCATAATATTCAACTCAATGAGGAACTTCTTCAGAAGCTTTGTAGCATAATTGATTTGAATTCGTATGAAATTACAAACAAGGATGGTGATCAAGTGAAGGGAGTGTATCTACAAGCACCAACGATTCCACACAGTTGCATTCCCAATACAATGATGGCTGTTGATGATGATTTCAATTTGAAGATTTATGCCACTGTGCCCATTCGTCAAGGAGAGCTGATTTATAATTCCTATACAAACCCATTGATGGTGAGTTATTATGTTAAATCTCAAAAAAAAAAAAAAATTACAAGAACTACCTACTAATTTCAATAATCGTATCCGAATAGCTTTTTATGGTTGTTTACGTGGCGCACACAATTTTCTATTACCTTTCTTGAATAAAAATGTATACCAAAAATTCTCGGATACTTTTAGATAGATTTTTGGTAGAAATTTGCTGAATGCTTATAGTCCACAGAAATTAGGATTTTGATACGGAATAATTCATACAAAAGGTATTAGGGTGTTTTTAGGTATATATTGGTGCCCCGAATAACCCCTCAAAAGTCCCCTACGATATCTTGTACGCATAACAATTGGCAACAAAGTAAAGATCGTAAAAAACGGTTTTTCGGATTTTTCTCGTTAATTATTGATTTTACGATAAATATACCTCTATACAAAATGAAAGAAGAGATAATTATACACAAAAAAGGTCCCATAACATTTTTTTGTCCGAGCAATATTTCTAATGATAAGCTCCGCTGAAATTTTTGAAAAAAAAAAAAAAAAAAAATTTCGCCTGTTTTTTTACAATATAGGGTTTAAATATTTAAAAAAACAACAATTATTTTTCTGAAAATCATGAATAAAAATTTATTACATAATTATACATCTATTTGTTTATTATTTATTGATCTTCATCCTCTGGCTGCACATTAATACTTTGCTCAAGAAAATCTGCCGGATTAACTTCATCCAAATCTTGAATTTCGATGTCGTCGGCTTGTTGCTCAGATTGATCATCCTCAATTGGTTCTGTATTAGAACAAGACAGACCATGACAATTCCCACAAACTGCTGAACAATGCAGCCCCAATCTCCGGCATCCACACATTGGCCCACAACCTTTTGTACAATTACAAAAAATCATATGCAAAAGACAATCAGGTGCAGGAGGTTGAGTTGTTGTCTTCGGCCACAACAGGTTGTCCTTTAACATCCATCCCCAGTCCAGAGGATTTAATTCGTTACCCAACCATTTTTGAATCTGATAGTAGACACGGAAGAGGTGCTGTTGTGCTGCTTCAAAAGTGGGTGGCAACAAATTCAATTTTACAGGTTTACCTTTGCTCACAGACTTAGTGAAAGATGAATACCGATGGTTGTTGATTGAATTTTCTTTCATTGGAGCACCATAAACTGCGAGGAAGAACTTGAGTCCATTCGAGGAAATGGTGTCACGGGAAGTATCAGTATCATTAAAACATTCAGCTGCAACACGTAAGTCATTCCGTTTTTTCATTAGTTTCAATGCTGCTGTTTTGCCTTTATGAAAAAGAGCCGATGTAGTATCACACCCAGAGAATGCGTGCAAAAATAAAACGTGATTTCGAATGTTTTCGTGGAGATCAAAGCTTCGAGATGAATAAATTTTTTGTTCGACCATTCCTTTGGCCGGTTTTAGGAGAAAAACTTCTCTGTCAACAGGTGTACGTGCAGTTAGAATAACAAGGAGATCTATATCTTCCCCAACAACAACTATTGTATCATTATGAGGTTGTTCCAAAGCCGTTTCAATTATTAAAATATCAGCATCATCTTGAGCATGCTTAACAGAAAAATTATTAATTTCAAACTTTTCTGTCAGCATTGAAATTAATCTGGTTTTATTCTTGCTGTTAGAAAGAAGCTTCTCTTGACTAACTGTAGCTATCATTTGTCCATCAAAACAAATATCAACAGATGAAGATTTTGAGGATCGACGAAGTTGTTCTACAGCCTTGACGCTATTGCTGATGTTTTCATAGCCATCGAAGACAACAATTGAATTCGAACCAAAATGATTTTGTACATAATCAACATATTTCCTACAAATTTCATTATATGTTTGATTCGTATCCCACACAACTTTCCGCAAGAGAAATCCTCCATCGATGACATGAATGGCATTGTGAAAATCAGGTGGAGATTTTATTATCTCAAAATTGTCATAAAAAAGTGACTTAGTTGTTTTACGCATGCCACCTTCATCAAAAAGTGATAAAGGATACGGCGCCAGCTCATAATCTAAATAAGTGCGAAGTTCTTCATTAGTTCTTTTCATTACACTAATTCTTTGAAACAATAATAATGGATCAATAGCTGTTTCTGTATCATGAATTTTAATCGTACTATTAACGGTCAGTAATGAAAGTACTCTATCAGCACGCTGGAATTTAACATCACCGAAAGTACTGCCAATTTTTTTATTTATTCCAGCAATTCCAACTCTCCAAGCATCATGACAATTTATTGTTACACCACCAGTAATTCCTGTTGCAATTGACATGATTTTCTCTGTATGAGGGAAAGGATCATGAATATTAAACCAATCTAACAATTTTTCAACATCTTGAACATCTCTTTTTATGCGTGATTCGCTTGCATCAACATGCTGCTCTCCAGAGTGAAAATTAAGCCCACAAAATTTTTCAAGACCTTCGCTAATGTTGCTTGCAGTTAATAGTCCATTAACCCATTTATTTAAGACACTTTCACTTGTGCTTCGACCATGTGTAAAGCCACCTCTTGATTTTGATGACTTCATAAGAGATTGCTCTATTATCATGTCACTCCAAGTGCCACAGAAATATTTATCGGAACGTTTTATTGAAAAATAGTTGTTGGTGAACTTTTGAAAAGCTGCATTTTCCATTGTATTTTCTAAATTCTCCATGTCTTGCACATACAAATGTGCAGATTTTGCATAATGATAATGGCCAGTTGCATGAAAATATGGTATCATTCTTTTAATACAACTTAAATGCGTCGTCCAATTCCAAGGGACAAGGGACTATTCAGTACTGATGAATTCCTGTCCCGTGCTAGCTAGAGACATACATACACATACATATGCTACCCAGGTATACCTGAATCGACAAATAAAGAGAAAACGATCCTGCACAAGCGGGTTTAGTCTGGAAGATTGAGGGGAGGAGCAGATGTTTAGTTCAAGGTTCTTTTCGAAGTAATCGGCCTTTGTAGTAGTGTAAATGTGCCGGCATCGATTCATAAGTAAAAAAAAACTATCAAATCTTATGCATAATATCTATCTAATACATTAAAAATTCTTAAAATGAATCTACGCTAATTTTTTTAAATATTTAAACCCTATATTGTAAAAAAACAGGCGAAATTTTTTTTTTTTTTTTTTTCAAAAATTTCAGCGGAGCTTATCATTAGAAATATTGCTCGGACAAAAAAATGTTATGGGACCTTTTTTGTGTATAATTATCTCTTCTTTCATTTTGTATAGAGGTATATTTATCGTAAAATCAATAATTAACGAGAAAAATCCGAAAAACCGTTTTTTACGATCTTTACTTTGTTGCCAATTGTTATGCGTACAAGATATCGTAGGGGACTTTTGAGGGGTTATTCGGGGCACCAATATGTACCTAAAAACACCCTTATACCTTTTGTATGAATTATTCCGCAGTTTGGCCTTTTTTTTTACTAATTTCAGTGGACTATTAGCACATAAACAACAACAAAAAGCTATCCGGATACGATTATTATTAAACTCAACCATTACCTTTGCCTGAAACATAATCAAACTTTTTCTGTGGTGAGATCAAAGATAGCGTCTTACTTCAATTAACGCCTTAACGGTTATATCCGGCTGCAATGGTGTTTCATTATTTACACTTTTTTTAATTCAGAGTATTCACTAGAATGGAAAATAATGTTTACTGCGGCACTTTTAACTGAACATTTAACATTCTCACCTGTTGCAAATCCAAAAATATCAAAGACACGTTCAATTTCTGAAATTGGTTTCAAACCAGCTGACAAAAATTTATTTATTTATTTATTTATTTATTTAACGTTATCATGCTTTTTCGACTTAAGGAAAAGAGGAAATGTTTAGGATTTTCTCTAAGAAAAATTAGTAAATCCAGCAAGTTTAAGGTCAGTGCTTTTCACTAAACCATTCTACAATATTCTGATCGCTCCTTAGGATAAGAATAAGATCGAAATGCACTCTTCATGGAAGCAAAAAAGAAGAAGCTTTGTAGCCTTCTGTGAAAGCATGACCACAATCCCAGCAGCAGGCAGACTGCACACGGCCCTTTCAAGCGAAAAGTCACACACCACCATGGCCTTGAAACACGCTGACTGCAGCTTCACAGAAAATGAAGAGCAAAGATCTCTTCTCGTGCTTAACATACACTTCTCTGGAAGCATACTAATAACATGACATGAAAGACCTACACCTGTGCATAGTACTGATAAGCAAGACTGGAAGACAGCAACGATAGTTTGCTCGAAAAGGCTAGAATGGGCATTAAGTAATTTTCAACCCTTCAAATCTCCAGGTGTAGATGGGATCTTTCCAGCATTATTACAAATGGGAAAAGAAGTGATCATACTACACTTGCTTAAAATTATCAGAAGCAGCCTGGCTCTAGGGTAAATACCCAGTCCATGGACGCGAGCAAAAATTATCTTTATACCAAAATCGGGTAAGAAAGACACAACTCATCCTAAATCATTCAGGTCAATAAGCTTAACATCCTTTGTACTGAAAACCATGGAGATCGATAATTTAATAAATCAGAAATTCTAGTGAGCACTAAACATAAGACAGCATGCATACAGAGCAGGTAGATCTAGGGGAACTGCCCTATACTATCTCTCAACCACCATCCAAAAAGTAATCGACTCAAAAGACAGCGATCGGCTGTTTCTTGGATATTGAAGGTGCCTTTGATAATACCTCGCACGAGGCAGTTAACAAAGCACTTCAGAGGAAGGACACTCCGATTACAATAATAAAGTGGGTAAGTGCAATGCTTAGTACAAGAACGGCAGAAACACACTCTAGCCAAGCGATTCAGAGAATCATCACTACGAGAGGCTGCCCACAATGAGGGGTCTTATCATTTTTACTTTGGAGCCTAGTAGTAGATGAACTATTAGAAAACTAACCATGCAAGGCTTAGGATACATTGGCTATGCTGATGACATCACATTATTAGCCTGTGGGCAATATGAAGAAACCCTATGCGATATAATACAGAGGGGCTTGGTAATCACGATAAAGTGGATGGTAAGAACCACCCTTACATATGGAGCGGTAGTCTGGAACAAGAGAACTAACCAGGTGACCACTAGTAAAGTTTTAGAAAAAGTACAAAGACTTGCGTGCATATGCATATCAGGGGCAATGAAAAGCTGTCCAACTGCGGCTTTGGAAGTATTGCTAAACCTGACACCTATGCTCTATGCACCTGGTAATAAGAAGCATCTCAAATGCAACGATAGCTAGATTTGCCAAGGAGACTGAGTGTGTCCTGAAATCTAGCGAAAAGAGTATAATATCGCACGAGTTACCACTCATTGATTTCCCTCGGAATAGCAAGACCAAGAAATTCAAATTCGATAAGCTCTTCAACGTTGAGCTAAGTAACAAAAAAGCATGGCAAGTGAGGAAGAGACCTACTCAATTAAGACCTATGCAATAAAATGGTATACAGATGATTCAAGAACAACGGAGGAATTTTTGGGGCAAGAACAAAATTTCAGTAACTATGGGAAGAATGTAAGGCATATTTTAATTATTCAACTTTAAACTTTAACTTTATAAAGTTTAAAGTTAAAGTAAGCTTTAAACTTTAATCTTTAAACTTTAAACTTTAACTTTAATCTCCTCAAATCTTGTCAGCGAATGCGTTGACAAATTGAACAAACTGGACAGTAATAACAAGGTTACAATCTACTATCTACTGGCTACCAGGACATGTAGGAATCATAGGCAATGAACAGGCAGACGAACTGACAAGGACAGGAGCCGGTCACCACTCAAAGGACCGGAACCGTTTTGTGGAGTAACAGAAAGCCACTTTAAGAAAAAAATCAAAAAGTCGGAGGAAGACAACAGAGTTAAACACTGGAATGACCTCCACAAAACGTTACAAAGACGCAATAAAACTAAGTAGAAACAATGTAAGAATGCTTGCCGGGTTCTTAACCGGACACTGCAGACTAAGAAAACACCTAAAAGTACTAGGCATAGAGAGCATTGACCAATGCAGGTACTGCAACGAACAGGAAGAGTCTCCTGACCACCTCTTAGGTGACTTCGAAGCTCTAATACACCAAAGGAAGAAGTACCTAGGATGCTACAACGTAGAGGAGAGGGAGCTAAAACTCCTAAGCGTAACTCAGATACTAAGTTTCATCAAAGGAACTAATCTGGATGAAGTACTTTAAAATTAAGGAATACCACTTAAGAAGTGGGGGGTACAATAGATTTAAAAGGTCGAGGTGCAATACAAAACCCCAATTATTCATTCATTCGTGGATGGATAACTCTGGAGGTACTTGTGAACGAATTCGAATTCCTTTACAAAATTTCGAAGGTTATTCAATCGATTTTCCACGTTGAACGGTTGTCGATGTTTAGTTGCACGTTATGCTCCAAAAGCAGTCTTGGCCAGTCACCGAATAATTCAGTTTTATTTTTCTTTAGGAAGTATCTTAAAAGTTTTTCTACCTTATCATTTCGAAGAAAACCCCAGGCTTTAGAAACATAGAACATTCCAGTTCTTAGGTTAGGTTGTATGGGGCGGGATGGGGTCGCAACAGGTAACACCTCACTCGGATCTATTTTTGATCTCCCGGAATAACAAAGGATGAAGATAAGTGGCAACCTCACATTTGGAACTCTGAATTCTGAAAAAACTTTATGATGCTGTTCAGTGGAATGTTAGACATATCTCAGTTCGATTAGTCATTCTACCGTTAAATTAATTTATACTTTAAATTTGAATCTATTGCGACGTCTTTCTTGACAAGAATTTATTTCCATTTACAATTGATAGCAATTTCATGGAGAAGTGCTTTTCAAGAGAAAGTTTGAAGTTTTGAAAAGAACCGTCCAGGGGCGTCCAGGAGTATTTTCAAACCGTTTCATAAGTGCAAAAACATCGCTTCTAATGACTCTGAGAAGTGCTAGCCACTTCTCGACTTGAAGTGAGAATTCACACAAAGGCAATTACTTAAACTGAACAGAAACAATTTGGTAGAAAATCAGAAAGGGTTTTATTTACTTCAAGAATTTTCTTCTAAAAGTTTACAGTTCAGACAAAACAGTGTAGGGATATGAAGTAGACAGCTGCCAAAAAAGTATAACTTCTAACGAGCATACATGTACACACTACACACACAATGTTTTTTTTTTATGATTTCCTTAAAGTTCAAACTACATTTTTCTCATTTCAATATCAGGGCACCAATCAACGCCAGCACCACTTGAAGATGACAAAATTCATTGACTGCTCCTGCCAACGATGTCGAGATCCCACTGAACTAGGCACCTATTTGAGCAGTTTGAAATGCAAGGCATGTCCTGATGGATACATCAGCCTGATAAACAACACATGGACTTGCGAAAAATGCTCATTCATCATGAACGAACTTGAAGTTACAAAACTTCTTTCAGAAGTTGCAGAGCAATTGCTTTATGCCGATGGTGATATTCGGCAATATGAGTCTCTCTTGGCCAAATATTCTGGTGACTTTCATCCCAATCATTTCCTTCTGATTGATATGAAACAAAACACTGCATCCATATTGAGAGCAATCCTAATGAACCCGATGTGCGAACCTGGAAGGGGTATTTTGAAGAGAAAAATTGAACTATGTGAAGAAATGTTGCCAGTAGTGCGAGCTGTTCAGCCGGGTATTTCTAGACTCTATGCAATAGCTTTGTACGAGTTTGTTATTACATTTGTTGAGTTAACTGAGTACGAGTTCAATGATGGAGAAATACCAGTACAAGAGTATCAGGTAAGGTTTTGTGGTATTACTGAGTACGGTTTGTGAGTAATATGATAATACAATGTCTTTATGATTGCAGAAGAGACTCATGCAAGCCCGAGAGATGTCCATGGAAGCAATTCGGATGTTAGCATTTGAACCACCAAATTCACCAGAAGGCCATTTGATGCAGAGAATCGAAATGGAACTCAAGCAAATAGAGGCGTATTTGGAAAAATCTGGAGGAAATTCATAAAAAGAATTCTGTATTGCAGCAAATTGTTTTGCTAATCTTCACCTTCTCACTTTAGTTAAAATTGATTTATCGGTCGTGAAAGAAGCGGTTGCTTTAATTTCTTTTCAAAAATATTTTATTTATTAAGTAAAAACGAATTGTTTATCAAATGCAAAGCCCACATTTCTTAAAAAAAACTTTTATTCATAATTCGGTAGAAATACATCGCACATCAAAGTTCTTGAAAACTTTCATATAGCTACCGTTCAAATTTTGAAAGTTTTAACATGTATACCCGGTGTGGGTCGGCTTGGGTTGTGTAACACGAACTTTGTCGAATCTGTTGAGCTCTATAATTCTGCCATTGTGTAGAAATACTAGACAGAATAATACCAAAAATGCTTTAAGCTTTTGCCAAGCGAAAGGTATATCACAAAGATTAAAGAGATGTTAGATGTTACTGTTAGAACAGTAAACACTTTTTGTGCTATTTTAAAAATTTTAAGTTTTAAATTGATTTCTTAAGAATTTTCTTTTCAATTCGAGCGATGTCACTTACCAGGAGAACCATCTTCAGTGTTGAATAAGTTATTTTAACTTTGCATTACAATAAGAAAACTAATAAGAGCTCAGAATTCCCTAACTAAAAATCGACATCTTCAAAATAGCACAAAAAAACTACGATCTGGTATCGCTTTAAGTTTTCTTTTGCTTGATAAAAACGAAAAGCTGTTTTGGTGTAAGTCCAGTGTTTCTATAATGTTAATTTACGTGGAATAGTTACATATTTCCGTTATTTACTCCAAGGAAGTATTCCAAGACTGTAATAAAGATTTGGTGACTCGAGATACTTCCCTGGTGTACATATAATGTGATTTTGAATGCTTCGGTGACTCCAGCTGGACATTTTACCTTCATTAATACTCTTGATCATTCAAACTTTTTTTTTTTTTTTTTTTTTTTTATAATTAGCGTGCACATCAAGGGGTTATGACTACCCTTATAATGTTGTAAAAACACAGTGCGAGCATTTAGGAAAATAGGAGAGGATTTGAAAGGAGACACCGATGCACGTTGCTTTTGAATCTTTGTAAATCGTAATGCGGGGGAAACACAGAGCCAGGTAAAGCATTCCACATTCGGGTGGTGCGACTAAAATAAGAATCTCTATACTTGACTGTACGACCGAAGTTGGGCTCAAGGCAGAACTGATGAGCATTCCTAGCGAGGCGGGTGTTGCGGCTAAATTGTTTCAAGGGAGGAATGCAGCTGGCTATTTCACTAGAGCACTGTTTGTGGAAAAAACGATAAAAGAGAGAGAGACAGGTGACGTTTCGACGATGTCCAAGAGAATCAATCGATTCTACGATTGAACTATCACCTATCAATCTTAACGCTCTATTTTGTACCCTATCAAGTAGGCGCAAAGAAGTTTGAGAAGCACCTGACCAGATATGAGAGTTATACTCCAGTTTTGGGCGGATGAATGCCTTATAAATTGTAGCCAGATCAGAAGGGGTGAAGAATTTCCTGCATCGTCTCAAGAAACCTAAGCATTTAGCAGCGTTTTTGGCGACTTCAAATATGTGGTCGTTCCAACGAAGATCATCGTTTACACACATACCAAGTACTGACAGCTTTTTGGTTTCTTCGATACAGGTACCATTCATGGATAATGGCAATGGGGGAATGTTAAGCTTCAACGACAAGAGACAGCATTGAGTTTTCGAAGCATTGAATTCTACTCGGTTCATAATACCCCATGCAACAATGCTGTCAAGGTCAGAATTCAATGAGCTTATCATACGCAACCGTTCCAGTTCCACATCCGAAGAGCAGGGACGTGAATTTGGAAACGAATATGAAAAGCTGAGGGTCGAGTCGTCAGCAAAACAGTTAAGTGGATTAGAAGTTTCAGACAAGAGATCATTAATGAAAATGAGGAAGAGAGTCGGAGACAAAACGGAGCCCTGGGGCACACCAGCATTTATGAAGTGGGTATCAGACTTAAAACCATCCAACACAACTTGTATTGAACGGTCGGAAAGGTAGTTTCTAATCCAACGAAGAAGAGACTCATCGATACCAAAAGCACGCATTTTCGATAAAAGAGCCTGATGCCAAACTCTATCAAATGCTTTAGAAATATCAAGCGCAATAATCTTACTTTCTCCAAAACAATGTAAAGATTGGTTCCACTTTTCAGTGAGATAAGCCATCAAATCACCAGTGGACCGTTTGCTACGAAAGCCGTACTGACGGTCATTAAGAAGCTTTCGTTCTTCAAGATATTTCATAAGTTGACGGTTTATCAACGTTTCCATGACCTTGGAAAGAAGGGACGTTAGTGCAATTGGACGGTAATTGGAAGGGGAGGAAGATTCGCCTTTTTTAGGGACCGGCTGGACAAATGCAGTTTTCCATCTGCTCGGAAAAATCCCAGCAGAATAGGAAAGATGGAAAAGTTTACGCAGTGGTTTTGCCAGCGTAGAAGAACACCTCTTCAGAATAACGGCGGGGATACCATCTGGACCAGCGGATTTATGTATGTTGAGATCTTTGAGGACTCTCGCAACCGAGCGAGTTCGAAAGAATATCTGCTTCATCAAAGAATTTGCAGCCTCGAGCTCAGGTGGAGCCACTATGCTATGAGGAAGTGTCGAGTTGGCAGCAAATTGAGCTGCCAGCAAATTGGCTTTATCGATGGAACTGACATACGGAGAGTCATTGAAAACGAGCGTAGGGACCGATGACGTGGTCGAGTTCTTAACGTTCTTAACAAAAGACCAAAAATTTTTGCTTCCTTTTGGACACAACAGTATTTTTTGCCTTACTTTTTGGTCATGCAAAAACTTGGTCTTCCGTATAAGAGCGTTACAGATATTTCTGGCCCGTTTGAACAAATTTCGGTTTTCTACAGTAGGGTTATCTTTAAATTTTCGAAAACTACTTTCTCTATCCCTAATCGCCTCCTTACAGCTTGAATCAAACCACGAATTCTCTTTGGGGATGATACTTTTTGTTCTGTGAGGAACGAAATTTCTCATGCCGTTGAGAATAACGTTAGATATCATATCAGCCGATGCATCAACGTTTCCGTCGAGAAAGCACAATGACCAATTAAAATTACGAAAGAAATTATTCAGGCCGTCCCAATTGGCTTTCTCATATTGCCACACAGTTCTTTTGGGGACTTTCTCTTTTTTTACCGTGACGGAAAACGAAAAATCTACCGATATGACACAATGGTCCGATTTGCCTAAAGGAGATGATACTATAACCCTATATTTTTCGGGATGAGAAGTTAGAAATAGGTCAAGAGTGTTGGCCGCATGGCCTTCAATATCTGGAACCCGAGTGGGCTCATCAACAAGTTGAGTTAATTGGTTTAACTCAGCAAAGATCTCAACATATTCTCCTTCGGGTGTTGTCTGGCCAGAATGTCGAAGCCAATGAGAATTGTGTACATTGAAATCGCCCGCAATTGCGATTTCAGTGTGAGGATATAGGGAAATAATTCTTACTATGGAGTCAGATAGCGCATCAAACTCGTTAGAGGTCGAATTGCTATCTAAATTGGGGCTTCTATAGATAAAACAGTAATGAATGATTTGCTTACGGACGGTGAATTTTAACCACATGAAATTAAAGTTCGTATTAGAACAAGGGCCGTATTGTGGTAGAAGCTGGTAAGCAATATCATGTCTAACATATACGGCGAGGCCATGGGAGGAAAAGAATAGTGGCACTAAGCTATATCCAGGCAGGTTGAATTCTGAGGGATCAGAACCAACACCCACCTGTGTTTCACTTAGTGCCAAAACAGCTGGCCTGCATTTTGCAGTGTGAGCGTACACAGCAAAGAAATTCGATCGCAACCCCCGAATGTTGCTAAAATCGACACGAAATTTACCCGACATCACCATTCACAAAAACACACAAAACAGAATATCGAACGCAGACGCTATCTAAGTAAAATCAACAAGTGCAAATCTTATTGGGAAACCAAAAAAAAATTACTACGGTGTTATACCCAGCAAGCAATTTGATTTTGGTTCACCAACGGGATCAACACCGTTGATCTCACTATCCGCCTAGCAAACCCACAGTCTCATTGACTGCACACACCACCCAGATAAGATAAGAAATTATCAAATCGAGCAAATGTGTGCAGACACTGAGACTGCGAGAGTGGTGTGGGGGAGGAGAAGATGGGGAGGTATGCACAAAGTGTTTGGTCTATTGATGGGCTTTTTTTTTTTTTTTGCTTCGATTAATTTTTGCACTGTGATGCACTGAATTAAATTATTTTTGCACAAGAAACTTGAACACTTTTTCACAGATGTGTTTTAATCACGGCGCGGCGGAAGATAACTTTTATTATTGATTTTACATTTGTTTTATTGTTTTTTTTTGGTATAATTATTTTTTAGGGGTAAGAAAACTATTGCTTTGGAACGGGGGAATGGTAAGCGGACACTTGGCACGGTGCGTGTTTACGCGTTCGGTATCAGATCGGCGACTGATCTACTACTTTGTAGAACTGTTCGGTGTTCTTTGTGCCGACCGAATGCTTTTTCGAAATCAACCAGCACAACAAGCAAATTCTCTATAGAATCAGGATGTTCTCCTATTAGGATCTTTATACTTTCAATTGCAGCTTGATCGAAAGGTAGTTATCACAATTTTGTGTTTCCTTTCTTCCCTTTGTACATTCGGTAGGAAGTTATTTTCCCTTCATTGCTTAGATAGACTATTACCTTGTATAAGTTGGAAATCCGTTGTCTTACATCTTTTCCAAAACTCACATTAGTTAAGTTCGTTGAACTTTACCCAGGGTTGACCCAGGTTTTTTTGACAAACCCAATGAGTTGTCAAAAAAAACGTCGGTTTCCGAGTCCTCAAAAAACGCTGAACCACAAAATCGCCGCATATCCTTGAACAAAAATACATTCCATTTGACAGCCCTGCAGAAACCTAACTCGGGTTGTGGGCAAACCCATCAGGGCTCAAAAAACACTCAGTTTAGGTTCTTCATAAAACGCTTTAGGACTACCACGGGGCGACCAGGGCTTCAATGAACGAATCTACTTTCATTTAAAACTGACTGAATCCAGGTAAGTTTGTGAGTATTTGAGGACAACTGTTGGAATGCTTTTATGAATCCGAAGCTGGACAACTGCCTTGAGTGGTCTATGAGTGGCTAATAATCATGGCTGTTCTGATTTTCGTACGGATTCAAAACGGAAACCGAAATTGAATCCGTACGGATTTAAAAGGTGTGTTCTTATTTCCGAACGGATTCACACTGATTTTTTGTCATAAAAAAGTGTTGGAAATTAAATTTTTGTGTTCATTGGAACTGTTTACAGCTTTAGTGCATGTTAGTGCTAATATAGTTTATTATTTTTCATTTCTAGCAATAAATGATGTTCTACAGAATTCATTAACCGGATTCAATTCCGCTAACAAAATGGTAAGCGAATTGAAAACGTACGGATTCGGAATTGAGAACCGCAAAAATTCTAAAACGGGAGGATATGGTATCCGAACGAAAATCAGAACAGGGGTGAATGTTTTTCTATTAACTTATGTCACTTTCCATTGGACGAAAAGAACCGTCCAGGAGCGTCCAGAAGCATTCTCAAACCGTTCCATTGGTGCAAAAAGATCGCTTCTCATGATTCTGAGGAGTGACAGCCGCTTCTCGATTTGAAGTGAGAATCGACTCAGAAGCACTAACACACATGTTACTCAAATGTCAAAAAGAAAAGTTTCTTCAAGGAATATTTTTTAAGAGCCATAGGTGTTTCACTCACACAAAGGAAATTGCTTTAAACTGAATAGAAATAATTTTGGGTGTTCCATTGGTTTTTTAAATGCTATCCCGAGTGAAACCATTGGAAAGCGGCATTAAAAACAAAAATCGACAAATGCAAATCTACACAAAATCAAACAATTTCTTAGACACAGTCTAGCTGGACAGCTGTCTATAGTCTATAATTTAACTAATAATGTTTTTCTTTCAACTTAAAACAAAATTCCTTACAGTCATTCAATAGCGTAAGTATTTTTTCTGCAAATCGACACAAAACCAAACAATTTCCAGCAGCAAACGATATTTTTCAAACACAATTCAAATTTCAAAATTAAACGGCGTTTTATTTGACGCCATCTACAGACAATTTTTGTGATCAGTTTCAGTCATAACATAATAGTGAGTGAAAGAACCGAAACTGTAATCGTTGCGATAAGCTATACTTCAATTCTGCTCACTCATTCTTATACTTTACTTTAGTTGTTTCTTTAAGCTGGTGCAGTGCGGTTGTCAAAGATGAAATTCGTGTTTATAAAAAAATTTTTTTTTGTTTGAATTTGTGGTGATTAGTGAAAAGTAAGTGGTCGCAGAGTACTAAATTTATTGAATTTAATGTAAAAGAGATTTGAATAATTGGAAAATATGTCCGGTAAGTGAGTATTTGTTTTTTTCTTTTACGAAAAATTTACAATGGCGTCTCCCATACAAGAATTTTATAAATCAGTGTGTAGTTCCCTATGCAAATAAATCAAAGAGACATTTTAGGAATGATTATTTATTATAGAGTTGGTAAGCACCTTAATTGATATTTATACGAATGTATATTTTGTTTTCGAGTTAGTTAGCCTAAATTGGAAGGAAGAAATATAGAAACCTTTTAATCAAGATCCGAAGATTTTCGGCAAAATTACCAGGGGCTTTAGTCATAGCGATCAGGAAAAAATTTCAAATGGAACAGTAATAAAGTTGTCTTGAAAAACGAACAACAAATGATATGCCCATCTATGGCAAAAAAACTCAAAAAAACTCAAGGTCATAAAGAATGGTATTCAAAAAACATTTCTGAGGCTTTTCATGTTTTCTGAAATTTGAAAACACTTACCTAATGATATGAACCTATGTTTTTTTTGTGGATCTAATTCAAAGCTCAAGCTGGGACTTTGAAGTTCAAAACAAAATTGTCCTTACTACTCTTGATATACATATACTTTCTAATGTCCACTTCATTTGCAATGTACCTATGTACCTACTTCAGCAATTTTGCGCAGAGAATAGGTTTGTTCGTTGAAGCCCTTGGTCGCCCTGGGGTCGCCACAAAGCGTTTTTTGAAAACCTAAAGTCGCCCTGAATGTCAAACTTAGTGTTTTTTGAGCCCTGGGGTTGACCTAGGTTTTCCATCAACTCGCCCGAGGTTTTTGCTGTGGCGAGTTGAGGGCTGTCGAATGGCATATATTTTTTTTAATGCAATAATCGTTTACTGAAAAATTTACTCGGATTTGGTAATACCAAATATACGAATTTCGTTCCACCCCGAATGGATTATATGATATTGATATGTAGTTACATCGGGAAACTTTGACTTTTTCAATTATGATGGAAGGTAATAGGGCTGAATAAAACAAAAAAATCAAAATGCATTCCTTAAAGGAGATGTTTCTCGAGGTAATGACGGGAGGATTTTTTTTTCAATTTTTCGTAGGGAGCCAAAAACTCTATTTGCGCAAAAAAAATATTGGCTAATTTGTTTTTAAAAAACTAGTAAAGAAAAAAAAAAAAGGAAAAAGCTCTCTCGGTTGGTCCAGTTGGTTTAAAGTTATCGTGCACACGGACTTCAAATATGACAAGTTTCAGAAAAACGGTTTGAAAAACGCAGATAACTTATATTTCATTAAATATGGAAAGAAAAAATTAATTAAGAAAAAAATATTTTCTTTTTTCAAAATGTTGACTAAGTGCACTCAAATTAAAATTTTTGTTAAAAAACAAAGCATTAGCTTTCAAAAACACTAAAGTATGAGAAAGGAAATAGCTTAGTTGATTTTTAATAATTTTTTAAAAAATTGAGTCAATTTTTTATAAAATTGCACCTCGTGCCTACACGGAGGGATATAGACCCCCCCTCCCTCCCATACAATTTTTTTCTTGTCTTGACCCAACCCATCTATCCTGAGTCTAAAAGAAAATTCTAAAAGTTACTAATTAATTATAAAAATAATTAAAAAAATGAGAGCGGTGAAAATTTTTTTTAAATTTTTTTCTATACGCTATACGAAAATTTCATGAAAATCCATGGACTGGCCCTGGATTCCTAGGTTTGCCATTTTTATGTCTAACGGCCCTACACAAATAGTCTCTCTACTCGTTTATCTGCAATGTGATTTTGTGAAAAAGAAGTTTGTAAACAGAAGTGTGTAACAAGAGCCGGAGAAGCCGTTTCATTGTCACTGTATCTAAAATCAATTCGAAAAAGTAAACAATTTTTGAGGACATTAGGATTTTTCGAATTTTATCAATAACACAACTTCTTCAAAAGCCTTGAATGGATTTTAAAATCAAATTCTTAAGATAGTCACTAGACATTAATAAAATCTTTTAGCTCCATTACTTAAGATAAAATTATAGACATGTTTCTAAGGCTTTTTCCTGACAAAAACTAGTCTTTCCATAAGAAAGGAAATAATAGCAATAATTATAGCCAAGTCTTATTTTATTTTATGTTTATTTAGACAAAATTTTCATATCATTCTGCAAATCCTTGAGTTCTTTTAACATGTTTTTCGCCAGTTGACCTTCTGGCGTGTTGACTGGTTCATGCAACAACATACGTACTGCCTCCCTCAGCATGATTTCAGCTTGCTTCAGCACTTCCTTGAAGAGAATTTAGTTTTTAATGCATCGAAAGCCAAATAAATTATTTACTGCCCTACCAATAAATCCAGCTCGTTGATCTCTTTTTGATGATATTTAAGCCGATTTAGCTCAGTATACGATGTAAACATTTCGTACAAAGCGATTGCCTTGATTCGTGATATTCCAGGTTGAACTATCCGCAGTACTCCCAAGATATCTTCACAAAGGGTAGTTTTTCGTTCAAGGACCAACTTCCCACGTTGGCATGTGGGATTCATCAAGAATGAACGCAAAATGGCAGCCACATTTTGCTTCAAATCAAAAATCAAATAATGATTTTGATGGAAAATTTTTGAGAATCGGGCAATGAGGTTCTCATATTTTCGAATATCATCGTTTGCTAAGAATATATCGTCCTTTGCTCTGGCCAAAAGCTTCTCAACATCATCGACTACCATAGTGAAGTCGCATTTTACACACCCCCACTTGGTTTCTTTGTGTACAACAGCGCTATCAGGACATTGCCTACAAATCAAGCTACTCATATGGGATCCCAATTCTGTTGGGTCCTCACATCGTGGGCACTTGCAATGGAAATATTTTCCAATCATAAGTGAAAGACGAAAGTGATACTAGGAGAAGCTGCCGCTCAACAACACCGTCTTCTTTTAACAGAATTTTTTACGGATGCGGTAAAGGAAGTCAAACAAACAAAGGCTCCTAGGAGAATCAAGTGGTATAATCTGGAGAAAACCAAAGGACAGCAATTCATTTCGTATATGCAAAGTCAGCTGTGTAATACCATCGACGCAGTTTCAAATGCAATCACGGCACAAAATATGTGGGATCGCCTACAACGAACCTGCTTAGAGAGAGCCAAATCACTGTTAGGAGTCTCAAAAGGACACCACCAACAAGCTAAAGAAACCTGGTGGTGGGATGATGAAGCTAAAGCAGTGATTAGAAAGAAGAAAGCAGCTTTCCAAGCTTGGTCGAAGTGCCCCTCAAGAAATACAAATGAAAAAGCGCGTTTCAAAATGGAATACAAGAGCTGCAGAAAAGAAGCGAAGAAAAAGTGCGCCCAACTTCAAGCAAAAAGCACGGAGGGCCTGTATCGAGAGCTGGAAGAGATTTCTGCCCCAGCTGCTGAAGCAAATCAGGCAATCCAAGAGGTAAGACAAAGCAACTTGAATAAGGGAGCAACCATTTTCAAAATAGCCGCTCAGAGAAGGAGAAATGCGCAGGAGATTCGTTCGCCGAAGTTCATCAATGATGCTCAAGGAGTGCTACTTGTGGATGACGACAAAATTCTTCACAGGTGGCGACAGTATTGTGATGATCTTTTGAATGAACAGTTTCCTCGGCGCCACTTTCCAACAGCTGCACCTAACTTTACGGAAGTATCCGACGTCACAGTCGAAGAAGTTAGGGAGGCAGTTAAGAACTCCAAAAAAGGCAAAGCGATTGGGCCAGACGAGGTACCATATGAGTTTTGGAAAAATATGGGAGACATCGGGTTAAGATGGCTCACGATTCTCATCTCCAAACTTGTAAGAGGTGACAGTTTGCCTAATCAATGGAGGGAAAGTTTTCTTCTTCCAATGTACAAGGGAAAGGGAGATACCAGAAGCTGTGACAACTATCGTTCGATCAAGTTGATGTCCCACACTATGAAGATCGTTGAGCGGGTTTTGGATAGCCGACTGCGGAAAATAATAAGGCTGTCTGATGACCAATGCGGGTTTGTCGCGGGTAAGTCAACTACAGACGCAATCCAAAGCATAAGGATCATTATGGAAAAACACCGAGATGCCTTAGAGGATTTGCATATTGTGTTGGTTGACTTCGAAAAGGCATTCGATCGACAACCACGAGATCTGATATGGGTGGCCCTCAGACACCGAGGAGTTCCTGAAGCCTATGTGCGAATAATTATGGACATGTACGAGGGAGCAGTTACAAAAGTGAGATGCCCAGCTGGAGTCACCGAAGAATTCCAAATAACAGTAGGTGTACATCAGGGAAGTGTCTTGAGTCCACTGCTCTTTATTGCTGTTCTGGATTATTTGCTCGAAGGAAAAGTAACGGACAATAAAGTACAACAATTATTCTTTGCTGACGATGGAGCCATCATAAGCGAGGATCCTACATCCCTGCAACGAGCACTTGACGTTTGGATTGATGTTCTGGAAGGAAATGGGTACCGTATTAGCGCTAAAAAGACTGAATACCTGTGCTGCCCTTTTTCTGATCCAGACAAGCCTATTCCAGACATTTATTTGAATGGAAATGTGCTTCCCAAGTGTGAAAAGTTTAAATATCTGGGATCTATGATCAATAGTGAAGCATCTTGTGATGACGACATCAATCATCGAGTAAGCGTAGGGTGGATGAAGTGGCGAGAAAACTCCGCTATCTTCTGTGATCGAAAAATGCCCCCTAAGCTGAAGGGAAGACTCTACACAGCAGTTGTCCGTCCAGCTCTGACATACGGTTCACAATGTTGGACAATGTACAAAAAGTATGAGAGCAAATTGACGGCAGCCGAAATGAAGATGCTTCGGATGACAGCAGGAGTAACAAAGCTTGATCGAATTAGAAGTACTAAGATCCGTGGAAGCCTTCATGTCAAAAGTACCATCATGGACAAAATTCAGCACGACCGGCTCAGTTGGTATTGTCATGTTCAAAGGAGAGATCCGCAGAACCCCGTCAAAAAGGCAATATCGTACAACGTTTCAACAAATTCGCGACGAAAAAGAAAAGGCAGGCCAAAACACTCCTGGTGCAAGCAAATGCAAAAACAGCAGCATTTGGTTGGCCTCAGACATGGAACAATCCAAAACCGGGAGGCTTGCCGACGATTTCTGAGGTCAACGCGGTGTACCCCACAGGCGGATCACTAGTGTGAAGCAGAAAAGTGGGAGAGTTGTGATCGCTTCAAGATCACTACTCGTAACGCCGAAAATGAAAAAGAAGAAGAAGAAGAAGTGAAAGACGACGTTCATCAGTTCCCTGGTTAAAATTTAATCAAATGATATGGTTTACTACAACAACAGTCAACTTACCAGCAGAGGGTTGGTATAACAGTAAGTCAACATTTCTCCCTCTTTTACATCACAGTTGGAGTAGATTTTCATTTTTGTCTATTGCTATGGAAGTATTTGGCACGCACTGGTGAACCAATAATGCTGCCTTCAAATACATAGCACGCATAGAACCATCATCAGGAGCTCGAATTTCAAAGCAGTTTACATCAATGACTCCACAAATATGTTGAATCAATTCCTCGTTGATGTTTGGTGTTCCCTTTAAGTACGGAACGATACCTGACGAAAGAATTGGCTCGATTATGTTTTTTGTGTTCTCGCACCAAATCTCAGTGCCCCTACGTTTATTTTGATGTGATTCTAGGCTTCGAAAATTTTCAAAAACATTTTTCGTGATTGGATTCTCGTTAAGCAAGAGACACTCAATCGTATTTAAGGCATTTACGTTGGATGAAAGGGAATCCCATCAGCTGCCACATAGTGCAAAAACCTTACAATTTCTGAAAATAAAAGCCTTTTTTTTTAAATAAGAAGTACATACTCCAAAATACTTTTTGGTATAAAACAATGGCGTTTTAATTAGTTTTTCTAGGTGCAAGAATGTAAACACACTACTCGATATTTAAACAATACTGTGGAATGGATTAGAGTAAAAACAGAATGGGTTCATATGATAATCAAACCGAATACTGAATGTTAGCAGGTGGAAAACATGCATTTCGGTAAGATTTTCACAACGTGCTTAAAGGGAGTTCGAGTTTCAGCTCAAAAAAAAAAAAAAACAACAACACACAAACACATAATGGCTCACGTCGAAAGGAAACACAGAAGCTGAAAGAAATAAGTGAAAATGAATTGCTTCCAACTACAAAGAAGGAGTTGGAAGATTAATATACAAGGTGTCCCGTAACTCGTGTTACATACTTTGGGATGTGATTCTTGGTCATATTCTAAGAAAAAAATTGTTCCACATTAAAGTCCAATTCTCAACTTTGACATCAATTTTCGACGATTTAAAAAAGGCTTACTTTGGTGAAAAAAAAATAAAGACTAGATGCTGGGCTAGACAAGAAACTTTATATGAGTTTTGGAAAAAATAGGGCACGTCGTGGTTAGATTGCTCAAGACTCTCATTTCAAAGTTTGTAGAAGGTGATAATCTGCCTAAGCAATGTACGAAAAGTTACCTTCTGTCAATGCACAAATAAAAAGGAGTAATATGAAGTTGTGATATAACTAGCGTTCGATATACGCTGGCAAAACCATTGCGTAAGCTTTTCCATCTTTCCTATTCTGCTGGGATTTTCCCGAGCAGATGGAAAACTGCTTTTGTCCAGCTGGTCCTTAAAAGAGGCGAATCATCCTTCCCTTCCAATTATCACCCAGTTGCACTTACGTTTCTTCTTTCCGAGGTCATGGAAACGTTGATTAATCGTCAACTCATGAAATATCTTGAAGAACGAAAGTTTCTTTATGATCGTCAGTATGGCTTTCGTAGCAAACGGTTCACTGGTGATTTGATGGTTTATCTCACCGAAAAGTGGACCAGTCTTTACATTGTTTTGGAGAAAGTAAGATTATTGCGCTTGATATTTCTAAAGCATTTGATAGAGTTTGGCACCAGGCTCTTTTATCGAAAATGCGTGATTTTGCTATCGATGAGTCTCTTCTTCGTTGGATTTGAAACTACCTTTCTGACCGTTCAATACAAGTTGTATTGTATGGCTTCAAGTCTGATACCCACTTCATAAATGCTGGTGTGCCATAGGGCTCCGTGTTGTCTTCGACTCTCTTCCTCATTTTCATAAATGATCTCTTGTCTGAAACTTCTAATCCACTTAATTGTTTTCCTGACGACTCGACCCTCAGCTTTTCATATTCGTTTCCAAATTCACGTCCCTGCTCTTCGGATGTGGAACTGGAACGGTTGCGTATGATAAGCTCATTGATTTCTGACCTTAACAGCATTGTTACATGATAGGGTCATAAAAACCGAGTTAGATTCAATGCTTCGAAAACTCAATACTGTCTCTTGTCGTTGAAGCTTAACATTCCCCCATTGCCATTGAATACCTATACCCAAGAAACCGAAAACCTGTCAGTACTTGGTATGTGTGTAACATTTTAGCCTCCACACCCGCCTCGCTAGGAATGCTCGTCAGTTTTGCCTTGAGCCCAACTTCGGATGCACAGTCAAGAATAGAGATTCATATTTTAGTCGGACCACCCGAATGTGGAATTACAATTCACAAAAGTTCAAAAGCAACGTGCATCGATGTCTCCTTTCAAATCCTCACTTATTTTCCTTAATGAAAATGTACAAAAATTATTTGATGAAGTTGACGGCAGTTGAGATGAAAATGCTCTGTATGACAGCGAGAGAACTACGAACATCCGTGGACCCCATTGTCAAAAATACCCTCCGGCAAGGCCGGCTCAGTTTGTTTTCATATTAAAAATAATTGTCAGAAAATCCCGTCAAAAAGGCAATACCAACACGAATGAGAAGAACGAAAAAGAAGAATGGACCAAATAATGTACTGCAACCAAATGCAACATTATTCGCATTCAGTTGGTATCAGACATGGAAGAATTTGAAACTGGGAAACTTACCGACACATTTTGAGGTTAATAGGTGTACCCCACAAGAGGATCACTAGGAGGGAAAGTTGTGATCTCTTCGACAGCATGGTGCTCGCAACGCCAAAAAAAAAGAAGGAGGGATGGAAAAAAGTTATAGAAAAATCAAAAAACCAGGGGTGTACTTACAGAAAATATTTGATCATTCAGACTATCCCGTGCCTGTTGCGTTAGCACGTCTGAATTTTCCGTGGGAGTTCGCTCTTTCAGGGAGATCAGCAAGTCCTTCGAGAGAATCAGCATCATGAAAAGCTCTTTGTAACTTATCCTTTCAGAATTGGCAAACATTGTAGGTCCCTCAAGTGTGGTAGGCCCCTAGGCGCTGTCCTATTTATTAAATTATTTATTTATTCAGACTGTCTACACTTACTTAACAGAACACACATCTTTCCTATCTAGTTTCAGTGGGAGCGAGGAATTGGGGAGTCCTCCTAGATTATTAATTATATGGCCTCATAAAAAGTGCTTTCTTAATTAGTCATTCTTTGGCAAAAAATTGTCTGTCCCTGATATATTATTAAGGCAATAATAATTTCTTCGATATTTTCTACTCTACACAAATCTGAAGAGGTTCTTTTTGACCCAAGGCCAGTAGTTTAAATTCAACTGAATTTCCTTTAAGACCGTACCGCTGGTAGGGGGCTATTGATGGTGCGAACTTAACAAATTAAATCATGGCGCAAAGTTACTTTTTTTGTTCGCAAATTCATTCGTAATGAATCTAGCTGATAACTGTACTACTACCTCAATATGCTGACATAGTTCATGATAGTTTTCCTATCCACGACAAATCGTATACATGAACACCACGGCACTCTTTAGTAACACGGACCGAACAACAGCCCAGACGCACTGTCAGCATAAAGTATGTACGAACCTGTACCACCAATATTATTATCAGAAGTTGTTGAAAAATTATTCTTTTTTCAAATCAATGATGTTTTGCAGCTCCACAAAACTTCTTTTCAACTATCAATCGGGCTTTGAACCAAAACGTAAGTGTACTACTGCTCTTAAAATAATTCAAAAGAGTCTCACCACATGGTCTTTAAACAAGTATCTGACGAAAACATCTCTTAATTTGAAGAAAGGCTTTTTATCGGCTATTACGTAATAAGCACAAACATTAAAAAAATCAGCAAGTTGAACATGAGACTGATATGAAATCAATTCATTTCAACTTATTATGCAACTGACTTACCTGGGCCCTATTTCATAAAAATTGACAATAGCGACAGGTGACAGGTGACAATTTGTAAATGACAACTGGGAAATTGTCTATATTCTGTACCATAGAAAAATTGACAATTTTGTAGAATTGTCGGGAAATCTGCGACAGTTGTCGTAATTTCGTTTGATAAAAAAATTGTCATGACAATGAATTGTCAGGGATTTTTTTAAAATTGTCATAAATTCCCCGACAAATTTGTATTGACAATTTTTTTATGGAACAGAAAAAGTTATACAAATTACAATTTTGTCAGTATGTAATTGACAATTGTGACAGGCAACTGAGTTTCGGTCGAAAAGTAACAAGTTAAATTAAAAATATCGAATATTATTTTTTCAAGTGAAAGCGATAATGAGTCTGAGATACAAGTTTGCGAAATACGTCGTCCTCGAATTTTTAAGGACAGAATTAACAATGATTTTGGTGCATTAAATGATTTTCAATTTAATGAAAAATTTCGTGTCGGCAAAAGTACTGCGGAATATATTTTGAATAAAATCGGTCAACATCTCCAGCATCTCACTAAATACTAAAAGAAACCGTGCTCTTGATGTTAAGACCCAAATTTTATGTGCGTTACACTGGCTTGGAAGTGAAGCCCAGTATCATGTAGTTGGTGATGGACAGGGTGTGTCAAAAATCGTTGCGTCAAAAAATTGTAGCTAAATTCAGTCTCTTGTATACATTGCAAGAAATTTGTCAAAATATATGACAGTGACAAAATTGTCATCAAAAAAAGTGGTTTCATCAACAATTTCGGCTATTCCTTGAAATCGAGATTAGGGCAATTTTTCTTCAAGGCTAGTTTTGTTGCATAGCACAGAGTTTTGTTGCACAAAGCTGCATAGCATAAATTTGCATAGCACAAAGTCATACCATAAGAAACTAGCATCACATTTTACCAGCTGGAACTACAATTTTCTCCTTTGTCTAAAAACTTACCGACAAATGGTTTGAGTTAACCTGAAACAGTTTGTGCAGCGTTTTTCATTGCTTGTTGGCATAATCAATGTCGGACCTTCAACCAGAAGTATTTCACCTGCAGAGATTTTTCTCGCCGCTACCACATATCTAAGAATTCAATATTTTTAGTTTCCAGCTATTGTTTCGAGTTATTGAATCAAACCTTCCAAGCGTATCATTTTTCAAAACTTTGCACTTTTCACTGAACTCGGACATTTATAATATTTTTCTCACTTTGACTTGTATTCTCTTTTTTTGCAGCATGCAACTGGTTCCGTCAATTACGATGAGAAAACTCTTTAATTTATTAACGTGCGCTAACCGTCAGTGTTTTACCACACGGTGGTTGCGTGTACATTGCGTTTGATTATTGTGTCTTACAAGAAATTAATTAGGAACTTCATATCGTATTTGTATAAAGACGCATTAACTAGACGGCAGCATTATTCATTTTGAGAACGCATTCATTTTACTTTGATTCCTCTTTCTTCTTCATTGGATGCGATGAATAAAATTAGAATGAGTTTAGAGATTTCCTTTTTTTGAAAAAAAAAAAAGAAAAGATTTTATCGTGAAGGCAAGTGCAATTGTCCGGCTATTTAGGGTATTTAAAAAAAGAAACTAGGAAATGAACCATATATAGAATACTGATTGTCTACAAATGCTTTCCTCAAATAAAATGAAATGAAAAAAAAACCAGCGATAGCTGAAAAAAATACTGGTCAACAGGGTCAACAGGGCTTTTGCCTCTTCATCGGTTGGAAGATGCTTAATGTTTTAATATTGGCGGATTTTCGCTCTTATTAGCTTTTATTATTTGTTATAGAAAATAAAATTTTTGTCGAAAAAAAAATAAACGTATTTTGGTCTTGACTAACTTAACTTAGAATTACAAAAGTGTACACTTCCAGCCACGGTTGCTCAAGTGGAATGGTTCTTCTTGACATCGAAAAGGCTTTTGATTCCGTTTGGCATAATGGTCTAATTCATAAAATGATACAATTTCAATTTCCGTTGTATTTATGTAAAATAGTCCAAAGTTTCTTGACCGGTTGTTGTTTTAAAGTGTACGTAAATAGTGAATGTTCGAACATAGTATTTTTTAGTTTTGGTATTCCCCAAGGGTCAGTCTTGGGACCACACTTGTATAATATATATGTTACAGCCAAAGTAATAAATCTGGATATTATGTATAATGGCTAGCCATTATGCATAATATCTACTCAGTTTAGTTAAAGTGATAATGGACAAAAAATTAATCACATTAACTAGCTATTATATATAATATCTTCGATGACTTGGATAATGTAATAAAACACGTAGGTATGCGTTTAAAATTATAAAATTATATTTCAATTTGCCTTAACTAATCACAAAGATTATTTAAAAAATTAAATTATAAAATAAATGCGGAAAGCTGTTGCATACGGAAATTAATTGCTATATTCATATTAAGCATGAGCAGCTTAACCCTGCGGAAAAAAGGGTTAAAATAATGAGCCCCGCGAAGCGGGCCATGCGAAAAGCTGCTGCATACGGAACGCGGTAGCGGGATGAAGAGAGGGAGGGGTAACAAGTCGGCTAGACCGTATTTATTACTTTGACTAACTTTGACAAGTTATTATGAATAATGTCCAGAAAAAGTGATTAATTTATTACTTTGTCTAGTGAATTTGGCCATTATATATAATAACCAGTCATTATGTATAATAGCTATTTAATCACTATGACTGTAACATATACACTTCAGACTTTCCTAGTCTTCCAGGCTGTGAATCAGCCATCTTTGCTGATGATACAGCAATAATATCGTCGCATAAGTTCGCTCTCAACATTGAGAGTAACCTTAAACATGGTTTAGATGTATTGAACGCATATTATCACAGATGGAAAAATAAAGTGAACACTGGCAAAACTCAAGCCATCTTTTTTTCGAGGAAAAGAAAACCTTGTTATCTTCCAGCCAATCAGCTCCAAGTTAGTGGAACCAATATACCGTGGGATACCACTGTGAAATACCTCGACTCGAAACAAACCTTTAACGAGCATATAAATCAAACCCTGAAGAAGATAGGAATTGCAATAAAAATGCTTTACCCCTTCATCAGCCGCAACTCGCACTTAAGTAACGATAATAAAATCACTATCCACAAAGTTGTGTTTCAAGCTATACTTTTATACGGATGTCCCGTATGGGGTAGCGCTGCTAAATGTCATTTGAAAAAACTTCAAATTTCTCAAAATAAGCTACTAAAAATGATGTTGACTTCCTTGGCATCATTCTACTTCTGAGTTCTGACCTCCATATTAGAGCGAATGTTGAATTAATTGCTATTCGTTCAGCAATCTAAAACTGAACACAAAATTCATTCAAAACTGTGAAATTTAAGATAACTCACTTATTAAAAATCTATATTCTTGATCTGTGATACAAATATTATTTAAAACACATTATTTATTATTTGTTTTTTGTTATTTGTTATTTATTATTTATTATTAATTATTTATTATTAATTATTAATTATTAATTATTAATTATTAATTATTAATTTTTAATTATTAATTATTAATTATTAATTATTAATTATTAATTATTTATTATTAATTATTAATTATTTATTATTTATTATTTATTATTTATTATCTATTATTTATTATTTATTATTTATTATTTATTATTTATTATTTATTATTTATTATTAATTATTTATTATTTATTATTTATTATTTATATTTATTATTTATTATTTATTATTTATTATTTATTATTTATTATTTATTATTTATTATTTATTATTTATTATTTATTATTTATTATTTATTATTTATTATTTATTTATTATTTTATTATTTATTATTTATTATTTAATTATTTTATTATTTATTATTTATTATTTATTATTTATTATTTATTATTTATTATTTATTATTTATTATTTATTATTTATTATTTATTATTTATTATTTATTATTTATTATTTATTATTTATTATTTATTATTTATTATTTATTATTTATTATTTATTATTTATTATTTATTATTTATTATTTATTATTTATTATTTATTATTATTATTATTATTTATTATTATTATTTATTATTTATTATTTATTATTTATTATTTATTATTTATTATTTATTATTTATTATTTATTATTTATTATTTATTATTATTATTTATTATTTATTATTTATTATTTATTATTTATTATTTATTATTTATTATTTATTATTTATTATTTATTATTTATTATTTATTATTTATTATTTATTATTTATTATTTATTATTTATTATTTATTATTTATTATTTATTATTTATTATTTATTATTTATTATTTATTATTTATTATTTATTATTTATTATTTATTATTTATTATTTATTATTTATTATTTATTATTTATTATTTATTATTTATTATTTATTATTTATTATTATTATTTATTATTTATTATTTATTATTTATTATTTATTATTTATTATTTATTATTTATTATTTATTATTTATTATTTATTATTTATTATTTATTATTTATTATTTATTATTTATTATTTATTATTTATTATTTATTATTTATTATTTATTATTTATTATTTATTATTTATTATTTATTATTTATTATTTATTATTTATTATTTATTATTTATTATTTATTATTTATTATTTATTATTTATTATTTATTATTTATTATTTATTATTTATTATTTATTATTTATTATTTATTATTTATTATTTATTATTTATTATTTATTATTTATTATTTATTATTTATTATTTATTATTTATTATTTATTATTTATTATTTATTATTTATTATTTATTTATTTATTATTTATTATTTATTATTTATTATTATTATTATTTATTATTTATTATTTATTATTTATTATTTATATTTATTATTTATTATTTATTATTTATTATTTATTATTTATTATTTATTATTTATTATTTATTATTTATTATTTATTATTTATTATTTATATTATATTTATTATTTATTATTTATTATTTATTATTTATTATTTATTATTTATTATTTATTATTTATTATTTATTATTTATTATTTATATTTATTATTTATTATTTATTATTTATTATTTATTATTTATTATTTATTATTTATTATTTATTATTTATTATTTATTATTTATTATTTATTATTTATTATTTATTATTTATTATTTATTATTTATTATTTATTATTTATTATTTATTATTTATTATTTATTATTTATTATTATTATTATTTATTATTTATTATTTATTATTTATTATTTATTATTTATTATTTATTATTTATTATTTATTATTTATTATTTATTATTTATTATTTATTATTTATTATTTATTATTTATTATTTATTATTATTATTTATTATTTATTATTTATTATTTATTATTTATTATTTATTATTTATTATTTATTATTTATTATTTATTATTTATTATTTATTATTTATTATTTATTATTATTATTATTATTTATTATTTATTATTTATTATTTATTATTTATTATTTATTATTTATTATTTATTATTTATTATTTATTATTTATTATTTATTATTATTATTTATTATTTATTATTTATTATTTATTATTTATTATTTATTATTTATATTTATTATTTATTATTTATTATTTATTATTTATTATTTATTATTTATTATTTATATTTATTATTTATTATTTATTATTTATTATTTATTATTTATTATTTATTATTTATTATTTATTATTTATTATTTATTATTTATTATTTATTATTTATTATTTATTATTTATTATTTATTATTTATTATTTATTATTTATTATTTATATTATTTATTATTTATTATTTATTATTATTATTTATTATTTATTATTTATTATTTATTTATTATTATTATTTA